>VZTN01022991.1:1998-24054 GCA_013400515.1 Erpornis zantholeuca
TGCCAGGAACAACGTGGTATGAAGTAGAGCTTTATAGAGTCAGTGAAGAAGATCAAAACTATATGTGCTGGTTATTAACTGTCAATGGCAGAGAAGTATGACAAAAGGAAAGCATTTCTTCCAAATCAGGTATTTCAGCCTCAACACTAATCAGCCCTGGTTCTTGGTATGGAGAACAGGTAACCGTGGGAAGAGAGTTATGTGTTCTCCCACTACCTAAATATATTGAAGTCTAGGATGCTCAGTGTAGCTATGGCTATCATTTCCAAAAGGTTATGGAAAGAACAATTAGGTCAGTTGTAGCTGCTAGGGGAGAGCTACCCTATGCATTGTCCCTTTTCCCTCCCTTTTCCTGTGCCCCAAATGTGGTCAAAGTGACACAACTCTGTGCAGTGCTTTTCCATGTAAACTCTTTTACTTGTAAACCCTTATTTTACATCAGCATGTTATGACTGTTAGGTTCTTGAGCAGCAAAATGTCACTGTCTGCTGAGAAGCCCAGAGCTGGCTCTGCCACCAACTAAATCAGGAATATGCTGGTTATCTGCATTTAGAGTGGATGTTCAGTTTCTGCTCTTCGGGAGGTCTGACATAAATGCCAGAACTTCCAAGAATCAAGTTCTCTGATGAAAACAGCTTCCAAAATTGACTAGAAATGCAATCCGCTTCCCATGGATGAGTGCTAAATAAGAGAAAAAGCTAAGTACAAGAAAACAAAGACACGGGAAAAAAAAATCTATACGTTATAGGGCACATGTTCATAAAATCAAAAATTTTTAATGTCAGTGTGTGTTAGGGGAGCACCTTGCACTTCTTGACTTTTGTTCTGACATTTCACACTAGGATGAACACAAAACATTCATGGCTGTTCTTTTTCTTACCTGATTTTGAAAGTGTTTTCAGAAACAAGCAAAACACACAGTATTTCTGCAGCTGGTGTGCAAATAACCTTTTTGAAACTGTAATAGTCTTGGCATTTTTTTTAATTATAAAACCATCTTCAGACTGGATGAAAAATTATCAGCTCCGAAAGAACAAAGTTTGACAGCCTCAGGCTGTGTTCAGAGAACTTTTCAAATACACAGCAGAATGACAAACTTGCAAAACAACAAACATACCAAACTATGCCTTAACAATGAACAATATTTTGTCCTGTACTTTACCCAATATCACCTCTAACACTGACTGAAAAATTGCTTCTTGAATAATGTATTTGGAGAACAAATTCCATTGCTCCTCAGATGTGCTAGTTAACATTTCTTTCATTATTCAACCTACTACTAGCTTCAAGCTACTCAGATTTTGTCAAATGTTACAATAGCAATCTAGTATGCTTTTTAAGTAATGATCAGTCACTTCTACTTACTGCATAAGCCCAGTGTGGGACTTCCCCAAAACTAGATCACATTTTCTGTGGATTTTTTCACATCGATGTAGCTTTGTGAATGTCACACATGTGATATTCAGAACCAAAAGAGAATCAAGAGTCAGAGTACTAATACATTTGGCAGCCATGTGACAAATTTTAATAAAAAATGAGCATCATCTCTCCTTAAAGAGAATTAGGAGAAATTATTTTGATTTTTAGCTGGAGTCTTTTAGATTGAGTACATGGAGGAGAAGACAGAGATTCATTAAGAAAGAATGAGTCTGTCTCAGGATGTTGTGCATTTTCCTTCCCAGATATTTGAAGAAGGGGAAAGACACCTATCTGGGTGTTTAGGCAGAGAAATTACAGGAAACAAAATTTAGAGAAATATTTAAAGGAGAATATATCTTTGACAGAAAATCAGGAAGGATCACTGGAACGGAATAAATAAAGAACGAACCCAGATACTCCAGCTGCTGTTTCACTGAGGAGCTGACAGAAGTCCTGTAGCAAAAGCAGAGAGTAGTCTTGATTGTTCAGGAGTTTTTCTTCTTTTCAGTCATCAGAGAGAATCATTTATGATAGTGAGGATCTCTTCAGAGCTAGGCAGAAAGAGCTCACACATCTCTTGTTAATTCACATGTACCGAAATGAGTTTCCTAGAGGTGTTCTTCTTTGCACTGTAATTCATTCTGAGAGGTTGTCTGGAACTCGTTTGTTTGAGTTAGAACTACTGCAGAAAGAGTTGAGAGGAGCATGGGAAGACTGTAGGAAATGGAAGCAGTAGGAAATGTCACACAAACAGATGAGCAGTTCCAAAAAGCAGAAGTCATACAGGAAATTGGTTTTTATTGTGCAATATCCTCTGGAGTTCCCTACTAGGTTTGTTTGTGAGGACTTGCCTGAACATACGAGGTTTTCATTTTTGTTGTTATGGAGATAAATATTTGCTTTCCAGAATCGCTTCTGCTGTTTCCAGTCCTGGATTGGCTCAGAGACACCAACCTGTAAGCTGCCATACAGTGTCCCTGACCCCACACTGAGTGGTATGTCTTTATTTCAAACTTCAAAAATTGTATATCTCATATCTGTCGTTCTAGTCAGTCAGGACCAGGCTTCTTTGTGAGATGATTAAGTCTGCTTATATGCTAAGGCCATAATTTCCTTTTCTTCATCTTTTATTTTGCCATTACCTAGTTGTAGCAATTTGAATGCCCAACACCCTGGGCAGAGGAGTTGAGCTCTTCTGCCGTGGAGCTCTTGAATGCCTTTGGGGGTATTTGAATGTCCTTCTGCCTTAACCCTTCCCACTTTTGTCCCACGCAGAGTTGTCTCACACACAGTATTTATGCCTTACTGCCTGGAAAGACCCACAGAGAGAAGAAAGGCAGAACCAATGCCTGCTGCCTGCCCCCTCCTTTTTTAAGTCTGCTGGCAGGGAAGAGTAATGGGAAAACTGTCACTGTGTTTAAGGGCTGAAACCCTGCCTGGCCTTATGTCAGCTTTTCAAGGGAAGGGTTTGCAGGTTCTTTGTGGTCTTCTATCCCACAATGTACTTTCCATTAGGATTTTTCAGGATGTGACACTTTAATTTTGCAGTACATTAATTTTCCTAGTGGTTCACTAGAAGTGAAACATAAATAATGCAAGGGGTTTGTGAGGACAAATGCATTAAAGGATTTAGATGCAACAGTGGTGAGCAACAAAGACACAAATACAGTAAATAATGTATTAGATTAATATGAGATTAATTTCCTTATTCTTCTTCAAATTTATTATTTTAGAGACCTGTACAAGTAACTGCAATGACACTTGAATCTTTGGAGCAGACTTCTGAAGCAGCATAGGTCAAAGTACACAAAGAGGAACCTGCAAAGTTCTACACAGAATTGGCCAGTTTTACCTCACTGGCCAGTTTCTGCTAGCCTTATTCAGGATACATGTGTTTGTTCTACAGGTGGTCTTACTGCAACAGATGACTGTGGACTAATATCCCATTTCCTAGTCCATTTGGAAGAAATGGTTTAAAAAGGAAAGCAAATGGCTTGTAAAGGCAGCAATCTTGAAGATAGACAAGAGCTTGATAGGTACTTAGAAATGTTGAGATCCTAGGAAAAATTTCTCCTCCTACATAATGTAAATGCAAGGCAGCATGGCAGAGCTGCTGGTAGCTCTATCCCCTCTCTGAGACTCATGGCTTAAGTTATTTCCACCATGCTACACAATCACAAACTGTATGGCCATTACAAAGCTACTTGATGTTCTCTCTGTGTTACCTGGGGACTAAGTTGTTAGCTATTAAAGACTTACTGACATCCATTAAAGACATAAGAAGGATCTCAGCTGGAACATATTTAAAGCCAGGAAGATTATCCATGTTTGTGCAACTTGAGATAAACTACCTTCAGTGGTTTTAAAAGAGATCAAAGCTCCTAGCTATTTCTGCTTCTAGAAACGTTCTTGCCTTTAGTCAGAAATGTGTCTCATACGTGAGAGATGAGTGGAGACTGCTTTTTATGTCTTTCTTAAAAACAGTTAGAAAGAACCAAACCAAATAGTCAGATTTTTTCTGGATAACCACATATCTAACAGCTGGTCAGCTGCATGCTGCTGTTAGACATGCTATAGTTAGACCATATCTTAAAAGTGAATACTTTATCTTAGGGAACAAGTTAGCTCCTGAAGAAAAATATAAACAGCTTGACTCCAAATTCTTGCTTTCTTGGAGCCAAAAAAGCAGCAATTACAAAAAAACCATTTTATTATTCTTCACATATTCCAGAGTTATTGAAAAATACATATTTTTCTTCCTCACCTGAATTCTAGCTGTGAGAAATTTGATCAAACAGTAACAAAATGGCGTAGGCTATAAAGCAAGAGGAGAATATTTCTGTGCATCACCTGTGGGGAAGAAAATAGGTCGAGGAGCAGCTGGAGGGTTTGGGTGGGGAGTCTGAGTCTTGATGGATGACTGCAAACCAACAAATCTCCCCCTAATTCAGGACCAGGAAGACAGAGGCTGAAGCTTTCCAAGAAGGAAGGCAGAAAACAACCTTTGTCCCATTTCTAAGCATTTACTAGTTTTCTAGCAGTTGCTAGCCAAACACCCCATGCAACCTACTCCAGGGATTCTAGTGAAGGGCTCTTGGCTTCTATTCCACTGAAGTCATGAATGGTCTCTCACAGCCCTGAGAGTTCTCACTGTAAAATCTGATCAGACTACATCTGTTAAATAATCTGTGGGCAACTATACACATGTGTTTAAAAATATGGTGGTTGGTATGTGTGCTAAAACTCAACTTTCTATTGGATTTATTCTCAGCACATGTATGGAACAGATAAAAACACATGGGATATGATCCAGCCCATTCTTGGCTGATGGAAAGATCCACACTGATTTCCATAAGCTGCAGCTGAGTCTAAGAGTGCATCAGAATTTCAGGGCTTGTTTATACACCATAATTAGCTGCTGAGAAAAATTACCTTTCATGGCCAGTTTTGACGTTTAGTCTGCCCCTTGCCCCCTTCACAAATAATTCCTGTTCTTCTGGCACATTTTCAAGGAAAAACTCACCGTGCATCACCATAATGTTGACCATATGCCTTCCAAGAGAGTCTTCTACAAAATGTGTGTTAACATCTCTTGGTAAATGTGTGTTAACATCTTCAAGTCACAACTGGACTTGAAGAAAGTCTTTCTTTTTTTTTCTTTTCTTTTCTTTTCTTTTTTTCTTTTTGTTTCTGTGGGTTTTGTCGTTTTTTTTTTCATCTGCTTTTCTGGATAAATTTTCAGGTATAGGTCACCCACATAGAGACACAATCCCATGAATGGGGCTATTGTCAGCAAGTTGCATATATTCGAGCAGTAAAACTACCTGTGAGCTGGTTAAATGCATGAGAGTAGGGTGGGATTTTTTTTCTCCCAAGACTGGCAGTGCATTCTTATAAGATAAATGCTTATTTGAAAAGATCCTTTCTTATATTTTAAATCACGACATTTTTAGAGATGCTTGTGCCTGGCTGCCAGGTTTCCAGAGGTGAAATGATACATCAAATTCAAAGCGATATAATAAGAGCAGTTAAAGCAATTCACTACATTAATTTTTATTTCAAGTATATGGAAATGTAATCTAGCCTGGGAAATATGTGAAATTGCTCAGGGTCACAGAATAACCCACTTCATGTGCATGTTAGGCAGTTACAAGTTACAACAAGTTAAACATCCCTCTACTGTCCAATCTTTGCATGTATTTTGCTGGTTTTGGTCAAGGTAGCACTAGGCAAGCTGTGATATACTAGGAAAAAAAACTCCACTTTGTTTATGAGACTTTCTGTCACTGTAGTCTTTTATTGTTGCTTGCTTTGGCTCACTCAGAGTTCCCAAAAGTCAGAATAATAGATTTCTTTGGTTCAGGAGAATATGTTCCTGAGGGTAGTACTTTGCCTTTGCTATTTAAAACCTGGAAAATGCCTGCCCAGAAAGAATACAATCAATAAAATAGAGCCTGAACTAGGGATGGATAACAGCGTTTTTAGTCTAGAAAGAAAAAGAAATTATTTAGCCCCACATTCGATGGCATGTACATTTGTGTCTGTGGTATTTGATGCTAGCTGAAAGTGGTTGCTTTTCCCCTCCAAAACAGGTTTTGCTCCATTCTCTTTGTAGCTATGTATCTTCTCACACTCCATCCCTGAGATCCAGTAAAGCAATTGAACCCCCCTGCCCATCAGCTTTATTGCAGAAGAAGAATGAATGTGCGAGTTACTAGGATGTGTCACTAAACTGCTTTAGTTGCCTCAGGTATTTTTGCAATGAGGTTTTCTTTATGATGTATAAAACAGAATTTTGTAGGTGCAAATGAGCTATGAACATGCTTTGAAATGAAAGATTTTGTGAATGTGTCAAGAAACTTGGAATTCAAATGAGAAAAAACTGGCAGGACAGATGTTGTGCATAGACTTTGATTGTCCAAAATGGGGAAAGCTCCAAAGGAAAATTATTGATTAAAAGCCATCTCATTCTTCCATGCAAGCAAACACACCGTGACATGTTCTAAACAGATCAGAATCTATATTCCCCAGTGTGGGAAAACAGAAACAAAAAATGTTGCTGCCAACACTCAAAATGGATTGTGACCTGATGGAGCAGCTAGGAGTGAGGAGCCTGGTGTTGGGTGTGCAAGGGCGCACAGCCACAGACCAGAGACTGGTGGGACACACTGGGCTGGATCACTGAAACCATGACAGAAGCATTTGAAGGCTACAAATGAGAGTTGTCCCTCACACGTCTGCCACTCAAGCCTTTAAAGAGATGGCATTAGTACAAGAAAGAGAATGACAAATGAGATTTTCCTGCCCAAATATATGCTTTCGTATGAGGCTATTTAAAGAAATGCAACAACCCAATAAGGTACAGAGTTGTGGCAAAGTTCAGAGTTACAAGAACTATTTAAGAGCTGGAAGCACAGGAATTTGTTCCAGAATGGCCTGCTTAGTTACTAAGCTATTAAGTATATTTTCATTGCTTTCAGCTGATGGTCACAAATTTCAAATAGGTTTGATTATATCTGAGCCTCCAACCTCACTGCTTGGTTTTGTGATATAGTCAGAGATATATCTGGAGAAGGATGGAAAATGAGCTTCTAGGTTCAGAGGAGTCAGCCTCGATTCAGAGAATTTTTATAAAATACAGCAACACAATATGACAAAGTTGTAAGCATGATGCTTTTGTGGTGCTGGGAGCAGTTTGTGGGTGGGATTCACAGCAAACAGACCTTTCAGAGGTGGAGGTAACAAGTCATGCATCAGGAGTGTCCATGTTCAGAACTTGTAAACTTTTTTTCAAAGCATCACCATGAGAAAAACAAGCAAAGGCCAGGTTGCATGGTGCTTCGAGCAACCTGATCTGGTGAAATGTCTCCCTGCCCATTGCAGAGGGATTAGAATGAGATGATCTTCAGTGTTCCTTTCAAAACAAACCAGTCTTTGATTCTAAATCTGGATTCCTTACACAGCACTTGAGATTCTGGGTAGCAGAAGTTAATTATTTCACCTGATCTTGAGTCATAAACCTTTGCTATAAATTGAGGTGAATGATAAAACCCAGTAAAAAGTGACTTCAGGCTTAGTGTGACTAAACCACTTCTCTTCACAATATTTAAAACATACAGAAGCTTAAAAAAGATAGTCTTAAAATGATCAGGTAAGAGATGCACTTCTGGCAACCTCCAATCTAAAAGGGTAGCATTAGCAAAAAGCAGGGAAGAAAAACAATCAAACTTCAAGACCAGCTTGAGAAACTGTCTCCTAGACATTCATACTGTCTCTAGAAGGTGCCCAAGGGGATTGCCTTTTTCCTATATTTAGGGAAAATTTAGGGAAAATATTGCTTGTCATAGAGGTAGAGGCACATTAGAGCAGGCTGAATGCAAAAGGACATTTTATTTTGTGAGCATTTTGAATGTCAAGTATTAAATATGATATCCAGAAGACAGGCATTACATGTGAGCCTGATTTCCAACCCTGATCCATTTTATCTCCAAGAGCTAAGATCATGGATAAATGCTGTATGTTAGAAAAGAGTCTGCAAATCTTCTGTAGAAAGAAATGCTGCTTGGCTAACCTTCAGGAGTCCCAGGAGGATGCTGTCAGGGCCCTGGGTTCTTCCCTTCTCCATTTCTCCCCCAGCAATTTAACAGCCCTCACACACAGGCATTGTCCTGATAGATGTGAATTAGCATGGAGAGAAAAGGTGATCTAGTGGACTTAATATATTTGTCTTCTCAAAAAGCTTTTGAACACATTTTTTATTAAAGGTTATTACAGAAAAATTCCATGAGAGTGGAAGAAAAAATGTTTTATTGACTGAAGTGTATTAAGTAGGTAGGAAGCAAACAGTAGGTCTTGAAGATCATCTTCATGGTGATGAGGGATCAGCAATGGGATTCCTTAAGAATCAGTGCTGGAAGTGGATTCATCGAATTGCAATTACTGAAACATCATAATTTACCTGGAAAATAAACGAACAGTGAAATCTCAAAATCTGAGAGGATGCAGAGATCTCTCAAACAATTAAATTCCTTCTAAAGAGCTGCAGAAAATCCCTTTTCAGTAGAGCTTAGTTCCATCAGTATTGTCAGATGAACTTCAGTGTAGCCAAATGTAAGGCAAAGGGAAAATAATCTAAACTCTGCTTACCTGCAGCTGAGTTACAGCTCAGACTCCTCGTGTTTCCTCAGCATATTGTGCAAAAGTATGCTAGAAAAATTGTGCACATCTTTAGGATGGTATAAAGAAAAAAATGGGAGGAGCCATCATTTTGTCATTTTTTCTATAAAACCTCAAGACACCCAGTCTAAAGCACTGCAGCCTAAGGACAGGATGATAAGAGAAGGTGCAGAAAGGCCAATTAAATAGCCTAAAAGAGGTGGGACATCAAACATCTATTAAGAGACAATGCCTTTCCATAATCATAATGTTCTAGATTGTTGTATCTTGTCAGGAGTAAAAAACATAAAACACCTGCCTTAGGAAATTTAAAATCCAAGTGACAGAAGTTTTTAATGACATCAGAACTTTTATTATCACCCTTCAAAGTGGCATTAGGTTTCTTCCTACAATTTCGCCTGAAAGTTTAATAAAACTATCCAAACAAGAAAGTGTCTATTCTATATTTCTCCCTACTTACAGTAGTAATATTATACCAAATTAAAATCTGAAAGAAAGTGCACTCATGTTTTATACCCAGGTACCTCATTTTGCTACCAGAGGAACAAAGGGGACATTTTCTTGAAAAAAATAGAAAAATACTGTTCTCTGTATCATTCAAAGTGCATTTTATTCTGGCTTTTCAGGTTTAGCCAATACAATGTATAAATAAGTGTGGAGTTTGCCAGGGCTGATATTTCAAGTTTGATTCCTAAATATAATAATCAAACAGATGCTACAGCAGCATAAACAGACATAAATAATTGGAAAAAACAAAAATTGTTGCTTTGACCAAGAGAAATAAGCCAATGTCCAGGCACAGAGAAACTGTTGCTTGTCAGAATGATATCTGGCAACTTTACTTTTTTCTGCTTTTTCTCCAGCCAAATTGCCTATCATTTTGGATTTCACATTTTATTAGGAATTGCATCCAAGGGGGATATTCTATATTTTGGCCCAATTTTTCTAGACTGTTAAAATAGTGAATCCCTTGCCATCAACCGAAAAGAAAAAGCATAAATGCTTTAACCTGTGCTCTTGCAGGAACTATTAGGAGCTATGATTGCTAAATGTCAAGAGCAAGTTCTTGGTAATGATATGGAAAATTGTTTTGATATACAGAATGGTAACTCCTTTCCTGAGTACCCCGATGAGCACCAATAATTAATGCTTCTTTGCACCAGAGATGCAAAATCAGCTTTATACCTGCCTAAAATAGATATGTCAGGAGCATGGTAGAGCAAAGATTTAGATCTGTTGCAACACGCACACATGTTTGTGAGTATTTGGGGCCAATGCCATCACAGAGGTAGTTGCAGGGCATTAGAAGGAATTTTTGAAACAAAGATGGAGTTAGCCTAAAAAGAAATAGAGAGGCATGAAAAGTAGTAGTGGAGGGGGAAACCCTGGAGTGGCAGCAGACCCTTGATGGAGGAAACTCCCTATGAATGTCATGTCTATCTGGCGGCATGGGCAGCACGTGGGACTCCCCCACCCTGAAAGTCTGGGGACTTTCTCACCATCCAGACTGTGTGGAGCTGCAGGGTCACAGGTGGGACCAGAGAGCCCACAACAGCCATGGGAGAGAGTGGAAAAATAGGGCAATCCTTCCTCCCCAAAGAGAAGGTGGGGACCTGCCACCACAGCTGCAGTGGGTGTGGGTGTGAGCACATGGGGTGTGTGCCCACAGCAGTGCAAGCACCTATGGGATTAGAGCTTTTTGTGATTGATCCTAGAAAGGTGTTTCAAAAGCTGTAGGTGTGTATTAGCATTTTGTAAATTGTAATTCACTGATCACCAGGTAATTAATAAGAAATCATAGATCATGTTGGGTTGGAAAAAAGCCTTAAAGCTCATCTAGTCCAACACCCCTGCAATGAGCAGGGACCTCTTCCACCAGATCAGGCTGGTTAAAGCAATGTCCAACCTGATATTTCCAGAATTGAGCATGTAGCACCTCTCTGGACACCTTGTAAAAAAATAAAATGCTTTAACTGGAGTTAATAAACCAATAAAGCACCTCAATCCTGATTTGGTTAGACTATGTGAACTGTGCCAAGATTCTGCTGAACATAGGCAATCCATTCAACTCATTATCATCAATAAAGGTTTGGGTCATGACTTTAAATTCTTGCTGGCTTCTGGGTCAGTAGTTTGTGAAAAAGAGAGATGTGTATAACTGTATTACTGGTGCTTTTGGTGTGTTAGCAGAATAGCACAGAGTAGAAGAGCAAGGCAGGAGGGAATAAGGGATCAACACTGACTTCCTGCTGGTCCCAGCAGTGAGACAAATTAAAGAAATTGTGAAAATCATAATCTCAGTCTCTGGGACAAGGACCAGTTAGGACTTGTACAGTAAGATAGGAGGTAAATTGCATTCTGAGCTAGCTAAAACAAAGAACACTCTGAGAAAACTCAGTTTGTGCTTCATGTAGCCATTTGTGTGACAATGGCTGACAACACTCTGAGAGGGGAGTGAGGCAATTATGAGAGGGGACGGTGAAACGTGGCAGCCAAAGGGATGTGCGGCTGGCTAGGAAGACAGCTGCTGAGTGCACTGAACATGGGAAAGCCTGGCAGGCTGAGGTGAAAGGCTATTGCAGGAAAAGAAACAGAAACAAGGGAACAGGTTTGGGAATCCTGAGCAGCAGTTCCTGCTGAGGACTGGGATCCAGAAATTTGGGGTGGGTATATCGGCAAGTCAAGCAAGGGTGATGAGGATGATGAAGAGTGAAGTGTAAGACCTATCCAGACACAAAAAAGGAAACAAAACCAAAACCCACAAAACAACCTGGCCATCACCACTGTGGGAAAGAGAAAGAGAAAGAGGTGAATTATGTATGGGTTTCAGAGTGCATATATTATTCATATGGAATTTAACACCACCATGGAAAAAAATGATTTTGTACTATGATGTCAGGTCACAAAAATAGATCATTATGAGGACTAATGGAGGGCTAGGGGATTTTATGAAGAGCATGAGAACTGTCCAGTACTCCTAGTGTTTCAGAAGACCTCAAAGAAGAAACCCAGATGGGAAATCTTCAGGTCCATCTTCAAAACTTATTAAAATTTATAGGCAAAAGGCAGCAAGTGGGGTTGTCATGCTAGAAGGTGTGAAAGTTCATGAAATTATAATTTGGATCAGAACAAAAGGATATTTGATGCCATAAGTACAGCAGCTTTTGGTCTGATACGTGATTCTTTAAAGAACCTATCATGCTATATAACACAGGAACACCTCAGTATGGAAATGCAGGTATTTATGTCTCAAGTAGTCACAGGGCAGGGGAAGGAGGCACTGGATGGACTGCCAAGGAAAGGTAAGTCACATTCCTTGTCTGAAATTACCAGACAAGGCAGGTGTCAGCTGTAGTGGTGCCTTAAACACCTGGAAATAAAACAACACACTTTCGAGACAATATTAGCATAGGAGGTAATATAAAGGCTGGTCTTCATTGGAGGCCTCCAGGAACAGACATGGAAAATCCCTAAAATGACCACCCCCACATGGGGTGAATACAATTTTGTAAGTTTAGCAAATTAACATAACTGACAAAAATCCCCAACTAGAAGCACAAGTGGTGAAGTAATTCCCCATTTTTGTTCCACCTTTCCTGTAGCCCCCCTTTACATGGGAACTAAACTTTGTTTATGAAAATGTGTCTTGAAGAGGTGGTTTCAACCTTGGCTCCCAGGAGGAGCCAAGATAGAATAGGGGCCTTGGGTTCCCCAGGATTTGGAGCCTCTGGGATAAGTTTTGTCTTTCTGAGTATCAGGGTAGGGAAAAGGTAGGGAAAAGCACTGGAACTTGCTAGGAACTATATAATTATACAACAGTAATCTCCACAGCTACAAATATATATGAAGGAAATACAAAAGCAAAAATCCTTCTGGTATCAGTAGGATGGGTCTGAAAAAAAAATACAGAGGTAAAAAGCAGTTAAATCTCTAAAACAGATGGTTAAAACTACTTTTACCCCAACACAGTGAAATCGACTTGGCCATTGGTGTCTTTAATGCTGTGATTGTGCCTTGTCTTAAGAAAGATTGGTTCAAGAAATTACAAGGTATGTGGGAATAGAGAGTGGCAGTGCACACACACAATGCTAAAATTATTTGGTTAAATTATGCAAACAGGCAAGCAGGGAAATTTTTCCCAGTGACCTACTATGGCTTTGATGGTTGTCGTGAGGTTTTCATTGGAGAAGGCTTTTTTCTTTTTAATTCTTTCCATGCATAGTGCTGAAAAGTATTGTGTCAGAACTGAGAAAAAGAGAAAAAAGCCAAACAGGAAGAAACACAGACCAGTCTCATTATGCAGGTCTGGCCTTAGGCATGACAAAATTTCCTCTTTTCTGAGACCTCTGGTCCACTTTCCAATCCAATCAAGAAAATCAGGTTACTCTGAGTGTGCAGCCCTGATCCAATGCCTGCCACACATGCATACACAAGCATGCATGAGTGCATTCACACACTCAACCCAAGCAGAATTTCATTCCCTTTGGAAATGATGAGACACTTTCAGGAACACAGATGCAGAGAAAATTCCTGCATGGGTTTTCCTTTAGGTTACAAGATAATGATTTCTTTTCCCAGGAAGTATCTCAGCATCGTATTCATCATTTTTCCCCATGATGGTAACAGGAGCACAGAGGGGGTAAAAGTGAGTTTTGGCCCCTGATTTTACTCTTCTTCTTAGGCCTCATAACTAGTGAGTCTGAACTTGGTCTATTGCATAAATAAAGAATGTATAGTTCTTTCTCTGTACATTCAGACTTATCCTAGCTGTAATGAGATGGAAATGCATTCTTGATTCATGTATTTTTTTTATATTGAATTGCCCATGAAATCCTATCTTTCCACAGGACTGTCAATCATGGATTTACATTGTGTGATGAGAAAGGATATGGTTTTTTGAAGGATTTCTCATAAAAAGCACCAGCTACAAAACATCATGGAGAAAAAGATAATATTATAGTTAAATAATGAAACAAAAAAAAATTTCTCCCAGTATATCGAGGTCAACTGAAATAGCTACTGTGAATTTAAGTTTAAAGCTAGATTTTCAGTTCAGGACCTTTGTCCACCAGTTCCTTTAAATAGTTTTCTTGCACAGAAGCCAAGGTTTGCCATTGGTTTTGTGTTTTTTTCTTAAGCATAACATTAGAGTTTAGTCATTAAATTTTTCTATCTGCTACTGGTTGAATATCAAAATTTTGGCTTATAAACTGGGCAGGGAAAGCATGTGCATCAGTAGTTAATCCAGGCATGCAAACCTGATAGGTGTAGGTTCATTGTCACTGTAAAGCTTCAAGATATATTTCAACAACACACTGTTCAATGTGTTGTGTTGGGTTGACCCTGACTGGTTGATAAGTGTCCAGTAAAACCATTCTGTCATTTTCTTCCTCAGCTGGGCAGGCAAGAGAAAGTATAACAAAAGGCTTGTGGCTTGAAGTAAGGGCAGGGAGAGATCACTCATCAGGTACCTGCATGGGCAAAACTGACTTGACTGGTGGAAATTAGTTTAAAATAAATTATCTAATCAGAGTGAGGAAATAAAGCCAAATCTTAAAAGCATCTTTCTCCTACCTTTCCCTTCTCTCTCAGATTCATTTCTGCCAATTTTCTCTCCCTCCTTGCCACCAGCTGCACGGGGTGGGGGGGAGAATGGGGTCTGTGGTCAGTCCATGACACCTCATCTCTTCAGCTCCTTCCTCCTCAGGGGGAGGACTCCTCACATTCTTCCTCTGCTCCAGCATGGGCCCCCTCCCATGGGAGACAGTCCTCCACAAACTTCTCCAATGTGTCCTTTCCAGAAGTTGCAGTTTTCTCTAACTGCTTCAGTCTGGGTTGCTTTAGTGGGATGCTGTCCTTCAGAAACTGGCTGCCCCAGCATGGATCCCCTCTGAAGTCGCTATTCCTGCCACCAAACCTGCTCCAATGTGAGAGCTCTGCCTTCAGGGCCACAGGTCCTGCCAGGAAGCTGCTCCAGCAGAGGCTTTCCAGTGGGCCGTAGCCTCCTTCAGGCATCCACCTGCTCCATGGGCTGCAGGTAGATCTCTGCTCCACCAGGGACCTCCATGAGCTGTAGGAGAATAGCTGCCTCACCACAGCCTTCACCATGGGCTGCAGGGGAATTTCTGCTCCAGTGCCTGCAGCACATCTTCACCCTCCGTCTGCACTGCAGGCCTGTTTCCCTCACATATCCTTGCTCCTCTCTCTGACTGATGATACCTTGCAAATTTCTTTTCCCACTTCTTAAATATGATATTCCAGAGGCATAACCACTGATTCTGCTGGCTTCAGCTTTGGGCAGTGGTGAGTCCATCCTGCAGTCAGCTGGCACTGGCTGTGCTAGACATGGGGAGAGCTTCTGGCAGCTTCTCACAGGAGCACCTCTGTAGCCCCTTGCCATGCAAACACAATTCACCTGTAAACCTGCAAAGGAAATGTTTTTCTCTATATGCTTGAAGCCTCAGTGTGAGTCTGATTTCAAGCCCAGAATATTTAGTCTAGTACTAAATTTATTCCAAGTCTAGGGTTCATTTTACGGAAGTGCAAGGGACATTCCCAAATGGCGGTATGCTCATATTGAGTAATCAGGAATAAATATTTAGTCCTAATTACAAAGTGAAAAGGTACAAGTAATTGTTTCTTGTTTCATCTACTTTAACCTTTATGTGGCTTTAGATTCTGACATATAATCCAAAAATAGTTTATACATTCTATTATATAAAAAAAGCCATTAAATGTACCACCTTTTGATATTTATACAAGAACAGTTGAATAAAGTGTCCTTTCATTTCATCTAACAGGATTTTTCATGACATATTATGTTTGAAACATAGTTTTACAGTATATTTTCCCTTATGCATAAATCTGCTGGCTTGATTTTTTATTCTGTATGGCTTGGTCATTATTTATGAATTTAATTTTGACTTTTTTTTAAAATCTCTAAAATCACATTGATCCAATTTCTACAATGGTTCAAACAGACAGAGAATCAAGTGGTGCTGTGCCATTTTTATTTCAGAAGACAATTTGGGCAAGAGGAAATTAAGCTCTTTTTTCTATGTTTATTTTCTAAATTATTATAAAGGAGGGGGGGAAAGCAATTTTATTACAATCAAATATCAAAGACTAACCCTCAGTTCTAACTAAGACAACACTGCTGCTCAGTGAAGCAGAATTAGCCCCTAAATGAAGCTCTGTACCTGCACTGTTGTTGCTGTGTGTTGGTCCACCTGTGCACAGCCTAAATGGTCTTTGAACCTCCTGTGTTTTTGTGTCACAGTCCATGCAGTTGTTCTCCCTGTTAACCCGTAAGAAAAGTCCTTAAAAATAAGTGTTTGGATGTGCTTAGTAACAAAGCTCATGCTTCAGTAATTTCTTTCTTTGTCTGCCTTTTCCATTCCGGAAATTGCAACTTGCTCCAGCTGCTCCAAGCTACCCAGGGGCACAACCATCCCCAGCATGGAACTCACCTCCCCTGGCTGCTGTGTCCATCACAGGATGCTACTGGTGACATCTCCTGAGGTAAAACCCATCAGTGTTCACCCTAAAGTGTCAGCTGGCACAGAGAAAAGGATGTGCCACACCACAAAATACCCTTGAGCAAAAAAGGCAGCATTATAACATATACTGGGGAGGAAAACCAACTAAATTGCAAGATCACAAAGAGAACAGGATGTTAGACCCTCCATGCTATGCAAACTCCTGAATATTTTCATTTGTTATTATTAATGTAAAGCCAGCCTCTATCATCTCCCTAGGCCTGCTTGCTTTCTTCCCTGTGGTTGGGGTCACACAATATATGTGTGTACACACACACATGCACACACACACTTATGCTGCAGGGTATGACAGGATGGAAAACAAAGCCTAGATCTGCAGGAAAGCAGGATTTTCTGTCAGCTGTGTATTGATTTCTCCAGTGGTACCTGAAACCCAACCAGTTGTAGCTGCCTTTACAGCTGGATTAATAAAATACGTTTTTTACCTCAGAGGATTTTGTTTTCCAAGTCCTTGCCAAAGCAACTTCCAACTTATGTGTGGAAGCATCTGCCTGTCCTCTATTCACTGTCAGAACAATTTACAGTCAAGCACAGCAAAATCTTCTCCCAGAACAATATAAAAATTAAAACCCTCCCCTAACATGACACTAATCTGGAATTATCACTGTAACAGTCTACAACTTTTCAATAATTACTCCAAAGATGGAGCTAAAATTGGTTTGCCTGGGAATGTGTTGCAAACCCCAGCTATGTCTGTCTTTCATTCATTAAGGCATTGAATTATTTCCGCAGAAGACAAGGATTCAGAGATGAACAACTGATCATTCTACTGAAATAAAGCCCAACATCTGCTTCATTCTAAGGACATTGGTATTTGCATTTGAAATTACAGTTAAAGGGAAAGTATGTTATTTTCTGGCATAAAATGTAATTCTAAAGACATTGCAATTCAGTGTGCATTCTTTTCCTGGATTCTAATTGTGTTTATAAATTATATTCCTATTCTGTATGGAATTGTGAAACTTTTTACAGTATCTAAGTGCTAGTATGTCTCATAATGAGCTGCTGTAGGGAGAGATCCTTTCCATTCTTCTAAGACATCTTCTCTAGTATACTTATTCATTGTGGCATTTTATCTGTCAGTGTCCTAGTTGTTTGACCATGCACCAAAGGGGAAAGAACATGAGATGGATTATATGTCAAGAATGAGGCCTCTGCCCTCGCCAGGAGCAGGAAATCTAAGGAAGATTCTTCTCCTACAAGCTTGTTTAAAAAGCTGTGTCTCAAATAGTTGTTTTCCTGACTGAAGTAAGAAAAAAATGGGAAATGATTATGAGTTGAAGCTTTTATCTAGTCTGAAGTATCTGAAGCACTTGAACACTTAAATAGTGAGTACAATAAAATGTGAGCCTATGAAAATGGTTCTTGTCCTTTGTTGTAAACCTGCAAACCTGCTGACTGGCTTTCTCTGACTGCTAACTGCCTAATTCTGGCATCTGTGAGAAACAATTAATATTAAGAATCTACATTCTAACATATTTTTAAGTTTTCTCTTATACTGTATTAAAATAGTGTCCCGCCTCCCTTGCCTTTCTAAGGTGTTAGAATGTAAAACTGTAAATGCTGGCCTAGACTAAAAGATTGAGACAACCCAATGTCCTCCATCTGACCATAACGCATGCTTAGGAAAGAGTATAGGACACCAGATCAGTAGAAAGAATTCTAAACCAGTAGATGTGTTTCTTACTGGAAAATACCCTGTGGCAAAATAAGCTTTCTTTTCTATATAATGGGAAAATACGTTTTTTTTGGTTTAAGTCCTGAGGGCTGCAACAATAAATAGTGTGATTTGTCAGTCTTAATCTCATGAGGACAAGAGATATTTTCCTTTCCACTGTTGGTGATCAGGGTGCATGATAAATTGTGACTAAAAAGTCCTCTAACAACAATTTCCTTAGGGTTTTACTTGCATGTGGCTTATTTCCAGTGAGATGGAGAGGAATAAAGGAAAAGATTTTGCACTTTGGCAGCTTAAACAGTTTCCAAGTAATGGCCATTTTATAACAAGAAAGTAACACACTGTAAGTTCAGTGGTGGTATTTCTGTTTCTTTAGTGAATGGATTGACTCTTGTAGAGCTAAAATAATTTGTATGGGATGACGCTCTCAGTAATGGTATATCTATTTTTGTACATTAAAGATTTTTAAATATCTATCTAGGGCTATACATGTCATCAAATGAAGCCCTACCTCCTCCTAAGCCTTGGGTAGAAAAGAGGACTTGGTATCTTGTCTATCACTATTGTTGGTTAGAGCTTGCTAGAGTTTTTATTCCATCTTTTTCCTGTTCTCTTTTTAGTCTTTTTGTATCCATTTACCTTGCCTTACATCTTCATGCCAGGTTTGCTCTCTTTTTATTCTTTTGCTGTCTGCTCTCCTTTTTTACCACAAGCGACCTTAAATGCGCAGGTAATCTAATAATACTCTAGCTTTGAACTTTCGAACCAAAAGCCTTCCAGCTAGAGACAAAACATGATTCCTGTCACTTTTCTGTCTAGAGAGAGGTGCATAGGCAGTCTGTAGCAGGCATGTAACTAAGAATTTTTTGTTTCATTGAGACCCTAGGTGGTGTAAATCAGCATTTCTCTTCTACAAAAGTCAAGGGAATTCAAGGCAATTTGCATCAGGTAGGAGTGGACAATTAAAACCACTGTGTTTTGAATGCTAGAGGAAATTTTCAAATATGCTTACCCAGATATTTGTTTTCCACAGAACAAACACTGAGGACAAAATCAGGGGCTGATCCTTCTTGTAAGACTTACATTTTAATGCATCCTTTCTATTGCACTGTCAGTGTACATGTACAAAAAGATCTATCCTCTGTCCCCTTCATCCCTCACCCCAAGTGTTGCTCTTAAATGAGATGGCTACCTCATGCTTATTCCCCTTCGCATATAGAACCATAGAGTCATTAATTTTGGAAAAGACATCCAAAATCAAGTCCAGCCTCTGACTGAGTACATTGAAAAGCCACAAAACCAGCATGATTCCTTGCTGCAATAATGAAATACACATAAAAAGTAACTCTTGCAGGCCCTGATGAGGTATGCTGAGAGCCTGTGAAGTGGATATTATTAGTGAAGCATTCAGGACATCTTATGTCATCTGGCAAACAACCAGATCTTTACATTAATGGTCTTGGACCAATGATAAATAAGTAATTATGGCTGCTGGGGCTCAAAGGGATGAAATATTATTTTAAAATTAATTAATAAGCTGAATTAGTATTTGACACGCCTGTTACCCTCTTTGACCTCCTTCATGGTGAGTCCTTTGGACAATCAAATTCAGTTTGATATGTATCTAACTCACCTCAGTGTATAGATAGAAAAAAATTGCCATATTTCTACTCCTGACTGGTCATAACCACTACTGTATTGTTTTATTTATGACAATTTAAATGTAAAAACCTCAGTCAATCAGATGCTAAGAAAATATTCATTTAATCTTTCACGTTGCTTTGAGTGGATACGTCAGCCAAAGAGTTTATAACTTTTCCTTTATCACATATGACTTTAACCTGTTAATCATCTTTCACATATCCTTCCCAAATGAGAAAGAATTGCCCTTTAAATGTAATATGATTTTATCATTTTGCATCCTTTGTTAGAACAGGAATACAGAGGAAAGCCTATCCATGGACATGATTCATCTTCCTCCTTCCTCAGAGAGCTTGGTACCTTTTTTTTTAAGGATAGAACTTAGGCAATTACAAAGGACTGATAAGTTAACATCTCTTGCATATGGAAGCCACGAAAACACAGTCAAATCTGAGTTTCATGTATTCGCAGTCTTCTGACTGCACAGGAACTCCTTCAGAGATATTTTTTTGTGCAGCACAACTCAGAAAAATTTGATAGGTATAATTCATTCTGAAAACTATTCCTTGCAGTGAGGAAGCAAAACAAAGAATAAATCATTTTATTATAAATCCATTCACTGCAGTGGCCCAACAACTTTTCCTCCTTGTCTTTATAGACAGGTGGGCTCAACTTTGTCTGCAATCTCTTCCTCTGAGAAGCTTATTCCTTTTTAATGACCAATCCTTAACTGCAAGCTTAAGCACCATAATGAGGTTAATTTAATTCAATTTTGATCTCTTAATAATTGCTTCTGCCCTGTGGTGTGTTTACTTTAGATGTGCTGTAGTACATTGGAGATCAGTCCCTGTTGATAAGAGTGTGGGGCATCCACATCCCTTATTCAAGTGAACCATTCAGGTGAAGAACACCCCTGTGTTAAATGCCACACAGTGCTGTGAATAACTTCGGCTAGGTCACGTTTTCCTCACTGACATGCAAATGCAGTCACGTTTCTATACAGCATGCCAAATAAATTATGCTTTGGTTTGGAGATCTGCATCAGATATCTCCATATTACAGAGTGAAGGAGGAACAAAACCCACACACATTAATCATTGTCCTGATCTCCACCCCTCTCACTCTTAATTTTCCTTCTTCAAAATATTTCTTTTTTGTTGTTGTTTTTCCTTTGGTTATGGTTGCAGTCTGGCAGGGATAAATACACTAGATTTATGTTTTTAATCCTTTGCTCATTTAAAAATGTGATAGTTGTTATACGGATTATTCCTGCAGGTCCTGGTTCTCTATGGATTAGTACTAGTACTTTAAAGAGCAGCTCACTTAGACAGCTCCTGTTTTAATAGGGCAAGGACCTCTATTTATTTTGGCTGCCCTTTCTTTACACTTAATCTCTTGACAGGGAACTCTAGGAATGCTTGAATTTTATGACTCTCAGATTGGTGCTGAATCCCTTCTCTTATCTTTCTTATTTATTTTTATCCATTGATGGAAAACATGATATTACAATAGAAGTTTACCTTTGGGACAACTTAATTGTGTGGCAATTTTCTTGCAGTTTTCATGCAGTAATTTAGTTATTTTAAAAACAAGCAGCCCAAACAATTCAAATAGCAGAGTGAGGAGTTTTGCTTTGCAGATGGACATGGTTACACAGTTCTATCAGTCCTTAGAGAAGATTCTCATCCTGAGACACCAGATAGAAATGCAGGTATTGCTTCCCAAGCAGGAAAATGACACATCTCCTGGTCTGAGAGGTGAAAAATAAAAAAGAACAAACCTGAAACTGGACTCATGGATTTTCCTTACCCAATCAGAAATGCAAGTAAGTTTGCTTCCTAGGGTTGATGCTCCAAGAGTTCTGTCAAGAACTGTCTCATTCTGAAAGAACACAATAGGTACAGGGGCAGTGGTGGTGGGAGTGAAAGGGAGGGCATCCCCAGACAGTAGCTGTGCTGCTTTCCCTTACTTCTCCAAAGATCTCCTTTCAGTATGAAAACCAAATTATTTTAATGCCATTGACCACAGTATTGAAAAGATCCACTTGACTGAGATTTATCAAAGCCAGCTGAGTAACTTTGACAAGGCTTCTTTTTGGAATGGTTTCCCTGAGCTGGATGGATGCTTTGCCTTGCCTTCTTGATAGCTTTTGCATTGAGTTCCCCAGAGACAAAGAAAGTAGCAAGAAGCAAAGGCTCTCCTTCGGGAGCAGAGGGCATATTGCAAGTTCAGAAATAGTTGTGAAGGGCTGAGGAACACTTACAGCCTGGAAGGTGTCATTTGAATTAGCTCTGCAGTGTGCATAATCTATTGGACACAAATACAGAGAAAGGCTAATGGATGCTCTCTTATGTCGCTGTATTTGAAATGTGTTTGTTCATGTAACCTTTAGCTCATGTCTGCTGCTTTAAGGATTTCTGTATCCCAAAATTCCATTTCCTTAAAGTGATTCCTAGTGTTTCTTTGGGTGATTGGATAAATACCTAAACAGTAACATTTTAATCTAAGCAACTTTTTAATCATTCTCTGCTGTTCCTAGAAGGCTGGAATTATAACAAATCTAAGAAGCTATGCATCTACCTG
>VZTN01022993.1:9951-30549 GCA_013400515.1 Erpornis zantholeuca
CCCCCGCCCCCATACCAACGGCCGGGGGGGCGGGGCCTGGCCTGGCCCGCGCATGCGCACGCGGTGGAGGGGGGAGGGCCGGGGTAGAAAATCTGTCATTGGAAATTGTTTGTGAGAAACCGGGTTGTAGCTTTTTCTCACCTAATACAATAATAAACTCACCTCAGTAATATGTAACAATATATCGGTGATAATATATTTATCGCCTAAATAATGTAGTATATATATGTGTATATGTATATATATATAAACCAAATTTTTACCTGAAGCTAAGTAACATTTCTGGCGCCCTCACCATGAGAAGGACATGGAACTGTTGGAGCATGTCCACAGGAGAGACATGAAGTTGACAGGAGGACTGGAGCATCTCCCCTACAAAGACAAGGTGAGGAAGTTGGAGCAGTGCAGCTTGGAGAAGGTTCTGTGGAGACCTCATAGCAACCTTCCAGTATCTGGAGAGGCCTACAGGGTAGCAGGAGAGTGACTCTCTCAGGAACTGCAGTGATAGGACAAGGAGTAATGGGTATAATTAAAAGAGGAGTAATTTAGGTTAGATAGAAGGAAGAATGATCGTAGTGAGGCACTGGCACATGTTGCCCAAAGAGGCTGTGGATGGCCCATCCTTGGCAGTTTTCAAGGCTGGGTTGGATGGAGCTCTGAGCAACCTGGCCTAGTGGGAAGTGTGCCCCATGGCAGGGGCTTGGGACTAGATCTTGAAGGTCCCTTCCAACCCATAACATTTTATGATTCTATACTTTGTGGTTCAGAGCAACTATAAATTTAATCCATAAGCATAAAGGCTTTCTTATTGAGGTTCAGTGCTCTAGAAAATGAGTCTCCAAATATTGTAGCAGCTGTGGTGAGGAACCTTTTTTTCCAGGCACTGTGAATAGTATAATTAAACAATTAAGCTCTGAAGCATAGCTGGGAAAATGGACTTAAAGATAGACCAGCAACCCTCAAGGCAGGACAGATTTGCAAGTCGTAGTTTTACGGGTTTGGTTGCTTGAGGATGGTAGCCCTGTGGTGAAATTCCCAGCAGGAAGCCTCAGACTGTACTCCCTGGAATTAGCCATCTTTCCTGCCAGTTCAGATGCTTTGGTCAAAATGGGGCCAGTGGGCCATGTCTCTGAAGAAGTGTAATTAAAAATTTCTCCAGTTCTCAATCTCAAGCGACCCATTGACAGTAACAGGATTCCTACTACACCTAAAATATACTGACAGCCCCACAGCTCTTGCCCTCTTTGCAGGAAAAATAAGGAAACATAGCCAACTTTTTCTTTTAAGACCAGGAACATCCATGCAAGACTCTGACTGAAAGAATTAATTCTTTCTTGTATTCTTTATTCTATTAGTGGTGATTTATTTATACATTGGATTTAATTCCACAAAAAGAATCTTTTTTTTTTACTCTGTATTTTTTAATGGTGTGCCTGCAGCTGGGATTACCAAACAACTTATTATCTGCACCTGCCAGGCTAAGTAATAGAAGTGTTTGTGTTGGTGCAGAGGAGAACACTGGAGTTTACTCAGCTTACTGAAGAATATTACTGCTTTTCAGCTGATGGGGAGGCATGGGAAATTCCCTTCATATAGACCAGGTCCAGTACTTTGCCAGTGGTCGGTCACTGTCTCACCCATCACTGTGGAAGTGGCCCCCCCCGTGTTGTCCCTGGTGGTTACAGCACCGGGCAGGAAAGCATTGACTTGAGAGCTGGCCCTGCAACCTGACTGTGCTCAGCCCAGCATGCTACCTATCCATTGGAACCAGGCACAGGATGTGCCACGGCTGGCACCAGAGAGGCTTTAGGCGCAGCTCTTCCCCCTACGGTGACATCCATTGGGCTTTCTGGAGTGCTCCCTACTGTTAGCCTAACCAGGCTTTCTAAAGGAAACTCTCTTGCACATGCATAATTGATCCAGGCAGCAGAAAGGGACAAAACTTCTGAGGCACCCATTCTCAAATCCCAGGCTCACTAACTCCTTGACAGACCTTATACAGGTCATGGGTAGAAAAACAGTACTAGACTCTGCCTCTTTCAGGAAAGTATGTGCAGCTATGCGAAATATTTATAATACTGTTGGGCCAGGAAGTGAGCTTCAACACCAGACATGTAATTGTGCAGGCTGCCTAATGGCCAGCTTGCTCCCTGGCTCTGCTTTGCAACTGCTTTTAATTAATCCTCTTCATGGCAATGTCCAGGGGTATTATACAAATGACGGCTCCTGCCAAAGACAGCTCCCAAGAGAGCAGTATGGATTTGGGGAACTCTCCACTTGAGCTAGGACTCCAGGAATATTTTCACCATGAAGGTGACAAAACACTGGAACATACTATCCACAGAGGCCTGTGAAATCTCCTTGTGTGATCATGTTCACAGTTTGGCCAAGCAAGACCTTCTGCACTGATGCAATTCTGAAGTTAGACCCACTCTGAGCAAATGGCTGGGCTGATCTCTAGTAGTCCCTTCCAAGCAATGTTTTTCCATACTTCACCAGGCATTGAACCCTCAAGAACCCACAGATGTTTTCAGTGCTACATTGTGAGGTCTGACATACACACCACACTAGAGTTCATGAAAACAGAAGGTGCTGACTTGGTGAACTGAAGCACAGCGTTCACCATCAGGAATTTGGAAATGGAAAAACCCAGCCTGTGTCAGTCCCCAAGGGCCACCAGAATGGAGGGGAAATCCGAGGTCACTGTGCCGCAGAAAGATGTAGCCCAGAGCAATGGGAATGTGAGCCAGATCTTGCCATTTAGCCTTGGGGCTAGTGACCCTTCCCAACTCTGAGCAGTAAGGCTGGGTACACATAGGCTGGAGGAAGAGATGTACAGTCAGTGTAGCATGAAAAAACTAGAAGTCAGTTCTAACTTCAGGAGGAAGCAAAAGCATGGTCTACTGAATCCATGGCACAGTCCAAAATTTCAACAGGGCTACTGTGCTAGTTAAGTAAACAATTTTTGAGGGACATTTTAAGCTTCTGTAGTCTATAACAAAGTCAGGGACTACATTTATGAATCTTATGGCATTCAATAATTAAGTAGGATAAAAGAGTGAAAAAATACCCTACCTAGCAATAAACTGGAGATTTGGGGTGACAGTTTCATTACGGTGAAAACAGAAGGGTGTATGTTTTACACTCAGACAAGATACTTTCTTTAGGAAAACCTAGTGACTGTGCCAATTCAGAAAATATCCAGAAGAATCAAGCTGTTCTTCATGAAACAAACTGTGATTTTTTTTATGAACCTTAGAGCTACCCACAGTCATATGCCTTTAAGAAAGGCATATGTCTCCTTTAAATCAGGATAATAAGGAAGTATTTACACAGTCACAGGTAAAAGCTCAGGGAACCAAGAGAGTCTTACTGCTTTCCCACCCATTTCAAGCATTTATTTCAGAGAGGCAATACAAGGTTTAATAACATGGCCTTTATTGATGACACAGGAAAGCAGATGTGTTAAAGTAAATAATTTTTCATAAACAGGAAAGAAAATTTTAGTTCCTGTTATGTAATTACATAGAATCTTTTAAAGTCACTAAGGTACAAAAATAAAAAAAAGTTTTCATACTTCGTACCATCAAGAAGACCTAAGTAGCTGTATTTTCTATAAGGGAAAAATAAAACAAATTTGCATGGACAGAACTCAATAGTATAAAACAATTAAATGTATGTTATAAAGAATTTTTAGTAGTTGCCAGCTCAATCCTTGAGGATGGCTCAAGAAGTAGATCCTAGCAGGATCAAACCTTGCATATTTACACTCAGAGGTGTAAAAATAATATTGCCTGTTAATTGAAATACGCATTTTCAGTATTGTTCTGAAAATCAATGAAGTCTAGAAGCTAAATTTTCAATGCAGATGTTCACATTTCAAATAAAATGCTTCTTGCATCCTGTGTAATTAAGGCAAAGTATGTTATCTTCTGAAATTACCTTCTATATAGTTTCTGCATAAAAATATGAAATAAAAAATAAAACTATATATATTTAATGGGTATGTATGGTCCAGCAGAATAAGGCACAAAAAGTAAATAGAATGCGAAAGCATATATAGATGTTAATGTGTTATTTTAAGTGGAATATAGCAAAATTCAAGTAGTTCTGAGTATGCTCATTTCTTGCAATAGGAATACATTTTTATATAAGTATCTCATGCTAAGCCTGATGTAGAAACATTCATCATTTAAGCATAATCTGTCAGAAGTATGTAATTTGTACAGTGGCTGTATTTAGAAATCTGATAGTTTTCAAACCATCTGTAACAAGGCTCCTTAATGAGATGACTTGGCCTGAAATCCAAGTGTGAATTTTTCTATGAGGCAACATATACTGATTTCCTGCCCAGATCACTTGAGCTGGGCAAGTTTTGTCTGCATGCTTAATACATAGGTTAATATTTTCACTAACATAAATGACAATACACGTCCCTAAAACTGGGCACATTTGCAACGTTTGTTTTCACAGGTGGTGTTCACAACCAAATGTTCTCTCTCTGAAAAATTCTGCCGAGTTAGTGTACAGAATGGGCCACCCACATCAGTACAATGGCATTATTGGTCAGAAACTTTTCAGGTCAGCTGGTATTTATTTTGGAAGTATGGTTTGTCAACAAGTAAGCATACATGTATAGAGAACGGAGAATCTTAATATATTTTGGGTTGATAGAAGGCATACATCAGGCATTTGTTGTCTGACTGCAGCCTCAAAGCAGCAACTCTCCCCCCAAAACCCCCACCAAGTAATATCTATAAGATTTTCACAATGTAAGAGGAGAGTAGATGAAGTCTTTACTTCCTTCCCAAAGTTTCAGCTAATTTCTTCAGTCTTTTCTTCAGCTCTAGAGGAAACTTCTCGTAACACTTTTTGCAGACAGGCTTCATATCAAACTCAACAAATTTATTCCTAAGACAACAAAGCAAAAAAACCAGACAAAGTTTTAGTAGATGAGATAGTGAAAAAAAGAAATTAAAAAAAAAAAATCTCCTATTACATGCGCACAAGCAAAAAATTAACCCCCCAATTTATACATATACATTAAGTTACTTTTACAAGGTTATATACACTGTAGACTGTTTGAGTAAGTTACACAGATTTTACCCAAGTGCCCATATTTATTAACCATGTAATTTAGAAAGCCTTTCAAACTTAAGTGTAGACTAAACATAAGATAATGGAATAGCAAGTTAATAGTTCAAGTTGCAGTTGCGTGAAAGATGTTTTGGTTTTGACTGCCATAAGTTCATGCAAAAGTGAAAAAAAAAGCATCCTTAGGACTAACCAAAGAAGAAAGGAGCAGAGGTGGTGGTGAAAAGGAAAAGAAGTTTACAAACAGATTGGCTTTTTCTTTTTCTGCTTCTCTTTATCCTTTGCTTCACGTTCCCGTTTGGCAAGTCGTCGCTTAAATTCATCTGGCATTTTCTCATAACAGTGTTTGCAGACAGGTTTTAGATCAATTTCAACAAACTTATCCCTTTAGAGTTAAATGAGAAAAAAATAAAGGATGGAAAAGTAGAAGAGTTAGGAAGAGTAACTGAAGGAAGACCTGAAGAGACTGCTGAAAGAGATGTAAAGTATTAAGTGGAACAAAAGGAAGAGAGAGGCTCTTATTTCCTCAATGCTGCTTAAATGTTTGTCATACAATAACAGCTATGCTATAGCAACATCTACGCTTTGAAGAGAATCACTGATTTGTTTTGAAGACATCACACTTATCCATAAACTTACTTGAGGGTTAACTTAGTGTTGCAAGTTGAACAAGCGAAACAGTTCACACACCATGCCTTATTCAGAGCAGACACAACTAGGGAGATGGGAAAAAAGAAATCAGTAGTGTTACCAATTAAAAAAAAAGTGATTACAAAAACTTTAAGATTACATACTCATGAGATGTGAAGAACAGTCATTGATTCTTGTATCACGTATTAAGGACTGTAACAGTAACGTGGCCAGACTAGCGAGGCACACTTTGGAGTGTAATGAAGCAGGACTGTGAAGCATTGATACAGCTGTCTCTGAGGCAAGACCAGCTTAACCTATTTCTACCTCCTATTTTTTGTTTCCACTTCATCTCATACCCAGCTGATCCCAGGCAGTGGTTCTGTGAGGCTGGGTTCCAACTTAATCAGGAAATGCTTTCAGCTGAAGAGCAATCCAGCAAAATTGTGTTTATGTTTTCATTCAGTTTCATTTCTCAATTCCAGTTCAGACTGCACTGCAATCAACAGTTGCACTTGCCCAGCTGAAGAAAATAATGTGAAGCCAGCACTGAGGACACTGTTGGTAAATCAGCACTACCTAGGTGAAAAAAACTATAGACTGCTTTTATACTTTGCAGAGAAAGTAACTATTTTCTATTTGTTCTGTAGGTAAATCAAATTCCTGTTCTTCCTCTCAGTACAGCCTTCCAGTTTTCCCTGGCAAAAATTTTCAAGTTAGAGAATGTGGGACAATATTTTTCTTATGTTTTTCTCATTCGATTTCTCATTGTTTTTCTCACAGTATTTTGTCAACAACAAGGAAAACCAAAGCATTGTCATGCAGAGCGTTTTTCTTGCACTATGGGGCAAGCATGTCCACAGATACATAGTTATTCCATTACTTTCCAGAGTAATACTAGACATATGAAAGTCTGCTCCCAAGCAACCTCAGTAATGCAGTCATAGACGCCCTCTTGAAAAGCTGATGCCACAGATATTTATTTCACCAGACAGAGAACAATAATGGATACCAAATTTGTGACAGCTGACTCAAATTTGTGTGCAGAAATGAGAGAATAAGTTTAACTGAAGGCATACACTGAAAATAAATTAGTGTATACTATATTCTGTTCAGTTCAGAGACCAAAACTTAAAATATGGATGTCAGATTATATGGTGAAAGGTTAGAATCATACAGAGATGTCATTATCAGGAAAGTTCCAGTTCTGCTCATCCCAGTAGAATTTTACTGAAAATGAGGACTCTTTCCTCTAGAGCATTTTGGGTTGTCATTCTGCAGGTATAGTGCAGTCCAGAAAATGTAGGGAAAGCACATCTACAGAATGTATGTCTTACCCTAGAGTTACATGACTATAAAATAGTTTATGTCTCTCTTTGAATGTTTGAAGCTTCCTCCTACTTTGCTAATGGCTTTAGCTTAGATGGTGCTAACAGTATTTACCTTGGATGGGGAAATAGGCACATAATATCTCATTATTTAAGGCAGAATAATTTGCTTTTGGCATTTTATCAGAGCTAGTTATCAAAAAAAACCAACCCTCTTTCTCCCAAAAAACCCAATCAAACAATAACAAAACAAAAAAATTACTTGCAGTTCTGTCTTTACAGGACATATATTTCTAAGTATGATTATTCCTGGTTTTGTGATATTATCATAAGCCTAGATTTTCAAAAGATGTGCCTGCAATAGATAGATAATTAGCTCCAGGATTCAAACTGATATAACGGGAACAAGGCATTTTAAAAAAAATTCCAACAGTGCCCACCTATGTCTTTCAGTATCTAAATATATTTTCAAATTTGGCTCACAAATTCATTTGTGGAGATGCCTGTATGCTCATTCTCACCCTTGCCTGTGTTCTTTTTTGAAGATGGTGTGGCAGGAAGTAATTTCTGACCATCTTCCAGCATCCCTGGCATTTGCATGTTACTAAAAGGGGTTTCACAGTTCTTTTTGGCCATGGGCTAGTCTTCTACCATCATGAAATGATGTAAAGTTTTCTTATCTTTTGGTCTCTGACTAATAGGCTCTAATTTAATTTCTGGTCAAAAGAATGTCTGTTTTTGTTTTAATGAAAACAGGGCTGTTTGTCCCTTACTTCCACTTTCAAAGAGAACTTCCATCAAAAAGGAACATTAAAGAAACAGTTAGAAAAGTGCTTACCATCTCCTTCAATCACACGGTTGCAATGGAAACAAACATCACCAAATAGCTGAAGAGGAAAGTGAAGCAATAGATTTTTAATATAACGATTTTATTGAGGGTAACTTCTCAAACTAACAAAGTAACTGTATTTCAGCTGATAGGCACAATCGCTTTCCTGTTTATTCCAGTGAAATAAAGAGAATGCTGACAAGTCTGGTTTGGTTTTCCAGGTACATTTTGCATCTTCTCATCACAAAAAGTCTTGATAAGATTAAAGCTGAACACATTTATTTACCTTTGATTCTCTGTATGATTTTGTTTTGTTTCAAGGTTTCTCTAATCCTGAAGGTTTAAAATACAGCAGTTGGTGTCATATACATACTGTTACTAACCAGAAAATGTAACATTTGGACTTACATGCATGACTAAAACAATGTATTGCTGTAACTATAAGAAAATTTTATCTTTATTAAAAAAAAATAAAAAGGAAAATTTAAGACAAAAATATTAATTCTTTGTCCAGGCTTAACATTTGTCCACAATATAACAAGAAGTGCCAAAAACGTCAGGTATTTTTTCTCACTGTAGTAGTTAACCTAGAAAAAGACATCCACTCTACTTACAGCTCTTGTCTGCTGTATGCACTTGTCCCATCCCAGCTGCAACACTTACTATGAACGTCAAGGCATTTACAGTCCACAAGTGTGCCAGCACCAATCGTCTGCCCTTCATCACTAATGACTAATTAAGAATCCATCTGTAATTAGCAGATGCCTTACAACTCCCAAGTGTAAGCCCTCCTCATGTATTTATGTAAGCATGACTGTGACATGACACAGATGGCTTCCAAAGGAAAAAAGGTCTGTGCATAGTGGTGCTGGATACGACATCCAAGGGCATCTGGAGAGAGATGGTACCGTGACATGGAATTCCTACATAAATGCAAGTGGTCACTAGAGGGTGTCTTCTGACAAATTTAGTCTTGGAAGTCTTCATGAAACTAATGACTGAGCAACAGCATATATCAACACCCAGTGTCTTAGAGCAGCAGCTGCAGGGAAACCCACGCCACTCACTAAAACCTCCAACTGCAGTTACTGAGTGTCAAATCTTTAACTTCTTAGGAGAGATTAGGTGTCATTAAGCTACTCTGATCCACATACATGTCAAAGCCGTAACAGCTCTACTTAAGTACCACTAAGCTTGAAGAACAACTTCATACTGATTGTCCTGGCCTGCCTTCCTGAAATACCTGCAGCTTTCTTTTTTAATGCCACACAGATGAACAGGGAAACCTGTATAAATTAAATGCAACAGAACATATGCTAATTGCTATTACACCCACAGGTGCCTTGAACAAAACAGAAGAATGTCCATGGTTTTACATCTCTATCTAATAAAACCAATTTGTGAGTTTACGAATTTTTAAAAATATGCAACCTTACCTGATTGTAGTGGGTTTCACAATATGCCAAGCCTTTTCTCTCATAATGACGATGGCCCAGGAATGGCTTTTCACATTTTGCACAAACAAAATGCTACAAAGAAAAATACATTTTTTTATCTTTTGGAAGTAACGTTATTTTTTCTATAAAGGAAACTAACCACGTCCAGTACTTGAACATGGCTGAAGTCTACTGAGCCATCTTGAAAAGCAGAGTTAAAACTTTTGTTTCTACATTTAGACCATTAAAATAATATTTCTTTTAGTCTTCAACATTTCAGTCCAAAACTTACAAAAAAAATCAAGCAATGGATTATAATTTTTTATGAATGAATAGAATTAAGAGTTATTAAATAATCTGCATTATCATTACACCATTGTGAAGAAAGCATTTTCTGGAGGAGACTTTCAGAACAAGAAAATGAATAAACAATTTGTCAAAATGGAAGATGTGGAACTAAATCTTGTATGTGGGCTTGAAATATGAACTCTCATGTGAACTGTTATAGAAATATGTACATGGCAGGTGACTATGGAAAGACTAAGGGTATTATGATGCTTAGTAACATGGTTGCCACAGATTTGATTGGCTTTCCACATGTACTGCTTTGAGCTCTGAAACTTGCTTTTGTAGGGACCTCGCCGTGTTTGCTTTGATTAGTGATTTTAGTTTCACAGTCAAAGCTCTCTGTAAGGTGAGAAATAACTCCTATTTCACAGTGTAAGACCAGCCACAATAAGGTTGAAGAGGGATTTGGAGAAGGCATTTGTAATTATTGCTGCAAACTTTGGGAATCCTTTCACTGAAATTGATCGGTAAAACCACAGATAAATATGGTAAGGTTTACATTTGTAAGAGACATTGTATAGCATCTGATGTTTACCTCCACATGCCATTGCTTGCCCATAGCATTCACCACACGGCCTTCAATTGGTCTCCTACATGCCCCACAGATGGGGACACCCATTTTGTCATGGCAGGGTAAGCAGTAGAGTTCTCCCTTCAGCTCACGAGCATCAGCAGTAAGTTCCTTCCTGTTCAGAAGTTAGTGAATTGAGAGCATGAATAAAGGCACTCAAAGATGTCTCAAAAACTCTTGAGAGTTTCTGAAGTGAAAAAAAAATCATTTGCTTTAGAAATTATATTTATACTACAGTAACGCAGCAGCATCAAATATAACACAGTTCAACACAGTTCAAGCCTGATCACAGTAAACTGAGGACAGGCTGCAAAGTGAGGTGCACTGAGTCTCTCTGGAAACAGCTACTGAGCTATTGTCATTCTGCTAAAGCAGCACAAATCTGTGTGTGAAAACTGCAGATGTTTGGTTTATATTGTGGCACTTATCACCAGATTATTTTAGATTTGCATAATTGTAACTGAAAGTAAAATGTAGTCCTCTACATCTAGTTACATTTTCCTTGTATTGAACTTCAGAGAAAGAGAACTACAAACCCACATGAGCTAGGCTTATTCATTTCCCATTGCAGAATCTTATAAACTCTACTTTTATGTAATTTGCATGGTTAGATACTGAGAACAGCTAAACCTTAAAATTGATCATAATCACTAATACTCTCAACTGGTTGCACTGAAAAAACACTCTGTACTGTTATTCAAATCAGTCTTTGCAGTGGCACTGAAATAGTAGCTTACTTTGCAGCAGAACTAAACAACTAAGAATACATGCTATGTCCTACAATGCTCCATGCTCCAATGCTCATTCTACATCTCTGCATCTGTGCAGGATGTAGAAATACGCAGTTTCATGTGCTGCAGTTGCAGAAGAGGATGAAATAAGATAGAAGAAAGCTTCTGAAAAATATAGGCTTTAAAAAGAAAAAAAGTTTAGATGCGGTTGAACTAAAAAAAAACCAGGCAAAATAGTAATTGAAGCAACGAGAGAGAACCACGTCTCTTCCCCTCCTAGCAAAATAGTGAGCTATCATTTCACTACTGTAGAAATTATATCTGTGTCAATACTTTGTATTTTGTAAGGTACCACCCTCTCCTGCAGAGTCCAATCTTTCTTTAGTCCCCAGCAGGTCAGCTGTTGTTTGAACCCCATCAAGCCAAAAGCAGTAGCACATCTGGCCACAAGACATCCAAACCCCACCACCTCTTGTCAGTTGTACAGGACAAGTTTTCACTTTAAGATGTAAATTGATGAAGCAAATAAGCCCAGCATTTTCCTGTTTCCCTTTGGAGAACTCAAATTACCCGCAGTTTACACAGTTGAAATGATCAGGGTGATAAGGATCATTTTTGAATATGAGAGGCTGTTCATCAATAATGGCATGACACTTCTGGCAAATGTACTTTCCCAGGCCTCTGGCTTTTTCCCTGTTATGGCAAGGACGGCAGAGATGTCTGAAACAGCATAAAAAGAGAGGTCAGTGTTGCTACCAGGTACTACAGTACCTGGTGTAATATAAACCAAAATCTCTCAGAGCCTCATTTCAATCAGCTCTTTATCTAGTCTTGTTAAAACAACTTCCTTGCTAAGGAATGATCAGTGTGATCATTTTATTTTCTGGCACCACTGGTATCATTTTATTTTCTGGTATCATTTATTCAGCTCAGCTGAGTTAAAGCTGTGTTGACACACAGAAAACAAAGTTTCTTATAGATTCTCACTGCCAAATGTTTTACTTTCAAAATCTTAAAAATTTAGATTGGAAGCTGGATGAGCACACAGGTCCTGCTTCTGTAGATAATTCTGTATATTGTATTATACATAAGAATGCAGTGGCCATGTAATCCACTTGTAAAACATTCTTTTGATCATAGCTGGCAAAAATATCCTACTCCATGAAGGTTCCTATTGAACATTAGGCAATTATTAATAAATATGGTGCCAAACTAGACCAAAACTGAAGAACCAAGTTGGAAAAAGAAAGTAAACATTTTTGTTAAAAAAAAAAAATTACAATGCTTCTGTATTTGAATGTTTTCTCTCTTACTACATATAACAATGGCCCAAAAATGTCATCAGGTAAAGAAAATGTTTGCCATGAAACTTAGTGTTGAAGTAAGTAAAATGTTAGTATTTTAAGATATCTATTCTTGGTTTTGTGATGCACTCTGAGACCTTCTTACAGAAAATACTTGAGTTGCTCCATCTGAGCTGGAAAGCTTCAGGAACCAAAACCTCTCAGTCCTGCTATTAGTTCATTTAATTTATGATCAGTTAACAGAAGGAAGGGTGGAGATTTACCTGCCAGCATTCTTGACAAATCCAATATCAGCCAATACTATTTGGCAGATATCACAGCAGAAGCACTCTGGATGCCAGCTATTGTTCATGGCTTTAATAACACGACCAATAATGAACTCACCTATAAGAAACAACACCAGGATGTAAAACACCGTACTAGACAAAGTTAAAAGTAACCCACAAATGAATCACTACAATGACTACAATCATCATTCCTTTCCTTACCCCAAAATCTGGGGGAACACATTGCTTTCAATATCACAGTTCTGATTTCAAACACTGGAATTTGGGTTTGTTTGTTGTTTTTTGTTATGGGTCAGAAGATATCTTTGCTGATTGAGGACTTTCTGCTCTTTACATACAAGTCCTTCTACATGCACACTCCACCTTCTCTCTGCAAAAATCCTATAAACCCTTAACTGGTTTTACTTACCTCTTCTCAAGCTGTTAAGAAATTTAATGAGTACTTCATATAAAAAGGGCTTTCTTGTGTTCTTTTCTTTAAGAATATGACAATTTCAACTTGCCATGTACATAGCAGGGGTTTCTACTCCACTAGGACCAAGCCTTGAAGGTATTCTATACTCAAGGCACAACAGAACTGAGATTGAGTGGCTGTGGACCTCCCGCAAAAGAACTCCCACAGAGTCCAAATGCAAAGGCGCAGTGAAGCTGCAGACCAGTCAATCCAACACACACAACTTCTGACCTACCACAAGGACTCCTGTCCCATACGGCATTAAAAAAATAATGTGAGAATTAATGTTCTTCATGCACAGGCAGTGGAGTAATGTCCATCGCACACTTGATTTAGTTGTTCTCTATGCCAATGGACAAGTGTAGCCAGGGGCCCTGAGCAGTGCAAAATGTGTCGGGAGCTCAGCTTCCCACTGCTGTTGGAGGCTGAGTTCTGGTTTAGGAGAACAACTCCAAGAGCTACCAAAGGGGAGTGATCGGGCAGGTAACTGATGTGGATGATAACATCCAGCATGTGACTCTGTAGCATTTCCATGAAGTCATAGCATTACAAGAACCAAATCTGATGGGACTCCAGAAATGTCAGAAATGCTCAAGGCCTCATCATTGACAACAGCCCCATTAACTTTGTTTGTGTTTATTAAGTACAAGCAGTGGAAAAGCCCAGCTCCAAGCAGGACCTTGATGAGCTTTTACGGGAGCTGGCAATACCAGGAGACAGCATAGTAGAAAAGGGAGCTGTGCCAACTGTGCAGGAGAAATCCTGGAGTCAGGCAGCATAGCTCTTCATAAATTGCCACCAACTCATTTCTTCCTCATCCCCTGCTTGCTCATGTCTGCGGCCTTAAATCTGTAGTTCCATAGCATCTGCTTCCCTTTTCCTTGCTGTTCAACCCCTCCCTCCACATGAGGAAAGGCCTCACTAAGATAAGTTAAAGCTTTAGTACCTTGCCAAAGGTGCCATAGAAACACAAGGGCTTCCAGAGCCATTTAAGGAATAGTCAAATAATGACTTCCCAGCTCTGGCCCAGCAAAATGTGTCACACACAGAGGAAAAAGAAAATGAGCAAGTGATTACAGCACAGCAGACACACAAGCATTTACATCAACAGTGGCAAATAAAAAGTAGCCCTCATTATCATGAAAGATGGACACTGAAGCCTTAAAGGTATTTGTTTCAAAAAAATCAGCAGGGGCCCAGCTGACCATCACTGGATTATAACACTAGATGATGAAGGTTGTCTCAGCTTCTGTGGAGTAGGACAGTACAGGTGGGTTACAAGAGCCAAAACAGATGACAAAGTCTTGTTGCAGGGTTTCAGCTACATGAGAAGGGACAAATGTCAGCACATAGAGACATACAGATATAAAGAATCAGGAGTTATGAATGGCATATATAACCAGGAGTTTATGAATGGTCTGTTCATTGGATCACTGGCTCAACAGCTAAACTATATACTAAAAGAATGCAAACTTTTATTTTTAAATCCTACTGGTTTATGACCTTTAGAAAAAGCAACTCCCCCATTCCTCTGAAGTCTAGTTCATTCTGGAAGTTCAGACGCTCCTCCCAGAGAACAGATACAAGGGCAGCACATCTTTCCCAAGTGACACTCCCATTTGTGATCAGTGTGAAGTATTTCACCTTGAGTTAAAACTTACCACATTGATGGCAGCAAGGGGCAAAAAGCATTTGAAAATCATGTTCACAGTACTTCCTCCCTTCAAACTGCAAATAGAAAAACATCTGAGCATTAGAGGGATGAGGGACATGCAATTAAGATAAATGCTGTAACACCCTGGTGAGTTTCCAGATACAATTAGGTAGTAAAACATGAGAGGCTGAATAATAAAAACAGACCATGGGCTACGCGTGCTAGGCATTACATCCACCCACCTTAATGCACCTACTAGTTAGCATGTAGTGTTAATAGCACAGCATTTCTCCAGTACTGCTGAGAGTGTAAGGCACCCATTTACATCACAAGAGACATCTGAATTTTGACAGACTACTGAAGCTGATGCAACCAAGCACATTCTGAGCAGGAAATTAGCTAACAAACAGCTTGGCCAGCAGTAGGGGAGAAGCATTTTTTCCCAAACTTATTTGATGTCTTCCTCACTCTACATTTCCTGCCAGAATGACCCAGCATACCAGAGGAAGTATATATGGTGGGGGTTGGGGTAGGAAGAACACCCAGGGGCAGAAATCTTTGCAATTTATGGAGCAGTAGAGCCAAAATATGAAGGGAAATAAGCCTTTTCCTTCATGATGCTTATTTCATAGTATCATAAAATCATTTAGGTTGGGAACTACAGACCCTTAGGATAATCAAGTCCAAATATTAAGGAGCAAAGTTCACTACATCGATCAGATTAAATTGATTTTAAGGGATTTAAATTTTATCACAGCTTAGGTAAGTTCAGCTACAGTTCAAGCTCTCATAGAGAAAAAAAAAATCCACATGGAATAAAAAGACTCAACAGCACTGAATTAGTAGCTTAGCCAAAGAATATGTAAGAACATGTAGGCAAGTATGTGCTGAAATGAAGGGAAATGTTTAGATACCTTCAGGCACCATCATTATTAGACACAAATGCCAATAAGCATGTCAAAACCAAAACTGATGCCTTAAATGGCTACCTAGAAACAGAGACCAAACAGGAATAAAGGAAAAAAGGTGGTATTTATTTGAAAGGCCTTCAGGTGCACACTTCAGGGTCCAGAGGTCCTGCCTCAGTGGATCCCAAAATGGATGCCCAGGTCACGAGTGCTTCATACTTTTATAACAATATAAATTCACCAACCAGAACCCATGATGTGATTTCCCCCAGCCTGTCCCCCTCTCCCCAAGATGATAGTTTACAGTTCTTGTTTCTAGGTGTCCTTGAAGGGCAAGTTAGAGGTTTTGTTATGTCTATCTAAGCACAGAGAACAGCATTTAACAAGCTACAGAAAACTTCAGAGTTACGCTAGCAGTACAGGATTAGAAAAATATAAAAGTTAAAACCTAAGGCATCAAGGTATTCCATAAAATGTTTGGATCTGAATGTCTAAGTTTAAAACAGTGGAAAAAGAGGACAGCAAAAAACCTCACTCGTTTTTCTTTTTACTGGGCCTAAGACAAAACAAAGTGAATAGCATAAAATATTACCCACAAAGTAAGGCTTTGTACATGGACAGAAAATAGAGAAATATGTTTCAAGATTAACTCTTCTATACTATGAAATGACAAGGATCGAACACAATATAAATATAATAAATACTCCTGCAACTGACAGGATGGGGATCTAATGAAACATTTTTAAAGTCACTAGAAATTTAAGGTTAGAAAATTCTTGTTCCCATCCTGAATTACACCTATTTGGAACAGAAATACATTAGCTCAGGATAAACTTTTTCAAAAGTCTCTGCCATAAATTTATGAAGTGCTATTCCAGTGTAAAACTCTAAAACAGATTATTTTTTAATTTCAGCTTTAAAAATACTTGAGAGATACAGAGCTATTACTTTCTCAAGGAGTAATGGAAATTACTGGTTCATTGTAAATTGTGCTTGCTTCCTGCCAGATAAAATTATTTTCAAACTGAAAAAAAATTGAAAGCTTCCTTTTCTGTGTAAACAGGTGGTCCAGTGGGGGATGCTTAGGTTTGCTTAGATTTCAAAGTCACCACAAGTTGATCTAGACAGGCCAAACAGGTTTTCTTCCCCTCTTGTTTGCTTCAGGCAGGTTGGTTCCCATTCAGTCTTGTTTATATTTTCAACCTCTCTGTTCGTTTGTGCTGCCCTTTGTGGGTGACCCAGCAGTTATCATCAGAGAAAGCCTTGAGCTTCTGTAACAAATCTTACTGTACATAGTTTAAAAACAAGGTCATTTCACTGTTGTATGCTGAATTTGCCATGAGGTAAATGGCTCTGCATAAAACATCTTGCTGTGAAATAACCTCCAGCTTACCAGCATGTTTTTAGCTAACTTAAGTGGAAAGACATGCACAAAAACTGAGACTTTACAGATTGTTTCTCTAAGGTAGATTTTGTTAAAAACCATTTTAAGAAAACACTCGAGGTACACTGGACTAGAAACAAATCTGACCATCTATTCTGCCATTAGTATGAGACTGTGCACTGCTACCTGTAGAGAGGCTCTGCAACAGAAGCTCTAGAATACATACCTTCCAGATAGTGGAGTAAAAGGAGACCAGAATTGCTACCACCTCACACCTCACAGCAAAGGACAGAGTTTGGTAACTGCTGGAACGGGCTTGTGTTAATTTTTGTTTTGATGGAGTGCATAAAAAAAACTTGCTAAAATAATGTTACTGAGCAAACTGGAACACAAATCAAATATACCCTACCCACAGTTTCTGTGTAACATTAGGCACACAGCTCTCAGGAATCCAAACTATCAATCCTAATACAGGCTCATGAGGACATCTACAAAACACCTGGATACTGTGCAGACTCTAAGCTGTGGATGGGCACCACATCTTAGATGAGCAACGTGGCTCCAGTGCCAGGCCACAGTGAGCTGTGCTGATCAGGGTGCCTGCAAGGCAGCCCAGAAACACAGCCTGCAGCACAGGAGACCTGACCAGTTCCACCCCCACCCATGCGACAGAGCGTGAAAGCTTATCATGGCAGTGTTTGACAGCAAATGTGATAAGCAGCTTAATGACTAACTGGGGGAGCTCTGCAAGGCTTGCAATAGGCAGGGGAACAATATTTGTCTTCCTAATTGCTAAGAGCTGGAAATAATTTCCAAGAAATACTAGCTTAGCTAAGCCAGGGACAGAATAAACACAAACTCATGCTGGGCAACCAACAATGCCTGCGTTTACCCATGGGAAACTGTTCAGAAAAACACATTACCTGGCCAAGACCTCCAAACACATGCATCTTCTCAAAGACTGCATTAAGCCAGTCTGAGGAAGCTGTTCTTTCTGCCTGTCTTCTCCAGTCACTGTTTTTCTTGACAGTGATACAGATTATCTGAAGCCCTCTGAGCTCTGTCAGCCACTCCTGAGCACTCGCCAACCTAAGCCAACCTTCCACCTGCTCAGGGCTTTCCTTCCTCTCACAGAGTGGGTCACATTGGTGGTGAGGTCATCTGATCCAACCTCCCTGCTCAAGAAAGGTCATCCTAGAACACACTGCAGGGAATTGCATCCTGATAATTCTTGAGTATCTCCAGTGAGGGAGACTACACAACCTTTCTGGGCAACCTGTACCAGTGCACAGTAAAGAAGTTCTTCCTCATGATCAGGTAGAACTTTCTGTGCATCAGTATCTGCCCATTACCTCTTGTCCTACTACTTGGCACCACCAGGCAGAGCATGGCTCCCTCCTCTGACACCCTCCCTTCAGGCAATTACAGACGTTGATGAAGTCCCCTCTCAGTCATCTCTTCTTCAGTCTGAACAGGCCCAGCTCCCTCAGCCTATCCGATGTTATTTTACCTCTGTAATAACTGTAGCAAGAAGTGTCTACTCTTAAGTGAAACTTTCTACTTTCTACATAACATTTCTCAGGTTATGCAGCCTGAAAAAACCCCATAGCAACATTAGCCAAAACATGTTTAGCACACAATGCTATTTTCATTCCTGGGACAATCTACTGGCACTCACTTCTGACTTACTGTCTTTGAGAGCAGCATGTTTCAGTAAGAGAGTGCTCAAAGGCCAATCATGAATATGAATGTTAACAAGGTAGCAATAGGAAGCAAAATGCCTACATCCACTATATCTAAGCACCACCGCAGAGATTCAGGTATGGCCACCCATAAGCAACAGAGAGAGATTGTACATTCCTGAACTAGGTCCAAAAGTAGGACTTTCTTTCTGCTGCAGTCTCTCCTAGGAGATATAGGCTGTCTAGAGCATGATTTCTCAAACTTTTAATGACCATTCAGCTTTCTGAAAGAGGTCCCTGGAATGCCTCATTGTTTTTTGAGTCAGATAAAGAATGAATAAAGTATTCATTACTTAGAGAAAATACATTTTATTGATTTAGGACACTTTTATTAACATAATTAAAAATATTTTAGTTTTGAGACATTCATATTTTACATTTGCCTCAGGTCTTAACACGTCAGGATGGACTCTCTACTGAGTCAGCTCAGTATATATTAACAACTGTAATGCAACTTGTTAAGAACCTAGGGGTGCTCTTTTGTTTGTATTTAATTAATTCTGCCTTGCAGCTCACCTTTTGATGTCTTTTAGAACACTAGAGGCTGATTTACTACAATTTGTGCAACACTATCCCTAGAGCCTTTTGATCCTCAAACAAGGTGAAAAAAAGCAAATCCCCAGGAATTCCCTTAACCAGTCTCTTCTGCAATCCACACTCCTCCCTCAGCCTCTCCTCATCACCACATAACATGGCTCTGTAAAATTAGAAATGCTTCTACAGAAGATAAACTACTGTGCACTTGCCAAAGGATGGCATCTGTATGTGAGAGCACAGAATTGTTCCTTTTACACACTGCTCATTTTCCTTTTCAGATCATCATATGACACAAATCCTGTAACTGCTACCCTAAGTTGGACTGTAAGCTACTTGAGCAGGGCCTTATCTCTCTGACAGTAATTCCCTGTCTCATACCACCTATTGTTCCCTATACCAATCACTTTGTATTTTATGAACCAGTATAGAGCTTTCATTAAAGCCACTTTGTGCTGAGCCATGTTCTGAAACCCCATGATAGGGGAATGTAAAAGAAAATGACACCTATACCAAAATACCCACCTGAACTGAGGCCAAACGACCTGGAGCTGAGAAATATGAACGGGATCAGGTTTTAACCCTTGAAAGCGTGTTAAAAACTGATAATTTTGAATGCTCAGGACTGTTAAACTTAAGAGCTGATCTTACACTGGCCCAGTCTGGCTTGTATCTCAGCATGCTGACATACAGATCATCTCTTTTTCCATGCCAAGCTGGACTCACTCAACTCAGCAATAAACCTCCCATGGACCACAGGATGTTTGGATTTCCCTCTATATGACTTTTCTTCTCTAAGAAGTACATTTTATCTGTATTTCTGGTATCATACACCGGATTCAGAAATTTCAGGGAAAAAAATCTGCACTGAAACAAAAATCTCCAGCAGTTTTTATCTCAGTGCTGAAAACATTAGGCTCCACATTTAAATAAGGTTATATACAATAATATCCTGCAAATTAGCACAGAAATACTTTTGGGGTTTTTCTCCCCTTACTGGGCATACTCTTTCAGAGCCCAGATCCTCCTGTGGGACTTTCTAAACTATCCATCTGCCTGTAGGTACTTATGGTATGGGAATGAAGGCTCAAGAAGGGGTATGGGGACAGGAGGGATCCTCTGCCCTGCTTACCTCATAGAAGAGCCCTTCGGGGAACTGCTGAAAGCACTGGGCGCAGACGAAGCACTGCTCATGGTACAGCTCACCATTGCTGTTGACAATTTTCTCGGCAGGGGCAAAGCCCCCCCGGCAGCGCTCGCAGATGGCATTTGCAAGAGCGTTCGCCATGTTGCTGTCATTAAAAAAAAAAAAAATTAAATAATTAGCCTAAATAGATGACAACACTGGTTGTTGGTGTTTCCCC
>VZTN01022993.1:30574-66522 GCA_013400515.1 Erpornis zantholeuca
CTCATCGGAAATAAAACTACCACTTCTCCCTGCTCCCTAACTCTTTAGAAACAAAATCCCAACGATGTGCTCTAATTAATTAAAAACCCCAAACAGAAATGTTGTCACTACAGACACATTTACAGGCTTTTCATGGTTAAAAAAGAGAGGCAATTCAAAGTAGTATAAGAATTATGAAATACATTAAAATTACTGAAAACAAGGGCAAATATTAACAATGATTGAGAACTGGCATCACATAAGAAAACATAAATGATTAATTGTAAAGCAATTCATAATTCTAAAATATATATATATAACAGTATTAATTCAGAGCTCTAAATAAACAATGTGAAAAAGTGTGCAGGATCTAGTCTGGTAGATATTAACAAAAAACCAGAGAAGTTAAATAATTATCCTTTATATGAGCTCTCCATAACTTGAAGTCATTTTACAAATTTGGTTTGAAGTAATTGGATTTTTGGTTGGCTTGTTAGGGTTTATCTCAGGGAGCTCAGCTCATGATGTGCCAGCTCACAGCCCACTCCAGGGCCAAGGATGAAGGTCGGAATGCTCTGGATGCCCCAATGCAACCCACACACAGTCCAACACAAGCTGGCACACCCATGCCAGGGATGTAAAGAAATACTGAAACAGCAACCATGGTTGCTTCTCAAAAGCACAGGACCAAAAAAATGGCACTGGTAGCTGTCCACATCTGCAGAAGACAGTACAGCTGTGTTTCAGTTAATTAAAGCCAGAAAAAAGCTCTTTTGATTTTTCCTTTGCAAACATTTTCTTACTCATATTTCGATTCTCAACACTGTCTTTCAGGATTACCTCTCTGCCCTAATACCATGTGGTAGCAGAGAGCAAATATAGGGCAATGGTCTAGTTTCATTACAATCTGATGTCAGCTGACAAAACCACTGACTCAAACATCTATCTGAGAGATTATTAGACACGTGGCATTATTTTAAACACATGTGCATGCATGCACACATTTTGATACAGCTGTCATGCTGTGGCTCTAAGTGCAGAGCCCACAGTCCTCTGCAAGATGCCAAGCCTTTCTTCTTACCTCTTCAAGGGGACAAGACCTCTGGCTCTTGTTCAATAGGAATTGAACAATTGAATTGAATCCTTACACACCATCCAAGGGAGCATTTTGAACCACACCTAGCACATGGTTCAAAATGGAATGTGTTTTATCTGTTTCTTACACTGTCTCACAGAAGAGCCCGAAGCAAGGTCACATCTGACATGTTATTATTAGCAGGCATTTTTTTCCCCTCTCTCTCTTGATCTTTGCAGATGAGGAAAACAGTAACTGCAATCCAAATATTCACTGCCCTCACAGTGAAACAAGTGGGCAAATTTCACATGAAGATCAGATGCAGGATGATCTAACCCATACATAACAGACCTATGGACAAACTGCAGTGACTATACATATAAGGAGTGATCAACTATAGAGCTTCCAATGGTCTTCATGGACTGTGTATGCTTTCTGTGGGGCAAAACCCCAGTCCATTCCCTCATCCTCCTTATCAATCTAAATAAAGAGTAATCACAAGAGAAACTGGGATCTTTCATCATCACTTCAACAGTGCTTGAGCATTAAGGATGTTAAGTGCTGCTGTACGTAAAGTATAATCCAAGCAAAAACATGAAACAAAGTTCAAAAACAGATGAAAACAAAGTTTTCTGCTTCAGGAGAAAGTGCTTCATTTTCAAACACATCATATATGTAAAACTAGTGAAGTATGTAATACTTCCGCATTAATGAAGCAGTTTATCCCTTTACCCAGAATAATTGGCAAACAACCTGAAGGCAGAGAGACTACTTTACAAATTCCAACCCCATTTTTACTGCTGATAAAAAATTCTGGCTCAATTAATGATGAAATTTAAAGTAACAATTCAAATTTTAGTTGACAGTTACAACTGGCAATGTTTCAAGCAGAACAGTGGCAAAGGTTGGATGAGAGAACAGCTTGCACAGCCTGCTCAGATCTCAGATAATAAAATACATTATGTACAATACACCAGTAATGTCACTGCAGCTACACCCCAAAGCTGAACACCATGAACTTACAATCTTGCATAAAAGTCACAAAACTCTTTGTAGAGTTTTATTTCACTGTGCCTACGTTGCAATTTTGACACTGGTTTCTCGCCTTCATTTCCTGCAGAGTTGTGAGCATCAAGAGTGACCTTGTATGCAACCTCTTCATCCTCTGGGATGGGGTACGGCTGAGCTGTGCGCTGGAAGTCCATCTCGCTCCGATTGCTTTCCCGGGTGTATATATTCTATGGTTATACTGCAGAGAAGCTGTAGGCAAAGTCTTCAAAACAATATGCTGGACTTCCCCTTGTTCCCAGCAAAGTGATTTTCTTTCACAGCTCCGTGTCATGTAGCTGGAGCTACTCAGCGCCCTGCTAGAGCTTCAAGTTAAAAGTTCAGTGGCGGGGCTGTGAGCCTGTCACGCTGAGATTTACAGAGACTGGCTGTGCACAGAGGAGAACACTCCCCTGCCAGGCCCTCATGTAAACTCGGATGCTGGAAAGGGTCTTTGCTGCTGGCTGCTGACAGAAGCTGCCCAGCAGAGCTGGTGTGGGTAACCTACGTGAGCAAATAAGTTCATCACCAAACTTGTCTGCAGCTTCTTTCTGCTGAGGGGGGTGGGGGCAGAGTCTAATGATATTTTATCATGGGCAAACCAGCAGTGGAAAGCAGGAAGAGAAGACTCCTGTCTCCAGGTAAATATTACTTTAATTCTATAGTATGTTAACTACATTGTAAAAATGGCCTTTAATGCTCCAATTATGCCTTCTAAGTCATATGTGCTGAATTTACCTATAGGTGTCTTTCCTCTTGTCAGTATTTCAGACAAGTGAAAGGTACAGACAGATAATTGGATTTCTGTTATTCTTCTCAGGCCATTAACCAAACTGACATGGCATGCCATAATGGAGAATATATGAAAGAGGAAAACCAAAGCTTTATTTCCAGTGATGTGCTGCACTTAGAACAACTATCCAATGTAAAGACACTAACTGAAGTAAGATTTGCAGCTAATAATTACACTCCTTCAAGCTCTCCCTCTTCGAAGCACAGTGCTTATGGCAGATGGGGGATACTCAGCTTCCTGCACTTTCTAACGGCAGAAAAGGAAGGGTTTTGGGAAGTCCTCCTGAGTAAATAACTTTTGTGTTGAACTGGCTCAGCCTTGTTAGCTATCAGTTGAACTGCAGAACTGCACGCACTCTGTGCTCATGACACACAGCACACTGGTATCTGAAGAATCTGCTAGTCTTCAAGAGGGCATGAGGATGACAAGAAGGAGACGAGTAATGGGAACAAGCAGAGAAACTAGAACTAGTAGACCAGAGAATCATAGAATCATTTAGGTTGGAAAACATCTCAAGACTACTGAGTCCAACCACTAATATGATACTGCCACATTTGCCACTAAACCATGTCCCCATTTGCCACCTCTACACATCTTTTAAATACCTCCAGGGATGGCGACTCCACCACTTCCCCGGGCAGTCTGTTCCAGTGTTTGACAACATTTCTGTGAAGAATTTTTTCCTGATCTCCAATCTAAACCTCCTGTGGCACTACTTGAGGCCATTTCCTCTTGTCCTGTCACAGGATATGACATTAGGTCTAGTCAAGGCTACACAGTTTCTTAATATACCTGCACCTTCCTAGGACCTACTACAGAGGGTCTGGTTGATGACAGCTTTTGGTCCTATCTCTCACCAGCAGCTGGGACAGCTTGCTCATCAAGTGTACAGCAGCTCACACGCCACTGTCCATGCAGGCCTGAGCACGCACGCAGCTGCCTTCCCACAGCTCAGCCAACACAGTCCTACACCGCCTGCTTCTGCTGACAAATTTGTGGAACGGGTTTGGTCAGTGTATTTCCTTCACTTCCCCTCAACAAGGAGCAACCCCTAGGCAAGCTATTTCCCTGGGTAGGTGGGACCCAGGCACCATGACCCTGCTTATTTGCCTGTCCGTAGGTGTGATTATTCACCCTATACCAGAGCTACCCGCAGTCACAAGCTCTAACAGGCTAAGGAGGCTGCACCCTCACCACTGACACAGCTTGGCTGCAGCTCAAGCCCTATTTTTACCTGTCATGGGGCAAGCTCCAGATGAAGCAATGTTCAGGTTGTAGCCCTAGGCCACAAAGATCTTGCCAGAGCACCACTGGAACAAAGCAATCCTGGAACAAAAGGTTTCTGCATTCTCTGGAGCACGAGTGATGAAAATGAGCAATGTCTGCCAACAGATATGCAGGTATAGTGATGCCAGTTCTGCTTTTTCGTCTTGCTTCCCAACACTTTGTGCACAGGATAACGCTGAGCTTCTGCAAGTATAAAAAACTCCACCAAGACTGACTGCAATGGACTAAAAATGCTGATTCATACAGGATTAGTGCAGGTGCATGAAACCACTAAGATAAGAAATAGCAAGTCAGCCTATCTCTTCCTCTTATCACTATTTTCTCAACAATTTCCCAACTGTTTTCCTGTATTTTGTCCCAGATCACAAACAATTCTCCTGGAAAGATGCTGCTGCAAATCAAAAGTGCCCTGTAGAGTTTTTCTCCTGGTGGACTACTACAATTCTTGCAGTAACCTGAAATCCACAAGTAACCAACATGGCTAGAAGCCACTTCTGCTACCTCATGTCCTCTTTGGTCAACAAGAAAACATTTGCTTGCTTCTTCATTTTGCTACTGTGTAGTCTTCTGCATAGCTGTAGCAAAACAAGTAGTGCAGCAAGTTAGTGCAGTAAGATGTCCATCCAAAAAGCCTGGTTTAATCTTCCTATATTTTTTTTCAAGAAGCAGTCCTTCAAACATAGATGCAATAAGTAGAAGCTACCAGGTTCTCCAGTCATATTACCATTGCTGCTGGTGGAATGACTCCCAGTGTTTTCCATTAAGCAAGAAAGGAACTTGACAGGAGTTTATAAAGGGCTTTTCTGCTACTGAACCAAAACACAGCTTCTACTGTGAAGGTCTGGTAATCCACAAATCCAGAGCAGCTGACCATCTTTGTCTTTTCTGTCATTTTGCAGGAGGCATGCTGCCAAGATCTGAAATACATTGTTAAAAATACACTGCATTTTCATTAGGGAATTCTAGGCTACTCTGAGGTGAAGTTGTCCATGGGGAGTGAGAAGCATGTAAGGGGTTGTTTTGCAGCAGCAGCAGCTTCCCAAGGGCATTCCCTGGGAAATGAGACAGAACATAGCAGCCCGTTGTTAAAGATGCGGTGTTATGGAGAAAAGGGAGAAGTTGAGAGTTTAACTAGAAAAGGTAGGTATGAAAGAAAAAGACAGTCTCCTCTTGGCACACTGAGGATCTTATTACAAGCCAAATCTGGTGGTAGGGAAGGTGCTGAAGGAAATGGTAGAAGAGGGAGGGGGAAGTGTCCCACTGCAGTTACCAGAACAGCTTTGGTAAACAGTAGCAAAAATAGCTGCACTGCCTAATCCCTGCTGAGGGATGACTGCTGCCTCACTCCACGCTGCTTACTCTGGAGAGGTTTCTAGTCAGCTGTCCATGCCGGTGGCTGCCAGGGGCAGACAGGGACTCTTACAGAGACGGCTCGGTGCCCAGCCAAGCCTGCTGAGCATTTCACTCCGTGCCACAAATAGCCGTGCGGAGCAGTCACGGCTCCAAACAAGGCGCTTGGCAAAGGCAGCTGGTGCTTGGCAACCTTTTTGTGCCACCGTGACATATCGCTGCACCGCCGGCGCTGACGGGCGGCCAAACGGCCTATCGGGACACGCCGGGGGCATGAGTAATCACAGTGCATCCCACCACCTCCCCCAGAGGTACGTATGGTTTCATTTTAACGATGGATTAACAGATGCTATGCAGTGGCTCTCACATGCAAAATACAGAACAACCTAGAACAGAAGTTTGGCTGCAAAAGACGTGTGGGCTTGCAGCGCCCTGCTCTGATTTCTGGGCCAACATTTTAAAGCATTAGTTGACGTTCGGTTGGGGGTTTTTTTGAAATTAAAAACACTGCTGGGTTCGGTCTTGCTGCAATTGTTTATCTCTTAAGCAATAAAAATACTTTCCATGTTAAGCTGCTCTCCTAAAGCAGTTTGAAAGAAGGCATGAACCTTTTATTTAATAAAAATGCACATTACAGGTAGGATTTTCACATATGATCAGCACTATTATAACTACCTTTCTATTAAAAATGATGAAAAACCATGTTGAAACCACTACAGTAAAAACCAGGTGAATTATGAGTGGTCCTGTTGCCTTAGGTTTTAACTTTTATATTTTTCAAATCCTGTTCTGCTAGTGTAACTCTGAAGTTTCCTGTAGCTTGTTAAGTGCTGTTCTCTCATGCTAAGATAGACATAATAAAGCCTCTCCAGCTTGCTCTCCAAGGACAACCAGACAGTCCTAGGCCCAAGAACAGTAAACCATCATCTTGGNGGGTTTTTTTGAAATTAAAAACACTGCTGGGTTCGGTCTTGCTGCAATTGTTTATCTCTTAAGCAATAAAAATACTTTCCATGTTAAGCTGCTCTCCTAAGGCAGTTTGAAAGAAGGCAAATTTTTATTTAATAAAAATGCACATTACAGGTAGGATTTTCACATGTGACCAGCCCTGCTATAACTACCGTTTCTATTAAAAATGATGAAAAACCATGTTGAAACCACTACAGTAAAAACCAGGTGAATTATGAGTGGTCCTGTTGCCTTAGGTTTTAACTTTTATATTTTTCAAATCCTGTTCTGCTAGTGTAACTCTGAAGTTTCCTGTAGCTTGTTAAGTGCTGTTCTCTCATGCTAAGATAGACATAATAAAGCCTCTCCAGCTTGCTCTCCAAGGACAACCAGACAGTCCTAGGCCCAAGAACAGTAAACCATCATCTTGGGGAGAGGGGAGAAAGCTTGGGGAAATTCCATCACTGTCTGGGTTCTGGCTGGTGAATTTATGCTGATATAAAAGTGTGAAGAACTCTTGACCTGTCGCCCATTTTGGGCAAGACCTTCTGGAGCCCAAAAGTGTACATCTGAATGCCTTTCAAATAAATACCACCTTTTTTCTTTATTCCTGTCTAGTCTCTGTTTCTAGGTAGCCATTTAAGGTATCACTCCTAAAAGCTTCATTCTTTAGTCTGCATCTCAAAATGCATAATTAAGTTTATGTGGTGGGAGTTTAAATAGGGCAAACAAAAAGGCAATTCTAGTTGTTTCATATACTTCAGTATAAATTTATTCTAGTATAAACATGTCCAAAAAATGCTTTGGTCTCTGCAAACAGAGAAGGTTCACATTCCATCTCTCCATAAGGAAGTAAACATAACTGGAATAGACAGGTAAGCAGCACTTTCCCACACAATGTTTTATCAATCATTCAAGCACAGTGAAAAATCAGCCTCTGACAGAATTTGTAGAAAGGGAGAGCAATATGCAATGACAGCATTTTCCTGTTATAAGTATTATTTCAGCAAAGTATTGTATTTTCTTCCTCCTGGTTACAAGTATTACCAAGTGAAGCCATGCTCTGTGTAAACCAAGTAATGACTTCTGTGTGCAGATATTTGATACTCTTTAAAACAGTCACCTCTTCCTTCCCAGTACTATTTTTTTTAATCCTGTGCAGACAGGAAAAACAAAACAATAGACACAGTATCATGTATGAGAAGCTCACAAGCTCAAGTAATTTTGTGTTGCATGAGACACAGCATATTATCGGTTATTCTCGAAATTTGCACCCTCTGTGGTTGACTGCATGCCTACTTCACTATGGTATCCAAATTCTGTATCCAAAGTCCTCCAACTGTATACATTTCAAAGATGCATTTGCACTGATTCATTTCATATAGCATTTACAGCCTCATTTCCAATTTAAGAATAATAAAAAAGGTTAGCCACTCAATACGAGAGGCTGCACATCAGATGTCCCTGAGACACTCACTGTGAAAGGAACCATCTTTTCAAGCCTGAAGAGCTAAGATCAGGTCCACCAAGCTCCAAAACAGTGACAGGACAAGCAGAAACACCTCAAATTGCATCAAGGGAAGTTTAGATTGGACATTAAGAAAAAAAAATTCATGCAATGGGGTGTCAAGCATTGGAACAGGCTGCCCAGAGAAGTGGTAGTCACCATCCCTGAAACTATTTGAAAGACGTGTAAACATGGCACTTGGGGACATAACTGAATGGTGGACTTGGCAGTGCTGGGTTTTTGGCTGGACTAGATAACCTTAAGAGGTTGTTACAACCTAAATGATTCTATGATTCTAAAACAATGCCTTGACATATTTCTCTTTAGGGTAACAGTTTCCTAGCACCAATATTCAATTCATGTCATCTGTCACTGACATCCACCAAAAATCCTCCACTGAATCCTCAGTGTAATGGCAGATGCCAGCCTTTGATTCTGCCTGAGTAATCTGCCTGCACTACGTGGAACCAATGTTTTGACAAGCTGAACACCATGACCTGAGCAGTTCATCCAGGAGCTATAATTATTACTATGACTCAACATAACACCCCAGCAATCAGGAGAGACTTCCAGTACATCCATGCAGCTCCTTGTAGGGCAGAGAGAACTGTAACACCAGGCTTCCCAGCTCACAGCAACATCCTTATTATAGTCACGTCTCCACTGAGGACACCATGCTGAGGACTGACCTCTGGCTTTAGTAACCTGCACATCACACAGATCTTTTATTATTACTTTCTTACTAATAATCTACACTTTCAGCAACATAATCTCTTCTTGCCTTCATTAGTTTGAGCTTCTATATGACAAAATGCAAAGTTTTTCATTGCCTGAATTAAATAATTTTGAGCAGAAGTACAATGTGTTATAGCAAACATCTCCTCAGCTGTTCCTCTTTCACACACATACTAAATTGTAATTATTAGTCACTCTAGGTTTTGGTTTCACATTTTCCTCTTCCTACATTCACTACAGCATCACCAGGCTTTAACCTGCAGAGGATGGCAGACCATCTTCAGTGAATACTGCAGCATGAAATAATAGCCCTAATATTCAACAGGCAAGAGAACAACCAGAAGCAGTGTATGTTCCTAGACTCAAGAATGAGTAATGTGTCGACAAATAACACTAATACAAAATACCATTGCTTTCCTACATCGATAGTCTTAACACTTAGGGTAATGCAAACTGAAGGTCTTCATCTTGTACTTTGTATTTATTAGCTACTCAATGCTAGTAGCAGACTTGCCAAGTAAACATATACGAATTTCAGTAGCAGTTTGTGCAAAGCAAGACTTCCATGCGTTTTTCTAGCAGAAAATTTAGCAATTATTGCCAGGTTTTTTTTAAAGTAATGGTTTCTGTCCTAACACCTGACCAATCCTCAATGAGTAAAGCAGCAGTGGACAGTTATAGCATCTATTATAACACTTGTGAGGGAAGAAGATGTAGAAGTTAACCCTTGCAACAACATATTGCTGGGATCACCTGAAAGAGCAGCATTTTTTTTTGCTTGACCGAACAGAATCAAAGGAAAGAAGGAGGATGACAGGGGATTGTGCTTTCAGTCAGAGGGGTTCGAGCCCTGCCAAGACTCCTTCTGCTTTGCTACATACCATGGAGAAGTGGGTGTAATCTGAGGAGTAGCTTTAGAAAGCCTGTTAGTTTAAAACTAAGAAATTACTTGTACACTTCAGACAAAATGCATGACCTGCAACTTGGTAGCTCATAGAGTTATGCTATTCTGAAGCTGCATTGCTACAATGTCATTTTAAAAAGCATTAAGACCAGCTTTGCAATGTATCAGAAATACACGGTATGCTTCACTTCCCTTTCTGAAGTCAGTGAGAAGAAATGTATAAAACAAAAACTGAAAAGCGAAATATTGAGCAGGACAAATAGCTTTCAATGCAAACTTCCCGTACTGGAACAAAAGGACCAGCCTGGGCAGTTTTGAGTCATGACTCTGAGTGGGAGACCAACAGTTGCATAGAAACAGAGTTCAAAAGGTAGATTCACCTCAGGATCAAGAACTTTATGATCTATGAAGAGTGTGGCATGCATGGATTTAACATGCTAGAAAAGTCAAACACCATTTCACACTTGCTCTACCTTTGTCCACTCATTCCTTGCTGGAACAGCTTGAATGTTTTGAATATTTCATTTTAAAAAGCACAGCTGAGAAATGCTGTCAGGTATTGCTATCTGTGTCTGCCATTATGTAGCTTCCTTTGAGGCTAATAGTAAAAAGGTTTTAATTCATTTTCTTCTAGCTCTATCCTGGCCATTAGGGCAGCCAGAAACAGTAGAAAAGCTACAAGGAAATATGCCACAAATGTCAGAAACCAAATTTCTCTTGTTGGACAAAGGGCTCCAAAAAGATCAGAAAGGTTCATCTATAAAGACACATTACAGGATGACTTAGAATCTATTGGCAAAATTGAGCAGTATCTTCAAAAAAACACTGGTCACAGAGCATTATATATGAAGCCATCCTTTCAGAATTCTACCAGGAACTACCTTAAATGAGAATTTCCACAAAGCTGGCAGATACTGAAAACTGAACAATGGCAGCCTAAAGCTGCTATGACAAATCAAGCAAGAAAAAAGTAACACACAACTATGTGTACTACAGCATCAGATAATACACATGAAAGCTCAGAGCATTGGGTGATTTGGTAAATTCCCTGAGATTTCTGGGTGCAAGGCAAAACCAGAGGAGTTAATTGAAGGAAAAAACACTGAATACCACAAACTCTGTAGGAAGTCTCTGAGCCACAGCTGGTGGCAAGCTGGGGTTACTACCAAGGGCAATCCCATAAAAGGCCCACTCTTTCCTTCTACCTTCCTCCACAGACATCAGCCTTTGGCCATCCTCAGAAGCAGCATACTTGGCAAGCTAGAGCTATTCCCATGCCTGGAGAGCATCACGTAAAAGGCTCATGGTCCTCTTGAGGACACTGTGTCAGTTAGCTCTGGGTTTCCTAGAACAGCTCAGAGACCTCAGGAAAACAAAATAAAAAACATAAAGAAAGGGAATCCAAACTTACAACCTTCAAACTTTTCTCCCAGATGCCTGCAAGTCGGTAATTTTTATTAAGTAGTAATGTTGTCATAATTTAGTTTTCTGTGTGTAAATTCACTTCAGTGTGACAGACTGCATTCAAAGGACAGCTTAATTATAATGACAAATAATAAGCAATCACAGTACATTTTCTTTAGATAACACCTCTGATTAGGTGTCATCAGGACACACAAAAACAATAGCAAAAGAAAAGAAATGTACAATTTACCTTTAGTCAGCTAATCTTGTAAATAAGAGCAGTGAAAAATCTTAATTGCTATAATCATTGAAGCTTACATGTTTACTAAAATTATGGATATAAGACTAAAAGTAGTTACTGCTTGGGTTGATGTTACACAAGCAGCGATCTTCGGTCATTTGGAGTCACGGGAGGTGACAGTCCAGGTGAGCAAGTCAAACAAAATCGCATAGTTGTTATGTAATGTAGGAGACAAGGGGCGAGAGAAAAGGCAAGCAAAAAAGGGTGTGTTCCCCAGGAGTTATTTTAACCTCTACAGGTTAAACATGAATGAACAGTACAAATGAAGCACAAATGAACAGTAAAGCCTCTAGTCATTTGGATACCTCAAACTAAGGCTCAATGCAGATTCTAAGTATCCCAATATTAAAATCTAACCATGAAGCATATTTTCGCTGGCTAATTAATGGTACCAATTCAGTGTTATATTTACATGGACAAATCCCTTCTTCAATCAGAACAGCTAGCAGACCGAAGTGTTTCTTAGCTCAAAGCTCCCAAGAACCTGATTCAAATGAGTATTTCTAGCACTCAGCTCTCCATTATTCTAGCAGAGTTATTAAGCAGGGCAAAGAAAGAAGCACAATTTTTATGTGTCTTAGCACTTCTTTTTAAGTTTTTCCTGCTTTAATAAATTAATGACTTTTTTAACCAATGAACAATTACTGCTTCATCTACTGACACTGGCATGGTGAGCAAGTTAAACAACTCTCACAGAAAGCAGCCATTTAAATGTTAACATTGGTAATGCTATAAAGAAACGTTGCCAGGAGAAATCAAATTTAAGTAAGCTTCCAGGTGCAGACAGATCTTTTATTTTCACCTTAACCTGCTCTCAGTACCCTAAAGAATCTGAAGGCTCAACAGGTCCCTGGTTTACCAGACAGTCCCTGACCAGCATTTTCATTCCTTCTTCCTAGGAAGAGCAGGTCTTCAGGGCTGATGTGCAACTGGCTGCACACCTTCTATGGCTGCTACACATTTGCTTTTGATAGCAGGTTAAGGAGATTTGTAACCTTGCTGCTCCCAAATGCTGTATCTCATAAAGAAAGGGAGACACTCAGCACTACCATGTTGCCAATGGGAGGAATTTTATTCATTTATTTCTTTTAACACTCACCTACAAGTCTTGCTGTGCACACCCTATCCTCCTAAGGCTCAGTGGGACGTAAAAATGTGCTTACGCTTCCTGTTTTGTTGCCCTGATTTTTTCAGCCTTCTGAATGTTTGCATTTTTCTGTAATGGGGTTCTCACATATTTCATATAAACAAAGCAATGTTTTTCTAACTGTTCCTTTTGTTTTCATTTCTCTTCTGAGGAAGAGACAATTGATAGACTTCTAACTTGACCAGTGGAGTTGGAGAAGAGGCAACCTCATCCTCCAACCCATGGTCGTTGTCAGGAATCTATATATGTCAATGTCAAAATTAAACTGTGCCTTTTTCTGGCTGAGAAACTGGCTGTGTTCGTGTTGCTCATTTTGTGTCCTATAGCGACACTGTTTCATCTGCAAGGGAGTCTTTGTGGATGAAATTCTGGGGCACATCCACATGCTTTCCAGCCTGGAGTCCATGTGCAGAGGCAGGCAGAAGCCTGAACAGATCTAGCAGAAGATTGCCTGCACCTACTCACACACATTTACCCATCAGCTTCAGCAGCAGAGAGCAAAGGGAATGCAGATACTCTAAAACTATTGATATAGAAAACATCTCGAGTGGTTTCTGCAGTGGAGAATAGAGCGGTGAACTACGAGTGACTGACAGCCACTGATGGAAGGTCATCAATGATTATTTATTGTAAATGCTGAAATTTCCTGTCTAGTAAAAACTTGAGACTAACCTCTTCAAAAGTTGTTTACATTTTTAATGGCATTTGAATGCACATGAACTTAGAAAAGAGAGCTACAGATAGTAGCTAACAGTGATCAAATTCACTTTTAAGTGTAATTGTCAAAAAAAACCCCAAAGATAATTGCCTCTGCTTTTGCCAGTATCTTGTACTGAGCTCTGCGAATTCTTTAGAGGAATCATTCTATTTTTACAAAAACCCATGGGATGAGAAGGGGAAAGAGCAAAAATAGCTATGATACTGCTACTGCTAAGTGACTCCTAATGATTACTCAAAAATATATGTGTACAATTTCCTTTGCATCCCATTTGCTGAGAAAATCAAGAATAGCTCAGCATACAGTCAGAATTTTTTACATGCCATTTCTAAAGACAAAACAAGACAAGATCTACAGGAGACGTCATTTTTTTCCCACTAAATCAATATAGCTGGAAAAGAACACGTCTTCAGAACAGTTGTTCTGAAAAGCAGATTTCTCAGGTTGCATTTAGTTCCATGACTGCTGCATTTGTTGCACACAGGACAGAGATGAAGCCAGCCTGGCATCCTCTTGCATTTTGAACTCCGCACCCAGGGAGCATCCTGCATAATTAAGGTTATCAGCTGGTACATCTGCTCAAACAGGTGAAGAGAGGTCTGCATTCAGCACCCCTACCACAGTGGAGGTCTAAATCAAGCATTTTTGTACTGTGCAAGTTCAAGAAAAGGATGAGCTACCCAGACCACTTTTTACATGGCACAGACAGGCTGCAGCTCCCTAAAAAGTCAGTAAAGCACCAGTTACATCTCTAGGAGCAGATTAAAAGGCTTCCAGCAAGGTTATGAGGTTTGTTAAGTGATGTGTGGAGTGAGACAGAAAGAGAAGCCAAATTTCCCATCCCCATCAATGTGCTGTGCTGTCAGGACAAATTAGACGTATGTGGATACTTTACATGACAAACATATGTTCTGGTGCACATTTAGAAGTTTCAGTACATTCTTTTACAGTGCCCTAATTATTAGTAGTCTCACACGTTTTAAGTACAAATGACACTGACACTCCTAGGAAAGAGCAAAGGCAAAATTTTGGCACCAAGCCCTGCTGAGCTGCTTTGTAATGCCAACACTTGGCCATGTCTCAGCCACAGTTTGCCAGTACACAGGTCCCTGTCCTACCAAGCACATCTGGCTCCTGCTGTGATGGCTGGACCCAGCAGCTGAAATAAAAGGTTTTAAATACAGAAGTTTTCAAAGGGTGACCTGGAGACACTGGCATCTTGTGTACATTTTGGCCCAGGATTAGAAGAACTCTACTTGAACTGAGAAAGCAGGTTTCAGTGAACTGTTGCTTGAGGGCTGATATTATTTAACACATCTGGATTAATATGTATGCAAAACAAAATACGAAGGCACTAGAACAAAGAATTGGAGAGAAATACTATGGGAGGGCATTGCAAAGCCATGGATGGCAAGATATATTTAGCGGACATAAAAGAAACCTCTTGTCTTTCTTGTGGACTCCAGATACTCTGAAAGTATTTGCTAAGGACGGGCATTTAAGTGGCACTGGGAGAACATATGGAAAAAACTAGAGCTTTCCATTTTTAGAAAACTAATGAGCTTTTCCTCTTTTTTTCCAATTGCTCTTTGCCCTGTTGATATGTCATAATTCATTATAATGCCATAGCCTTTTATCATGAAGAATGCTGTAAAAATGACAAATAAGCCTGCCTTGCAACATGCTGAAATATCACAATATGGGTTAGGAAGGAGCAAGGTTTAGTTTGAACAAGAACCAGCTTAAGCTATTAGCAAACATAAGATAAGCTCTAGTTGTAGGTATGGGTTGTCCCCGTGCTCTAAAAAGCATCATCTGACCATGCTCTATTCACCTTCTTGTACCTCCAACACTCTGCCCTAAGCTGATTCCTAAGTCCCCTGATTTGCTGTTTCCTCCAACCTGGATTTTATTTCTCAAGACCAATCCCTGTTTCATGTATTTCTCCTCTCTAACTGGAAGAGGCTCAGACAATGAAAACACCTGGACTTATATTGGTGCAGTAAACATGCCCCTTCCACCTATCCAGCCCCAAAATGGTCTCATTCCCGTCTTGGATATGTGCAGTAGTAACAGCAACTCAACCATAGAAAGCAAGTACGCATTTTTATGCATATGCTTTAAAAAGAGGCTTTCTCTTCCCCAAATAGATCTCTCTTTCCTCAATGCTCATTTTGTACAAACGAAACTAAATGTAAAAATTCTCTGCACGTCTCTTAATCTACTAAATCTGGTTATTCTTCCAACTGCAGTCATATGAATATAACATACATACTGCTAATGCTATTAGAAATCCATCTCAGAAATCAATTCAGAATTAATACTACAAAGAGATACCAAGCACACATACCAGACCCACAAGTTAACACATTCGTGGAAGTGATTTGCTATTTCTGACATTTTATGGCAAATAATCTCAGTAGGTTACAATCATACCTTTTGCCACAATTAAGGTCCTTAGTTACAACAAAAGAATGAATACCCCACATCTGAATAACCATTCTTCTGAAATTGCTAATGCAGTTGATGAAAACACAGTAACAAAAACGTTTCAAATTACACAGCACTCTAACCTGATGCACAACCACTACCAAGGAAAAATAATCTAAAAATACAATGAGACAGGCATTAGGACATAGGAAGTACTTCCTCTCCCCACTGAGGCTTTTGTTAGCAGATACACAAGGTTCCTTTTCTCAGGAGCTTGAAGTGGGAATGAATTGCTTTCATGCTGAGCACACTTAGAAAAATACCTTTGTGTTTTTACTTTTTTGAGGGGAATATCTGCACTTATTTAAGTTACAAACAAATCTTTAATCTTCATGCTCCAAACAGAACCTTTTTGCAAACTCATTGTTAATTTTTTTTAAAAGGGTCGTAACATCAGGAAGATAACTCCAGACATTAAATGGCTTTCTGATTTTTGATCACCCTTGCTGAGTAAGGTCAGGCTAAGTGTCCGTGCTACATTCTGTTGTCTAAAGCGCTTTCCACATCAAAGAACCCCCCATGAAGAAACCCAGAGCCCAGCAGCCACCCAAGCTCCACAACACCAGCCTGGCACAGGGACTGTGCCAAGACCCTCAAGAGGCAGCACAGCCCACAGAACCTGGGTGGCCCAGAACTAGCTTCAAAGCAGACGGAGCAAAGTTGTCAGGCTGCGAGACGTTTATTTACTTGCAAGGGCTGGCCATCAGAAGGGATCCAGAAGTAAACGCCCCCTGACATTTGACCTTCCCAAGGCCAGGGGAGGCTGCCACACCATCGCCAGAATACGCAAGGTCCCCGTATGGCTCCTATTATCCCTCCTTCAGGGGTGCTTCCGTTGTGTTTCGGGGCTGCTTCTCAATGCATGTGTTTTGCAGTGACTTTCCAGAGCTGTGGTTGCATTTCGTTTGTTAAAACCACCGAAGCAAGCGGGCACCAGAGAAGGGCTCAGTGCCCTGGCAGTACCATCCATTTGCACTCACCTCAGGTTCTCTTCCTGTGACCCGGGCAGGACACTGTCAGGACGATCCCGTCTCCTCCTGTACAGACCTGAATGTGACAACTCTTTCAGCTGCAAGGCCGTCATATTCCCCTACCTGGAGGTGGGCTGGGCTTTTTTTTTAAAGTTGAGGGGGGTGTTTTGGCTTCGGATTGGGTTTCTTTCCCCCGCCTCTCCCAGCTGTGGGTGCCGAGGAACGCGCCTGCCAAGATGCCTGGAGAGCAGTGGCTGGGCGGTGTGTCGGCACACCTGCGCCCGCCGGAGCCACCAACCTCTGCAGGCAGGCAGGCAGGGCAGGCACCCGCAGAGCTGCTTCCTGTTTCTCATAGGTACACACCCTCCCAAAGGGCACCACATTTCCTTTATCACTTGATCACACCTAAGGGATGTGTGCGACAAGCTCACCCCCTTCCCTCCAGCTTTCCTCAAACTCTCACCGCCCCGACAGGCACGACCCTGCCCTGCGCTGGGCAAAGCAGGCGGCTCTCCCAGCGCCTCCGCAAGAAGCTACACATCTCCAGGACTGCAGTGAGCTGTTTACTCTTTCCCATTATAATTTATGACAAAAGGAAAGTCATTAGAGCTATAAAAATTCAGGGTTACTCAAGCATGTTGGCAAGCTCTGACAGGGAGGTTAATGCAGCAAAGTGTGCTGAAAAGTAACTTCAGTAACTAGCATTAAAGTACTCTTTTCGAAATTCAACAGCACTGTGCATTTTTCTTTTTCTACCTTGAAAATCAGAAGAAAACCACAATGTAATTTTCTTCCTACTCTCAGCTATCAAAACACAACCACTACACCAGCCTGTCACATTTTGTAGTGATGGACTGTCCTGTGTAATTGTAAAACAGGAATGGAAGTGCTTCAAGTTTCCTGCAAGGCAGGAAGGTGGTTAGCAGGGTATTTTGCAAGCTCTGCATCTCATCTCTCTTAGTAAATCTTTAGTAGTAAATAAAACACTCCATTTCAGGAGGCTTCAAAAAAGCTTACCACTTCTTGAAAAATGTTTACAATTCCTTTGACATTATTCTTGACACACATAAACAAAAACTTCTGAGATTTTACTTCTACATGATGAGTGGGGAAGGCGTGTTTTTTAAATGAACTTGCATTTAATAAAAGCCAAGAAACCTAAAAATTAGCAAGGACTGTTTTGACTATAACAGGAAACAAGTTCTATGTGGTATGAATTCCAGATTTCATTATTGAAGTGTTTATTTTGTTGCAGAATATATGCAAGAGTATTTTTTAATTTCTCTAAAGGAAAAAAGTGTAACATAGGTAATACTGAGTACATCATATGGCACCAATTTTGTTGAGATTACCAGAACACAAACACAGTAATTTTATATAATACTGTCAATGTGCTTCAGTCTGGAATGTCATCAACACATAATATCAAACATCACACAATGGAAAAATAACAAAACTGTTTTGGAAAAGGAATCACATAACATGCCAAATAGATAATGGCTGCAAAAATTCAGTGATTTATATGATGCTAAAGGGTTGCACACACTGAACTGTCAACAAGAGCTACACACATCTGAGCTCCTGTCCTCAGAAAATAAAAGCAAGAACAATCACAAAATTTGCCTAAACATGCTGCATTCCAGTTTCAAATGAAGTATTTAAAATTGTTTCTCAGTACACTGTAGGATAAGCTTAAACATAATTAAATGCCAATTCCCTGCAGTTAGTCAATCAGCGATCCAGTGAAAATTTAATGCTGTTATGAGAGGAGGTTCAGTATGGCAGATGACAGATATTCATGGCACAGCAGCTTTTATACATTACCAACAGTTCATACTCTGCTTTAAATATCTGCGTATGCATGATTTATCTTTGTCCAAATGATCAATTTTAGACAACAATCTAAAAAGTGATGAATACATTTTTTTCTGTGAAAAAGCTCTTTGTAAACTATTGAATTGAATTGAAATTGAATTTACTACCTATAAATTTGTCCATAGATTCTTATTCACTACTATAGCCATCTGTTTGGCATATACTGAATACTTTTGTATTAAACATAACTCAAGCCAATAAAAGGACAACTCTTCACCCACTTTTCTGCACATTGCGTTAGTGCAAAACACATCACTTCATTAAACTTATATTTATCTGCATGAGCAGCTGCTGTGCTTGGGCAATAACTTTTACTCAAATGTCCTTGGAAACCAGAGCTGCACCAAACCAGTATTATGAAAATTTAAAATTAACACAACCAGACAAAGCATGTGAATTGAAGGAACACAGCAAGTCCAGACACAAAAAATGAGTTGTTATACAGATCCAATCCACCTAAATATAAAAGGAGGGCAAGATGGCTAGGTTTTTAAAGTAAGACCGGGGACTCAGCTCCATAGCTCCATTTCACAGGCCCCTTCAGCAGGGGGTCAGATCCCCAAGAGGGGTCTATGCTGATATAGAAAACGCTTCCTTGGAGGACTTCAGAACAAGCTAAAAGCTTTCTACAAGAAGAAATGGAAACTGGACTCCTTTTCTGTCCTGTGGCATTGCCCATGAATCCTTACAAGAGACGAGGTTTCAAATCTGAATTTACCCAAACAGTCAAACCTTAATTTCTGAGTATCAAATACAAGTTGTAAGGGCTTTTTTTGCGGAGATGCTGCATTCTCCAATAACTTGCTTAAATGCTTCCACGAAGCAACTTGGATAGACCTTGCTCTGCAAAAAGAGCTTCCCCAGCGAGTGCCTCCTGCTCCCCACACCCCCTTTTACCTTCTAGCCCCTATCTGCTGTTTATAATTCCTTTTTTGAGAGATTACATTCTTCTCATGTGGGATGGGGCCACTTGAATCTTTCACATTCCATCAGAATTTTTGAGGACCAGCCAAGTTACCACAGCTTTTCTCATTACCAGTAATGCACAACTTTTCTCATTACCAGTAATGCACAGCCTTCTTGTATATCCTGTGCTTTGAAGGTTTACTCTTCATTTTCCAGTTGCATGACTCTTCCCTCACACAACTGACCCTCCTCGTGCCCCCAGAGAAAGCCAACATTGCTACTGCAATGTGATGGATAACCATGGTAGTACCTGTCTTTCAGTAGAGGAAAATATTCCCCCATGTCTAACCAGCAAAAGGTGAAACCAGACAGAAAGTATGCAGTCTTTCATTCATCACAAGCAGTAAAAAACTTTTTATTATGCTCATGGTTGAGTTTTCACTGCAGTCCTACAGAGCATTTTTCTTGATATTTCAAGCCTCCAATTCTCTCTCTTAAATTTCTGTGACAGTACTGCTGTTCTGGTGACTCTAGGTATTCAGCCTAATTTTCCAATTTAAAAATCTTTTAAGATAGGCTATTTCTGGCTACTTTATACTACATCCAAAGGGATGTGAACAGCAATTCATTATGCTGGAAAACATGTAATTGAATTTAGGAATAACAATAAATGCCAAGTGCTTCAAAATCAGGACATTTCTTCATGAGCCCGTATTTACAGAGAATATATGCTAACTATAGAAACAAGAAAAGATGATGTTTTAGGTCTCTCATTCCACACAGAAAAATCTTTATTGATGTCTGTCATATTTTATTCACTCTAGTGGTATGTTCTTTTTTTTGTTTTTTTCAGACTTTGAAAGAAACTACCGAATTTCAATTAAATTTAGTTGAAGATTTTCAAATCAATAGAAAAAACTGTTTTAATGGCAGCACAGTCAGTCAAAATAATAATCAGAAAAGTGTTGTAAGAACACTATAGGAATGCCCATGGTGTGCTTGCAGTTACAAGGTGGCTGCATGTTAAAAGGGGAGCAAATTCCTCCATCCCCTCATCGCTCACCCAGCTTATCACTGGAATGAGTTTTCAGAGGAATGTGTACAAGAGTAACAGTTTTCTACTATTTCTCACAAGATTTGGAAGAAAAGCACACCTTAAGGTGAAGGAAAAGGTTTATACATCAGCAAAGGACTCACTGCAGAAGATTAAGGAAGGTGGCAATAACCCTTCTGGCAGTTTTGCAAGAATCCCTAAAGCACCCAAATGATGTGCCGATGCCAAGAAAGTTTCACACCTCTCTGGAGCTGTAGAATGAGTCCCCACAGATGGGTTTGGGTGTCAAGGAATAGTGTACCACACTGTGGGTCCCTGCTGGGGCAGGCAGTGATAAAATGAAATGCACAGAGAGAATACCAAGCACAAATGCTAAGGACGGACACATTGAAACTAAAACTTCAAAGCTTCACGGGAGCCTAAACTGTTGATTCAAGGAGTTAAATAATTAATTACATGTTTCCTTCCTTGTCTAATGTCACTCTAACATCCATTTTGATGTTTCTTGCCGTGTTCCACTTAGTGATCAATCAGTCCTGAAGCATGCAAATTTAATCTGTGGACTAGGCTAAGTACTGAGGCACTTGATCTATGTCAACACTACAAAGCAGAGCTTTGGATTTATGTCCATGCTCCAGCTGACCAAGTGGGTTTGTTGCAATTTAACAGTAGTTACTAGTTTTTGTTAAACCGCATCTACTAATGCCTGTCCCTGCCATACAAGTTAAAGTAAAAAACTACATGATGGTTGTAACCTGGTCTAGCACAAGGTGTCCTAGCCCATGGCGGGGCGGTTGGAACTAGATGATCTTTAAGGTCCCTTCCAACCCAAACCATTCTATGATTCTATGATGTGCTCAACACTCTTTGGAGCAGGGATGCACTCAACCCACTGAAGTCCTTTGGGAACTGAGTGAGCAAAGGGAAGGCAGTGCTACTGTGGTGAGCACGGGAGACCTTTCTCATCCTGACAGTACCAAAGGCATCTCCACCTCCACGACTGGTGGCCCACAAGGTTTTGGTGAAGCATGGCAGAGATCCCTGCCATGCTTCCAATAAAAACAAAAAACAAAATATGAAAGCAAACACAGGAAAATCTTCTGATCTCAGGCAGAGAAAAAACTCTGCCTGAGTGTGGAGCAAGGTATTTGCTTTCCTTCTCCAAGCTCTTTGCACAGGCTGCTCCATTAATTCCTAAATTCAGCAGAAAAAAAAACCTGCAAAAAGCACACTTTTCTCCACCAAGCAGAAACCTAATTTGGCTGAGCTTTACAATACCTCCCTCTACTGGAAAAATATTGCCTTGTTTCTTGTGCCAGTATTTCTTCCTACAACCAGAGGGAGGTACAGATTAACCCACACATACTTTAGTAATTTAGACTGGGGGCAAGCTGAGAGCAGAAATGAATGACAGACCAGTGGGTGGAGATGCAAGTTAGCATTTTGGCCAAAAATGTGTGCTGTTAATCAGCAGATGACCCATGCATGAGTAGGTGTACAAGGAAGAAAGCGTGACACAGCATGAATCAGTTTTGTCCAGCCATTTGTAAGTAAGCCTCTTAAAAAAACCATGACTGGTTTTTTTAAACCATAAGCTGGCAAACAGTTGATGCTTTAAGGTGGGTACAATTACTCATATGGACCCTGTATACCATGGGGTAACATCTTAAAAAAGAAAGGGAAAAAAAAACCCACACCAAAATGATGAGGGGAGAGCGAATTTAAAGAAATAAAACCACTATTCAGATTAATTTTCATAGCCTAGAGCATGTGGAAAAAAACCGCAAGCAATTCATAACCTGCCTTTCTAGATCCAGGACCTACCCTTCAGAATAATTTTTACTGTCTTGGAATTAAATGCCTCTTCCCAACAGGAATTTTCAAAGCCAGTCAGAAATACATCTTTTACGTTAAAGCACCTTGGTTATGATGCATGAAGATCCTAAGATGAAAAGTCTTATCTCTAAAAAGTTAACTTCTACTTGCACTCTACTAATGTAGATATGTCCAGAAGGTTTACTTTATTCTACTATGATGGAAAAAATTGCCTCTAGAAATGAGGATAAAAAGGACCAGGTGCCAGCTAGCTTATTGGGTGGTTAGAAGTTCCCCAGTAGATGCTACAAAAGACTGAAGAAATCTCCAAGTTAAAACAAGAATTTAAAAGAAAATTAAAATAATAATTAAAAAAACCAAACCAGAAGCAGAACTGGAAAACAGGTAGCAAATGAAGAAAACTGCCCAGAGAGCTGCTGCCCCAAATATCCAAGGAATTACCTGCTCTGACAGTTGGGTTTGTGTCCCGAAAGCTAGCAAGCCCTTCCAGGGGTGCAGAAGCTGACTGAGCCATTTCAGATGGGCAATTGCTGAGACCTGGTTTGGGTGGAGAGCTAGTGGATGTCTCAAAACAGGTCCCAGACTGACTGCGCTTTCAGTGAAGGAACACGACTATTAGGAAATCTTAGTTTTTCTCCAAACATCACTCATCAGGGTTAAATAAAAGCAAACAAAACTACAGCAGCCTATAAATTGCTTTCTCTGTTGACTACCAGCAATTACTCTCCTGGACCCTTTTTTTTCCATCTTACAAATACTTTTCAAATGACTAACACTACATTACAAGTAGAGAAAGAAAAGCCTCTTAATAAAGGTTTTGTGTCATTACACTGAAATGAAATGCCAAGGAGAGAAGACAGTACACTCCCCTTGAGAAGACTGGTAACGCTGACAAACATGCACAGGGCTTGAAGGCACCACCACCTCCTGGCACACAAACACAACCATGAAAGCCATAGGTGACACTACTTTACAGCTCCAAGTGCTGGTGTTTTACAAGGACAATCCAACTGTGAGCAGGCAAGAGGGCACCAGAGCCTCTGAATGCTGCTGGTTGTATGGTGAGGGATGGTCAATTCAGCAATCCAGAAGAAGCAATGATGCTGACTCTATGCCTGTAAACACACCATACAGACACCTCGCACAGTCTCTACTGCCCAAAAAACCAAGGCAGGGAAAACACATTACAGAGGAAACGAAACACATTACAGAGGAAAACACTTGAGACAGCATAGAAGGTCAGACATACTAAAAGCTCGTTCTATACTCTGACCAGCATTTCCAAGAAAGGTAGAAAATGGTGGGTCCCTAGAGATTATCACCTTTTAAAAGCTCATCATACCTGTAGTATGATGATTTATTGCATATAAAAGCTAATATATTCTCTAAAGCAAAATATAGGTGTCTCCAAAAAAGGAAGCTGAAAACATGTAAAAACACTAAAATCACTGGCAAGGTGCAATTTTTAACAACTCAAAAAATCTTCATTTTTAAGTATATACATTTTGGTTTCAAAATTATTAAAACTTGTAATTCATATCCAAGCAGAAGAATCCATACTGAGGAAAAAAAAAATCTAGTGCAAAAAGAAATTAAAGTAATTAAACTTGGACATTCGGGAAAAGCTATCCTGCCCCCCCCCCTTCCCTAATGCTGTAAAAATTACTTTGCAATTCAGCATAAAACATAAAAATATGGCCTCATATGGATTTTTCATAATATTTAAAGCACAAGAAAAAAAATTATTAAGATTTGTAAATTAGAGCAAAAGCCTTAAACCAAAAACGCACAGCTGCCCTACCGTAAAAGCTTTGCTTCACTGGAAAAGTCACTGACTTCTGACCATAACCATACCAGAAACGATACAATTTCGGTTATTTCTGTAAGCTGGGACCAATCTGTTCCTTCCACGGGAGTTACAGTTTCGGGCTCAATTACTCTGTCACAGCATCCTCTTCCTCAGCCAGCAGAAAACCCATCAGCAATGGAGTATCTTCAAACTGACCATGAATCCTCTGTTCTGGGTGGGGACAAAACAGTGTCCCCAAAAACACTGCTGGGGAGCAAAGGATAAAAATCTACTGGGAATACCAGAATACCTCTGTGCATTTCCAGAACAACAAAGGACTCTGCTAGAAGCTCTGTTACTATGCCATTTGCAGTTAGTAGTAATAAAACCCAGCAAATAAAACTATTATTCGTCCTCTTCCTAACTCTATCACCATTCCCACGCATGGTTCTCGCTCCCAAGAATTTTCCTGTGAATGAAAAAGCCCATACAATTTGTAGCCACGCTGTTGGCTCAGAAGGCAGCACTCCAGCAGATGCCTCAGCCAGACCCTCAGCCCCAGTGACCAAGTGGACACTTACTGTCAGCCTGTAGCCTTGCTGGCAGCACGTTCACAATGAGCAGCCCCTCCCATATAAGGCTTTACATCAAATGCCCACTGTTTGCATGTTTTTCCTGTGGTTATTACTGGTAGTTGTGATAAAATTTAAAAAAAAAAAAAGTGACTCAGTAAACCACTTCCTTCTTTGACCATGTAAAAAACTTGATGCTGTAAAGAAGAGGATAAATCTATCAAAATTCACATTTCAGCTCCCCAAAATGTGTCATGCCAATTCTCCATCTCAAAACCACCAAGGACAGAGAAGGAAGCAAACCTTCCACCTCATAGGAAAGGCTATGGCTTTAGTTATAGCATTGGTGTATAGTATAGAAGTCCAAAACTGGGAGAACAGCAGGACAGCATTCCAGGTCCCTATGGAATCATTGATGAGCAGCAAAGAGTCAAGCAGGGCCACTTCAACCCATCACAAGCATCTCTGTCAGTGCCATGGGGAGTGGGAAGAAACCATCTCCTCACCTTCCCACCTGCTGAGAAAGAGGAATACCCTCTGATTTTCTTCTTTTTTGAGACGAAGGCAGACAGTGTCACACACTGTAAGACTACATCTCTGACAACCTCAGCACAGGACAAGGACTAATTGGGGACAAAAAATAACCACCATCTCGCAGAGCAGATTAGGGTGGTCAACCTGCCCAGACAAATGAGAGTTGAGCTGTGTCTCTCTTGTATGGACAGAGATTCAAATTCAGTTTTCCTAAATCAGTCTGAATCTCTGGCACACCTCAGAGGCCTCAGGCAATCCTTTGCAGGTTAAAGCAGGAATACCCCTCAAATCAACAGTGTTTCCCTGCTACTTGCTACACAGACCTGTAACAAGTGGAGCCTGAAACCTTGCTCACCATCACTAACAAAGAAATAAGGCCACAACCTGATCTCTGCAGGGGGGCATGTAGGACATGCTGCAGGCAGAACTTGTCCCAGCTCTGTTCGTACAGCAGTACAGCTTCAGGCTTCAGTCCCCTGACTGCCAGTGCAACCTCCCAAATGGTCAGGCAGGAAAATTTCCTTACCACCTGCTTTCACCATGTACACAAAATAATGCTATGCCATACTAACAGAGCCTCATTCTGCTTTTCCTTCATCATGTCTCTACACCCTGTTTCTTGTTCCTATTTCTGTCTTCAGGCCACTTAGCATTATCACTAACCATTTTCTGTGGACAAATTAACAATGTAAGTTATCTTTCCAAGCTGCTGTTTCCCATACTGCCACATAGTGCTTCCTCATTTGAACTTCTTATCTCTTCTGGCAAAGACCCTTCAAGTACAAAGGCAGCAGTAAAGTTTCATTAAACTTATCACTGGATAGTTACTCTCCCAGGCAAAAGAATGCACTACAGCTTTGTCTCCCAAAAAATGTGGAAATGTCAAGGTAAGAGCATTTTTTTCTTGAGGATGAAGAAAATCACAACAAACCATTTGTACAGAATGAGAGGCCTTGGTTGCTACTGCAATTCATGTTATTTAATGTATTGCTCATAAGCCAGCAATTCCGCTTTTATAGGAAGGCAAGGACAGTTTGTTGATTCATGATACCTGTAAAAGCTGCAACACTTCATGTTAATGTGAATAAGCATCCTTTAAAAGGGAACTAGGAAAACAAGCATTAATTCTTCAATTAACGTTTTAAAGCATGTTTGAGCAATCCATTAACCAGTTGGTCTGGCTAAACCATTGTTCCTGCTGGGTTGGGGTCCATAGCTCAGACCCAGGAAAAAACATGTTTTTCAGTTTTGTTCACTCACAATATCTGGCTCTCTTTTATCACCAGCTTGTTTTCCAAAAGAGGCATGCTAGAAGAAAAGTTGTGAGCAAAATTATGGCCAGTGAAAGCAGAACAAGACCAGCCCCAGAGAGACTATGTTCAAGGCACTGAGATCACTGCGGTCTGCAGTTGCCCAGATCAGCCCTTATGGGAAGTGCGGGGCACAGTGACACAGCTCTAGACAAAGTCATGCGGTTCAGCCAAGACCATCAGCTGCTCCTGGCACCAGGGCTTCCTGCGAAAGGGGTCAGCAGATGAGGCTCTGTAGTGATCATGAAACTCATGAAGTAACAGAGAGGGGGCTGGACCTGCCCTAGGCATGGGATTAGAGCAAGAAGTTAGTCTACAAGTAAAAGTTAACTAGAGAAGAGAACCACTGGTTCATACCCACGTTTCCACAGATGCAGTGTATTTTTCTCTACTCCTCTAGCAGGCCACCATGAACTAGAACTGCAGAACACAGGCAGAGACAAATCCCTAGAGCTGCTCCAGGATGCCCAATACTGCAGCTTCTGGAATAAGTCAGTGTCCTCTCTGCTTCAGGCAACAAGTGCAGCCCTCTGCAAGGGGACCTTTGAGGTGCCTACATTGCCAAGAGCTGGTGGAGAAGCCAGACAGTCACACCCTGCAGCTGTCTGCCTCGTCACCCCCTGAAATCACCGTCTCCGGGGCAAAACAAGCAGAAGGAAATACATACTCATGCCTCAGCTGTTCCAGTTTACTGAGGGTGTATACAAGAGATGGTTGAACTGACCTAGGAGCTCAATGCCAAGTTCCTTTTTTCTCCTTCCGATGCTCTTTCTTCCCCCTCCCCATACACTCCTTCTTCCCTCACCTTCACCCCAGCTGCAAGAAGCTTTAGCCCACGTCTTCCTCTCTGAAGAGCTCACTCCCAGCTGCCAAACTAGAAGACTGGGGTTGGGAGGGGGGTGGGTTAGTGAATGCAGCTGCTGTAGGGCAAAGGACCAATGGGTGCCATACACAGCTCAAGGGAGGAAGATATAGGAACTATCCCTCTAGCTCAGCAAAAAGCGAGCTGTTCTCTCAGCGTGGTCATCCTCAATCAGCTGTGGATACCCCATCACTGGAAGTGTACAAGGACAGGTTGGATGGGGCTCTGAGCAATCTGGTCTAGTGGAAGTTGTCTCTGCCCATGGCAGGGGTGATGGAACAAAATGATCTTAAGAGTCCCTTACAACCCAAACCACTCCGTGATCCTGCGCATTGGCACAGGGCACGTCCCCCTGCAGACACATCCCCTCGGGCCAGGCGGAACCCCGCGGGCTGGGGAGGCGGGAGGCCAGAGGGGAGGGGGGGCCGCAGGCGGCGGCCGCAGGTGCGCTCTAACAGAGGGGATGTTTGTGAAAACTGTATTTATATCTGTATTTGTATCCCCGCCCGACAGCCCGGGAGTACCGACCCACAGCAGGAGCCCCCGGCTGCAGCCGCCCCCGCCCTACGGGCCGTGCCCGGGACCCGCGCCGTGGNGGTGAGGCCCGAGCAGCCGCCTCTCCTCAAGTCCCCGTCCCGCGAAGGGCTCCCCTGCCCGCAGTGCCCTCCCCGCCGACCCCTCAGCCGCCCCACATGGCCAGGCTGAAAAGGTGAAGCCTGCTCAAAAAACGGGAAATAAAAGCCCCAAACGCCCCTGGGGTTCCTCTTGCAGTCCTTCCTGTCAGTCCCATCACATCTGCCCTTCAAAGCAGAGCTCAGACCATGAAATGCTAAGAGCAAATCAACGTAAATCAGAGCTGGACCTCCAAGCCAGACTGACTCAAGTTTAGGGAAAGAGTCACAATTGCAGCCGTTCAAATAAGAATTTTTTCACTATGGCGATGGTGAAATGTGAGAACAAGCTGCCCATGGAGTTGGTAGATGCCCCAGCCCTGCAAAGAGTCAAGGTCAGACTGGATGGGGCTATGAACAAACTGATGAAGTTGAAGATGTCTCTGCGTATTGCAGGGACATTGGACTAGATGGCCTCTAAATGTCCCTTCCACCCCAAATTCTATGATTCTCTAAAATGGCGCCAATTAAAATAGTAAGCTCTCAACTGATGAGAGGACAAACAGCCATTTGTCTTCCCTTGAACTCACTGCAATATTTAAACTCAACTTTTGAGAAAGTGCTACTGCTACACCTGGTACAGGCCTGGAGCAATGTCCTAGGATGAACCACACTGCTCAGTTGAGGGCCCCTTGCTAGGAAGTGATGGGAAACACCAGCTCCACTACTAGACCTGCTCTCCTTGCTGAGTGACCTCTCCTGGGCCCAGTGGCAGTGGCAGAGCTGACTGGAGCAGGAGCAAACTGCGGGGTCCTAAGTGCTGGCCACAAGCAGATGGCACACTTGGTGATGCAGGACTGGAATTGCAGCAGCTGATCAGAGGAAGTATTTAATGTTGGGAACTGTCAAAAGCTTCCTCCCCTCTAAAATGCTTAGGAAAAACAGGAGAAAGGCTTGACCTTCCCACAAGAGTACTGCTGTTAAGAAGTAAAAGTGGCCTTTCTCTTGTTTAGCAGTTAAACAACAGAATTCGTTCCAAAACCAATAAACACTACTTGTCGGTTACTTTGTGAATTCCAAACACATTAATGTTCATCTGCCTTTTAGTCTGATAGTCCTGATCCCTGCTGTAATTTTATCTGTACCACAGCTGACCAGATCCTAACCCCAGGATCCCCATGGCCAGACCAGGAAGACAAAATCCCTGCCATTCTGCCCAGCCTCCTCCTCCACAGTGCCCGTGACAGGGGAAGACAAAGAGGATGGCTACATAATGCCCAGCACAACTGGATGGTTCCTTGCAGCTGCATCTTGATGTGCAGGAGATGTACACATACCCTGTTGCATGGACAGCACAGCAATGGGCACCTCTCATGCCAAACTGATGCAGTCATCAAAGGTATGCCAGGACATGAGTCCCATTTCATTTCTCTGATTTCAACTACCTATGTCACCGTACCTGTCTCCTTTCTGACACAAAAGCACACTGAAGGAGAAAATGCTGCTTTGAAGAAAAAAGTGATTTTAATTCCTGGATATGATTATCACACTCTTTATTTCACTTGCGGAGACTACAGATGCACTTAGATACCATCAAAATAGATTTGCCATCCATGGATACAACCCTTTTCCTAGATTTCAGTAAAGAAGCATGCACCAGCCAGTGGCTGCTGCATGCTTTCAAATCTTCTTCAAGTGCTTTGTTGCTTTAACAAGGCCTCTCTGTTATCCTCCTTTGGCAGGACAACAGCTCTCAAGCTTTTTCAGTAATGAATACACAGTCTCTTCAAAATAATCTGGGTCAACCCTTCCTTATATTTAATGCAGAGCATTTCCAAAATAAGATCAATTTCTCTCTGCAGGCACATCATAAGACATGATAAGCCTTTTTAATAGTCCTCCAAATGGCCCAGCCCATGGTCATTTGAATTCTCCTTTGTGAGCACAACTTTTTGCATTTCTCTTAGTGAAATTTCAACTTCTTGATTGTGGAGCCTCTCTTTAGGGTGCCAAGAAAATTTTTAATTAATCTCCTGTATCCCTAAAGATTTATTCAAGTCAAGGACATCCACAAACTTTGTAAGCCAACTTTCAGCTGCAGCATCCAGGTCACTGATCAAGTTATTAAATGCAAGTGGCAAAGGAGAGAATTCCTGCAAGGTGCGGTCAGGCAGGTTCTGTTTAGTGGGGTCCTGTTGGTGGCTCTGTGTCAAAACATGAATTCCTGTCCAAATGCTTCTTTTCACACAGCTGCACACCTCCCTTCCAGCAATTTCACTTAGACTGTTATTTCCAAACAGCAATGTGCTTCTCTTGAAACCAAGCACTGAGTCCAAACTAATATGCCTTGCAAGGGGATGATGAAGGTATAAGAGGAAGTATCAGCAGCACTTATGTGAATGGTCTGCAACAACAAGAACAGCAAGAGTGACCAAGAGGATACACAGAAGAGAATTTGCAAGGCTTGTGCTCCAACGAAGCCAATCACCATTACTCTAATTCTAAAGCCTCCTCCTTCTCTTGTTTGCTTATGAAACTTTGTGTGAGACGGCATCAGCAGATACGCTTCATTTATTTCCTCCTTTCTGTTTATAAGGCACGCTCATCTCAGACCTGGAAAATTGGCTGCTTTGAAACAGTCCCTTCTTAGAAATCCATGTGGCTCTTTTAATGCTCTTTTAATGCTCTTTTATTCAGTGAGTGCTTATATATTGGCTGTTAGTTGCACTCATGACTTGCAAAGTCAGGCTGACTGAGCTTTAATTCTCCAGCAGCCTATTTTTGCCACCATTTTCAAATATAAATACTGTGGTCTATCTTCTGGATGTCTTCCGGGGCCCATTATATGAGCTCTGAAAAAGCATCCCTAATAGGCCTAACAGCCTCTGAATTCAGTCTCTGAATCATCCAGTACTACTGCTGGCACAATGTGCAAAGTATTAAGCCAAAATACTAAAGAAATTGTATCACACTATGTTTGACATTAATGTTACGAAAAGCATTTTTCTTCCCCATTACTAATGCATATTATTATCTTTAAGTATTAAACAGTGACAGCCAAGGGAAAATAAACAACATGCAACCAGGAAGGTTATGCCTGTGGAATGGTACAAAAGGACCAAAAAGACAAATCTCTTGTGAGAAATTCTTTACACATGTCTGCCTGGACCTGGCTCCATTCACCTCCCTGGTTTCATTAATGTTGTCCCTTTTCCCTGGGGTTATGTGAAAGAGGAAATGAGATAACACCCAATCCATCCTTGTTACAGTGCTCCAGCCTTTGAACAGCACTCAGCAGTCACACTGACTAACACCATCGGTAGCTGCTTTCCTCCCAAACTCACTGGCAGGGGCCCAGGAATCTCCCTCCCAGGCTTGCTGCCACCAACCCAGGGCCAGCTGGCCGCCACACCATCCCCTCCCCTTCTGTCACACCTCTTTTTTGCTACTCACTGTTTCACCCATTAGGAGTCAGGAATACAAACTCCTTTCCCCCTCTCCTCCCAGGGATACCAAGTAACTTGTGCTTGCCCGTGTCTCACCAGGGCACCTGAAGGGCTTGCCCCACTCCCCAGCCTTCACAAAATGCAGGCGGTGGCTCAGCTTGTGAAGAAAGCCCCTGCATCCACAGCACCAGCCAGACATGAACTTCATCCTCGAATCTCAGGATTCTCTGGATGAAGGATCAGCCAAGGTAATGCCTGTCTGGACTCGCCCACCTGACCAGGGCTGGCCCACAGGGCAGAAGAGAGAGAGGTGGGGCATAAAGGCCTGCCCCAATCTGAGTGAAAATGCACTGCAAAGACTGGATTTCATTCAAGAGCCGTTTGCTCAATGCTCAGACTAAGAAGCTACAGAGAATTATGTTATCTGTGGCAATCCTCCATGCAGCTATGAACTTCTGAATCACTGATAAATTGTAGCCCTAAAAAAAAGTTCATAAAGAAGTTTTACATTTAAGAACATTACTAGAGGAATAAATTTAGGTGTCAGCAGAGGCAAAAACAAGTTATTACATACCAGACTAGTGAAGATGAGCTCAGTGAAACAACTTAATTGCTTGGAGGGAAAAATACAGTGAGTCACCTTTTAAAATTTCAAGTGTTCCCAGTACAATCTCTCCCAAGACTCCAAAGTACTTTATAGACTCAGAAAGAGTCTGCAGGTTCTCCAATTCCAAAACCCCAGCTATGAATAAGTGTTTTGATTATAGGACTTCCTTCATATTATTAGCTGTGTCCCCAGTTTGAATAAATCTGTGTTCCGCCATGAAACTGCCCTCAAGTTTTTTTATTACACTGGTTGGCCTATTTGTATATGGCTCAAGAAACAGATATTATTACCACATATGTGTGGCACTGACTTCTGTGCTCACCATTCGCCCTCCCACCTCACCCAGCATGCTGCTTTCCTCTCCTACCCTTCTTCCACTCCATTTTGGGAGACAGAGAAAATGAACAGTATAAAGACTTGTATAAGAATTCATCTACTCTAAGCAGAACTATTTTATAAGCAACTAGAAATGTATGCACATTTCTTTCTGAAGGTCATAATAGTCTGAATACTTTTTCATCACAGACAGCCCTTCCTAGTCCATGTCTGTCTTGCATACCAGTGCAGTAAACCTCAAGAACTACTCCAGCCCTTCAGGTCAAGAGCAGTGGGGTCATGGAACTGCAGAAATCACCCTCATACATCATCCAGTTCCTCTTCTGTCACCCAGAGGGATTGCCAGTCCGTGCACACCCTCCCCTCCTTCCTCAGCTCTCTCCTCCTCCCTCACCAAGTGGCTTATCCAGGGACTTTCTGTATGGGTGCTTTCCCAGCAGCACAGCAGGAAGGTGCAGCATTGTGTGCAGCAACACACAGGGACAAGTCTGTGCTACCTGTTTTAAGGAGCAAAAAGATACTATTCAGAAGATAAACCAAAACAACTTATCTGTAATTATTCACTATAAAAATCCTGTCTTTGACCTTAGAAACATAAACTTTGGCATAACTACTACCAGGAACTGTGAAGAATGCCAGTTTGTAGGTGCACATATTGCACATATTTTAAAGCTCTTGCTATTAATTTTGCTTTATGTGACAATAGCTATGCAATAACCTTCCAAGCTGACACCAGCATTTTATTTTTTTTTTTCCCCAAAAAATAGGGACACTTTACGCCAAAGCAGGGAAGTCTTATTTGCAGGATAAACTAAGGTACTACTCCATTCTGCTCACTGTAACAAAACCAATCCTTAAGGGGAAACAAGAACACTTTTATTACAAATCACATTTGATCACCCTATTGCTTAGTACAGAATAATAAATTATAATAAACTAATTTATTAACATCAACACTTTTATTGTTTGCAATTTCACCTGTGGAGTATTAGACATGCTGTAATCCCAGAATTGTATTCCTCTTGCAATTTTACCTGATTTTGCTTATTTTAGGTTGGATGGGGGGTGTGTCAAGGCAGTCTGTCATTCCCCAGATGACTAACTTCTTTACCTATCAGTCCTCCACTGGCTACTTCCCTCTGCTATGTACAGCTCTGACTCTACAGTGATTAAACCCTTACGCTATTTGCCCTCAAGCACTCCTATAAGGCAAGGTGCTGTGGAACTCAGCTGGCAGCTCTGGAGCTGGGATGGAGGCAACACCACTTATCAAAGATTTGGGAGCAGGAGATCGTGCAGCACAGGGGACCAAATCTTGCTCTGGACTTCCATCCTCACCTCAGACCACATAGAATCTGGAGATACACTCTAGTGAAAAGGCTGCTTACTTAAAAATAAACAGAAAAAAATTGAGCAGTTTAACTTGAGCAAAAGAGAAGGATTTCAGGGCTCTTAAGCAAAGCCCTCACTAGCAGCAGAGTCCCACTTCAGCTTTGGATTTGCAGCCTGTTTGCTGACTGGGCTGACGGTGTCTGGCATTTAAGAGCCAGATTTGAAAGTGCTGGCTGGGGACACAGCTAGGCAGGGGATGTCCATCTGTCTGTCCCACTCCTTTCCCTGAGTATTTTACACTAGGCAGTTTGAAGAGGGGGAATTGCTTCCCTTGCACCAGAGGCCCACTTAGGTGCTCCCGTGGTGGCCGTCAGCATGAATTCCTGTTCATAACTCCACACAGGGTGACACTGCAGGTTCACCTCAAGATTGTTTGTTTGACATGGGGAGCAAGATCACGCTCCTGCAGTCCATCAGCGGCCATCCTTCAAAGCACCTTGGCAGGTTCCTGCATTTTCATTTTTGGAGAGGGCAGGGAAGCATTTCTCTAAGAAAAAAGGAGGGGTAGGACAGAAGGAATCCAGGCCTGGAGGCACAGTGGGGTGGATCAGTGAGAACACCGCTCAAATCACCTCATCTCCACATTTGCTGCACCCTGCCAACCCTGACAATTTTGGCACCACACTTTCTACCCCTTGGCCTCAGTCACCCCACTGGCTGGCTGTGCCCCTTCTCTTCCCTTAACTGTCCTCAGTAAATGGAGCATCAGGAACAGGCATTTCACTTTAGGAGAAGAAAACAGCTCTTTTGCCTGCACTGGGAAACCAGCCAGCTCCCATTCAAATCAAAGGGAAAGGATCACATGGATGCATTTCAATTAACTGCACTGGTGAAGCAGGCTGCAAGCAGGCTTCCCTTTCAGCCAGACCCCTGCATTTATGTCTTCTGCTGGGGAGGTGGTGGTGTATTCAGCCAAATTACCTGGGGATTCATCTCGTTACACAGTGTCTGAAAACTGGGAGCAGGCTGTATTTGCAAAGGCTGAATTTAGCAAGGCCATAATCTGGTGGCAAATAATGGGAAAAAAAAGAAAACTGATTTTCCATCTATTAGAGCTGTGGTCTCCAAATTATTTTGATTGTGTACTTCTACCAGTAAAAAAAAAAAAAATTAAGCTCATATCCCCAATACATGGACATTTATTTATTTATAAATTATGTGCATATAGTTCCAGCTCACACAAGGAGACTGCGGGGGTTGAAGAGCTGGTTACAGCAACTGTCATCTGCTCACTGGTATTGGCCATCACACAGGCTCTTATATCAGTACCACCATCAAATACTCCAGAGCGACTTTCAGGTAGCATCAGTCTCAGGAAGAAAAAAGAAAACAAAAGGAAACATAACCAAAAGAAAAACAGTACAAGGCTTCTTGGGAGCAAGAGTGGGTAGTATTTCTCAAGATTTTTTTTTTCCATTGAAAGTAGTTTTTTAAAGCCTCTGTGGACACACACCCTTCATGAAAGAATGCGAGGAAGGAGCATTCACAGATTCGAAAGGCAACCTAAATATGGGTCACATGCGTGTTATGCATATAAATAATCATGTTCACATAAATTATTACTATCATGGTTTGCCCTTAACAAGCTGTTAAAAACAGAGGACTGAAGTCAGTACTAACCTACAGTGGGTTTTTGGCATGTCATTTGCTTCCTCTGACAACAGGCATTTCCATTTCAATTTTTATTTACTTTTAACTGCTATAAAAATAGCAAGTCATTAAGTAATGAAACACATCAAATACGCAGCATATAAATAAGTAAAAAGATCAACATCAAGTGTGAGGTAAGGTACAGGTCATTTTTATTTGTGTGGAAAACAGGGCAAACTTAGAAGAACAAGAGCGGTAACAGAACTAGTACTGTAATTACACGCTTATTTTTTCCTTTAATTAATTCTCTTATGGTAAGTTACATGCTTATATCAATGAAAACAACAGATAAGGAAAATACAAGTCCTAGACAGATATATGCTTTAACCTGGAACTTCCACAGACACTCAAAACTTATGAAGTCATTTGGAAATAGTGCTGCCATACAGCCTGATGCATACAGTGCCAAAGCCTGATGCACATCTTTCAGAATAACCCTAATTTGAGCATAAGACTTAGCGGAAGAAATGGAAATCCCCAGATGTTGTGTCTGACTGTCTTGGTTTGAGACA
>VZTN01022996.1:0-52061 GCA_013400515.1 Erpornis zantholeuca
CTTTCCAACAGCAGTAGCAGTAAAAAGCAGCTCCTAAGAGACCCTACATTTCACATTTTGAGAACAAAATTCAAAATACTTGCTTCTACAACATCCTCCACAGTAAGCTAAACAAAAAGATTTAGCAAAAAAAATTAGTTTCATGAGCAATATTAAATGCAGAAGAAAGGAAAAGGGCTGTGTGCAAGAGCAAGATGGCAAACCTGTGTTATAAAGTCACAAGTACAGATCTGCCCTAGTCATTCTTGCGAACTTTTAATGCTCACTACAAGTCTGAGACAGAATGTTAGAGTCCCATCACTGAATAGCCTCACAAATTTCATGATTACCACCTAGCATTCCTGCTAAACCCAGCAATGGTCACCTTGCATCAGTTCAGCATTATGCAAACCATAATCCTGCATTCCCGATTTAAACACTTTCAAGCAGTTCACCCCAAGGAAATTTTGGAGAGGAAGAGAATACAGTGAGGAATAAAATCTAAAACCTTGCCTTTTCTCCCTGATCCTCGTGGCCTAGAGAAGGGTTCTGCAGCACCTATCCAGCTTCCATCAGCAGGCATTGACAAAGGACGAGGTTTTCCTAGAGACAGCACAGGAGGTTAGGAGGAATTACATAAAGTTTAGGAAACCAATTTTATAAATTTTGCTTTTCCCAAGAGAGAGATAAGCAATAAGGAGTTAAAATTGCAGAAAAAAAAGAATATTTGAAGATATTATCAATGGTGACATATAAGAAATCAATGTGCTGAAACTGAACAGCTGCCCTCTTGCTCATTTAGAGCAGGAGCGGCCATAATGTTATAACCGAAACACACATGGGAATGGCTTTCTGTAGCAGCAGAGCCCACTGAATGATATTCATTAAAGAAATAACTTTTAACAGAAATTATTTCAGATTTAGAATTTCATTCACATTCACGATTTGCATAGAATGCCCTTAAGAGGCATTAATAATCTGACAAACAGTTTTCTACAACAAATAATTTCAGACTGACCAAAGCCCTTATCACAACAGTGATAACGAGAGAGGAATGAACTCACCATAGGACTGTGTTTTTTCTCTCATCTTGGCTGGTAGGATATTTACTTCCATGGGATACCCAGGCAACTGATCTGAATCAGCAATAGTAAACCTTCGCCTACGACTCTCTTGATCCAGAAAAGAATTGGGAGACTCGGCGCCCTTGGACCCAGGCAGTGGCTGACTGCGTTTGTTGCCTCCTCCATACACAAAACTCCCCTTTTCATCTCTGAAAAGACATAGCACCTCAGTTAGTGGCTTAAAAGAGTTTAAGGCTACAGACATGAGCATGTTTGAAAGATACTTGTAGCACCCAGACATGCTCGTGACAACTGGCATTGTGCTGCAAACAAGCTGGAAAAAAACCCCAAACAAGTCAGGTGATAGGAGACTTCATTATAGTTAACAAGGAGAAAAGAAAGCTATCTCCCTCAAGCCAATTCACTCTTAACGAGCCAGTAATTCAACACACAGAGACATTTAGAGGCTCCACTCCTACAAAAGATTTTGCTAAATGAGACCTTTCTGTCCTGAGGGTATCAAAGCCCCTGATTCACTGCCTGCTGGGTACACCTTGTGACTTGGGAGTGCTACATAAATTTACCCATCTCTGTGTAATGGTAACACCTACCACTTCCATCTGAGGGACTCTCCACTGTAGGAGTCCAATAACTGCCAATTAATACTTCCCACCTTCTCTCTCCCTCCTTAGGAGTTTCAGCCACAGATTCATAGTGTGTATATACTTATATATGTACGATTTTGATTAAATTCTGCAAGTACTTTTGGAAGAGAAGCTACCATCAAGATAAGATTGGCCTGTACATGTTGCAGTCTTATTGCTTGAAGCAACCATTAGCCAAGTCAGGCATGAAAACACATAGCTGACTGTCTAAGCACACATATAGCCCAGTATTCAAAGAGGTCCCTGGCCAGCACATCCCACTTGTCCAGCTCTCCAGCAAGAACAATGCTACAGCTCAGTGAATAGGAAGGAGCTATTTATGGACATGCAGAGACCAAAAATTGCACTCAAGTGTTACACCACGAATGTGTGTACATGGAGAGCTCTCCTACACCACCACCATGTGGAGGCTGTGCTATGGGCAGGGAAACAAAACTGCTCTCTGCCTCCCAGTGTGGACCAGAGGAGATCCATGTCAGGAAGGGAAGAGAACAGGATGATGAGGGGAAAAAAAAAAAAAAAAGCAACAGTCACACAAATGCACCACAATTTCAAGAGAAAAGCAAAACATGCAGAGGTCAAAATAAATGGCCAAACATAGGACAATTCTTTTGCCTTTTCTCCTCATCCTGCCTGCCATAGCTTCTCACATTTGATTTCTTTAAAAGTCAAAGTCAAGATGCCTTTCCCTTTCCACACATCATCCAGAACAAATTTTACAGCTTGAATTGTGATTTCCTTCCTCTTCAACAGGGATTCAGGTCTAAAGGCATCTGAAGCTCAATGTAATTTTGTGTCTTGTTAGGAAAGATAAACAAATTGAGCACATGGATATAATTCACCAATGTGCTTGAAATTTATTGATTTGAAGAAAAGACTAAGGCATTCATCTACTAAGTATACACACTTGATATTATGCCAAAAGATTTGAGGATTTGGGGTTTTTTTAATAAGAACTGAGCATGTGTAACCATAAAAACAGGGAGAGAGCAGGTCAAGGTGGTTCCAACTTCAGTAAAGTGACCCTAACTTGGAAAGCCCCCCTTCCCAATCCTGCCCCCAAGACTGCAGTAATACAACCTCTGTCTCTGTATCAGCCCTTACATGACAGGAGGCAAGTGCCTTTCCACAAGGCCTGCAGCAAAAGGTCAGAGTCCCTGTGCTGGGCTAGCTACATGTAACTAAAGTGTCAGGGAAGGCCAGAAGCATGCCTGCCTTTCATCTCTTGCTGAAAACTCTTTTTTCCGTCTCATTCCCAGATCAGCTGGCAGGGTTCTGGCATGAGTCAACATGGACTTGAGAACAAACAACAGCCTTACCATGCACACCCCTCCCCCTCCTGCTGTGTACACAGGTCTGCATTTTTATAGCTAACACCACAAGATAAAAAAAATAAAAGTTGATATATTGACTCTCCCTTCCCTTCAGTGGGAACATATTTGTTTTAAACAACTTCCAAGTTTAAAAATTTAATGTGATAGGCATTATTTAACGTGACATTCTTTCCTATCCTAACTCCCACAACAGTTACTCAACTTGCTAAAAAATAAATCCAACAGTGAAAAATGTTAGGGACAAAAATTACTCCTTGCTGTGTGCAGTTGGATTTAAACAGTGTCACAAACATAACTCCACAACAAAACCAAAAGTGATATTGGTTCATGTTCTGGGAACAACTCTGATCTATGTGGCACACAATAGCCTTCTAGTAATAAAATCTGTTACGATTCTGGTAGTACATGCATTTAAACATAAGTTTGAGCAATCCTCATTTGGGCAGCTAGAAGAAAGCCTGAGATTTGCAGCTTCCTCAAGCTAACCTGCACAGAGCTCTAACAGCAAGCCAGCTCAGAGAGAAGTGCAATGAAGGAGATTTTTGTTGAGCAGTGCACTTTTGTTTGCCTACCGAGGTGAATACGGAACGGCTGGTGGAGGGGGAATGTACAGATCCAGAATGGCAGGCTTCTCTTTCTTCAGTGAGGTATCCACGGTGCTTTCTGGGGACTGAGTTGAGGCTGGTGGAGGACTGGTCTGAAATGTTAGACAGCCATCAAACATCTGAGCATTCACTTAACGTTCAGGAAAAGATAATTTAATAATCAATAGTACCATTTTCATACCCTAGTGAATTACTATCTCTGTGATGTAAGAACACTTTAAAAACTCTTAGAACCTACATTTTCCTTCACCCCCAGTTTTGGCTAGCTTTACAGGCCCTCCTACAGGAGTCCTAGCATGGGTAATGCATTGCTCAAGAATACATTGCTCTTTCCAGTTATTTTTTTCCTGCAAATTCCACAGACAAAAAAAGCAACTGAGACAAAACCCCCTCTTCTATTTTTAGAGGCATTAAAAAATGCAATTTGTTAAATACAGATATGATTTGCAAGCCTTGCGAAGCTGGCGTACACCACTTTTATTCCATCCAGCCCAATGCCTGGAACACAGACAGGAATATAGTAAAGTACACCATAAATTGGATCAATGGATATAACTAGGGCCAGGGAATGAAATTGAAAATAGATTTGGCATTGCTCATCTTTGCAGCTCACTTCTCAGCATCTTTACAGACTCCTGTCTGCCTCTAGGAAAGAAAAAGTTTCCAAGACCACACAGTTAATGGCACTCCTGCACAAGCTTCTGCCTTCTACTGGTCAGTATGGTGGAACCCAGAACTGTAAAAAGGCTACTCCAATCACTCCCTCCCCCAAGGGAACACTGCTTGGCATAGCCTATAAGCCAGCCCACCCCAGCTTTTCACCCTGGTAGTGCATGTCAGGCATGATGCTACAAAAACAGGGTACAGGCATTGGTGAAAGGAAGGATGAACAAGCAGTCAAGTATACATTTTCTACCCAGTTTGAGAAAAATCTGCCTTCATGGAGACTTGTCATAGCCACCAGCATTTCAGAGGTTTAGGTTATCCCCACAGCTGTAGGTATACCTGTATCTCCCTACATAGGGAGGACGGGAAACTCTCCCTGCTTTTATTCATTCCAGGTAATTAGTTTAAATTCATTAGGCTGTTTCCTCCTGCAAGCATTAAGCCCTAAGCTTTCTAATACAACATGCCATTTCTCAATATGGTTATTTAAAAATTACTAACATCACTTTCTCTGTCTGCTCAGTACCCAACCTGCGATTTGTCCAACCATCATATCTTATTTAAACAAGTGGTTTAAATAATTTCTTGAAAAAAAACCACTCTTTTCCACTCTTCATCAGACTAAAAAGAGGACAAATATATGGAATAATCTAAGTTATTTCAGACATATTACTGTGATAGAGAAAGCATTTATTTATTGCTCCATGCTGATTAATTCCATACATATCAGCAGTTTTGCCTCAGATAAGTTCTCCCAATGGCACACAGACTGATTAACATGTTCAGCACACCTAGTCCCTTTGTGTACCAAGAGGGCATTATCTGGTTGCAAGGGAAAAAAAAAAGAAAAAGAGAACATTTTCCCTTTTATCTAGGAACCATAGGAGGACAGCCATTTCACCTAACCTGCCTCGGCCTATAGTCAAACATGAGTATTTTGGGGCATTTACAGGATTTCTCTTTTTTCAAGCTGCAACCAAGGCATTCCCATCCTGAGATCAGAGTGGAGCTGGCAGGCTCTCACCTGCACCAAGGGCGGTTTCCAGCGCAGGTTCTTCAGTGGAGCAGGAGTGAAATGAAAAGAGCCAGTAGGACGTTTCTTAAGCAGCAGCCTAACTCCAGCAGGATTCTCTCGCAACTTTGCCACCAGATTTTTTAGTTGCCATCCAACCTGGAAGAGAATAAAGACATCTTTTATTTAGCATTCCTTTTCTGAAAGAAAACAAACAAGAAAAATCCAAATTCCCCAAGTCAAAATGTTTGGTTCAACATGAACCTAGAAGAGATAAGAGATCCAAAAAAGCCATTTTAAGAACTAAGGGAAAAATTGGAAAGCTCATTTTTTGCAAGGTTCTTAATTTTCTTTCCAAGAAAGTTCTCTACTTAAGCTGTAAACTAAATACTGAGATATCAAGCAGTGCTTTATACCTCAGTTCCAGTCCTAGAAGGATGCATGGATATGCTCAAATTGACCAACATGGGGATTCACAGTGAACTACTTTTTTCATGTTTCTTTCTCGCGTTGGAAGGCATTGCTCACTTGTGCTAAGCAAAAATGTAATCATTACATCCAAGTACCCAGATGCAAATGAGTGGACAATCATTTGCAAACGAATGGGGGGCTTTTTAAAGCTCTTTATCTGCATTTCAGTGGATTGTAACAAGGCATTTTGAAACAGATCTTAAATGCAACATGAACTATCTTAATATGGCGCATAAAGCATTTAAACATGAAATAGAGTACATTTAATAAAATATTGCAAAGAATAAAATTTGTCTTGAAAACAAAATGCTGAAAAGCCTCAAATATTTCACCAGGCAAGCGCCAGAACCACCTCCTGACCCCATCCATTTAGCACCAGTGGTGCAGAGCAAGCATAAGGGAAGGTCTGTAACGCAGCAAGTTACTCACCACAGTTTGCTGGTTAACCTGGATCACTTCGTCTCCAGCATGAATCTTCTGAGAGCGATCAGCAGGCGACTACAAAGAGGAAAACAAGAGTCATGTGCTTGCAGCAGGTCTCCCTCCCTGCCATAACAACCCCCACCAGCCTAAGTCAAAACACTATGGATGATTTTCACATCTGTTGATGACTTGAGAAATGTAAATGAATTAATCTAATTATTTATTTTTATACTGGGGAAACTAAATAGGAAGGGAGAAGACATAGCCTCCCTCTATTACAGGCCAAATTGTACTTAAGTCATGGGACAAGTCTCCACTCTCCTTTTCCCTCCAGTTTGTACAACAGTTTTAGACAGTAAAGGAAGAGGACTGAAGAGGATTTCTGCCCTAAAACAACAACCATCTTAAACAGCTTTCAAATATATGTACATTTATTTTTAAAAATACATTGAGACTTTGAATGTACAGAACCAAGGGCCAAACCCCCTCCAATCCACAAGATAGATCCATTGCACTTTCCCTTTTTGTTTTCTAGTGTAAATAAAAGCATCTGACTTTAATGTGAAACTGCCTGCCTCAATCTCCAAGGTCAGCAGATAAAACTACATGTTTGCACAAGTCAAATGTACATAGACAGGTATTTTTCAAATACCTATTTAATAAGAATAGACTTTAAAATACAATTTTTTTGGAACAAAACCTAAGCTCTGGGGAGCGGTGAGCAAGGAACGGATAAATATGTCAATATTTACATTTATCAACAGCTGGTGCAGTGCACCAGCCTTGCTGCAGTTATTAAAAACACTCTCACTGCTGTAACACACCAACTCCTACCAGCCTTGCCAACACCCAAAGCACACAGACACACTACCTTGGTACATGCTGCACCCTGGCCACAGGACAGCAACTCCTCCCATTCCCCCCACCCCATGAGTAACCACCAGGCAGCAGGCCAGCTCTTCCCAGTGACTACAGAGCTAAGCACTGGGATTAAGGACTCCCTTCACCTCATCACACCTTTAGACCTCAAGTAACTTTGTTACGAGAGAGAACTGTAAGAACAAGCAGTACAACAAAGGAAGAAAACATGGAGAATTTGGGGGAGGCTCCAGCTATCATGAGTAACCCCATTTCTTCATTGTCTTCTTGCTTCCTCTGAGAGGAAATGCCTCTGTGGAAAGCTGCATATATAGGAGTCAACCAAGACCACAAAAAAATGCTGGGCCAGAGTCAAGTTTGTGAAAAACAAAGCACATTTCAAGCTGTCCTTTGGGTGGCCAACAGTCTGGGGGAGGGCGGGGGACCCTGGCACAGAGAACTCCCGCAGCAAGTGACAGGTCACAGCACAGACACTGGGATCACACATGGTGAGAACAGAGGAAAGAGCGACATTTAGCTCTAGGCCAATGTGACATGCAAAGTCACACACAGGATGGCATAACTCAGGAATCCTCTTGGCTGACTCATACCAAATGGACTTCCCCTGTTCTTCCATTGTTCAGTACTGTCAATTTAGGGGTGCACTTCCACTGCATTCCCATATACCAGCTCCTGGGGATAGCTACTAAAATACCATTCCAAATCTAGCAAGTCAAAAAGAAAATTGAGCTAAGTTCCAGTCTAAATGATGCCACACCACCATAAAGACATCAGTTGTTTGCAGATCTCTCAGTGACTTGTCTCTCAGTCACTTGCCAAGTTCTGGTCCTCCAAAGGAAGGAGTTTCCCCAAAGGAAGAAGCAGTGTTGATAACAAAAAGCAAACTCTTAGGTCAACTACAGAAGGAATACAGACCCAAAATAAGACCTACAGGCAGAAGCAGGTTGTCAGGAGTCAACATTATATTCCTTCACATTTATCAGATGTTAAAATTGCTGCAAAAGTGGACTTGGTCTCTGTGGCAGATCCTATACAGAGTTTTGTGACAGGACAATAGCATAAAAGCTATAGAAGCTTTCACTCTGCACTCTGAACTGCAAGCACAGATTTCCACCTTCTCCTGACTGGTCCCTGGGCCTGGCAGGGGAACAACTAGAACCACTGGTTCTTTCCTATTCACAAAAAAAAAAAAAAAAAAAAAAAAAAAGCATTGCTGCAAAAGCCAAGTTTCTCTGCTCTTTTTTCTTTCAGTCACTGCTCCTGTACAGTAGCCTGTTTGAAAACACCACAGCATCACCTGCCAGCCTCAGCTGCTGGCTAGAGGTTCACTCCTTCAAGGGCTGCCCAGAAGCCTGCAATAAACTCTGAGCTACAAAGGACTCATAGTGTACAAATAAAACAAGCAACCACCTGCAGTAAAAACTAGTTGCCTCTCTTGCCAAGTATTTCCTTCCAACTGACCACTCTAAAGTCTTACTTGTTCATAGTCGTTTTAATCTGCAAGGTAATTTTGTCACAGGACAACTCACTGATTTCATTACTCATTACTGAATTTAGCACACTACCACCCAAATGTTCCCATTTGGAATTGCCAAAGGGCAATTGCTTTTGCCAGTGGCGAGCAAATACATCTAAGACTTTGTTAAGCAAGATACCATAAGGGCTCAGAACAGCAGATACAGTAACTTATTAAAGCAATTATTTTAATGCCAAGCATCTGAACTAATTCAGTGTACTTGCAGAAACTGGTTTAATCAGACTGACAGTGAAACATGCAGGAACAAAATATTTACAGACTGCAGATAAACAAATGGTGCATCACACGGTATTTAAAGCAGGTAATACCATGCAAATCATAGCTAAAACAACAAAAAGTGGTAAGTCAAACTAACTCAGCCAAAGCTACTGTCTGAGTTAATCTGCATTTACTTCACTTACATTTTCTGTAGTTCCAGTAATTACATGCAATCCATCATAAGTTGATTTGATGTACATTCCCTGAATAAAAGGAAAAAAAAAACCAAACCAAGTTTAAAGGCAAAACAAACCACATAACTTATCTGATTAAAGCACTGGTGGCAACAGACTCAAAACATTATTAAAACCAGCAAACAATTCGTGTATACTCCCTAGAAAAACGTGAGGTCTAATATTACAACACTCTAAACTTCTTCACAGATCACATTTAGTTTAATTAATTATAACATTTATAATGACTTAAAACACTTATATGGAATGAGACTTCAAAACACTGTCTGGTCAATAATACCAAACACTGCTGGTTTTGCTGCCTTGTCAGTCTTTGGCCTTGAACAGAACTTTATTTCCCCACTACCCAGCCTGCACTAGAGAATTACAGGTTTTACCAGGTGACCACCAGCTGTCTCCATACAGAGCAGACTCGCACAGGTGAGCTACAAGTATTGCTGACATGTTCTTTTACAGCTTCTCTTGTCAATATACAGTCCATCTCATAACCACAACGCTTACATCAGCACTAAAAGCTCCAGCAGAGTATTTGTGGCTCTGTATGTCAATGCTGAGTGTGAATACAAGGACAAACTCAATGAAGTGGGTGTTGACTATAAGAGTGCCAAATTAAAAATCACAAACAGGCTATTAACTAATAATTACATAGATTTCCCCACAAGACGTGACCAATGCATTGGTGTCATCATTCATGAACAAATATGGATCTGCTTTTCCGTTCTACATCTGTTGTTAGAAACACACTGAGAAGTACAGAACTGGATGTTACTCAGGAGCTGAAAGCAGCTTAGCTGCCTGAAGTTACCACACTTGCTTTAAAAGCAGGTGGAAAAATAGATGATATTTTTGATCCTTCTTCTCCAGCCAATTCCTTGCCTGTTTTCCTTTCAGTATCCAACTGTGTGCACCCACCTCCTTGTTTCTTACTTAGGCCAAGCTAGACTGACTCTGCTTCAATGTAGCTTGTGCATTAACAAAGATGTTCCCATAACTCCAAGAATGCATGGCTGATTCAGTCAAATCCACTGGTCTAGGTAAAACTATATAGCACTGTAAGACTGTGCAGCTTCCTCTAAAAATGTTCATCTCTCATCTTCAGGGCTAGAGGTGAATACAAATGCATGTAAAAATGTAAATTCCCTCCAACTCATTCTAACACATCTGTTCCCTAGGTAGAAAATTTCAAAGTAAGTTTCTCATAAACAGCACTCAGCTAAGCAGAATCCACTGAATGCACAAGGGTCAGTAACAACACTTAAAAATTTCTCATTTTCCTGCTAACACCAAACCTCCAAAATTCCCACATTCATCTCAACCTTGCTATTAATAAACATAAAAAAAGCATCTTTCAAAACACAAACATCATTTCTTATTACCTTCTCCCTCTCCCAGCCCCCCAAGAAAAACAAGTGGTTAAGGTAACCTGAAAAAAGAAAACTCCTAGCTTCACAAACATTTTTAAATTCTCCAGCATCCTGATAAACACATGGATCTTCAACAATTTAGAATCAGAAATTACATTTGGGATCAATGTGCATATCTGTCCCTGGAAGCCACTCCAGCACACCACCTAATTAACTGACCTTTAGGGTTCCTGCTCGTGCCTCTTTCTTTTCCCTACAGTTATTATCAGTTTTGAAATACCTTATTATAAACACACACTTGCCTCACAGGGCTACCTATTGAACACTGGGAACATCAGGAGACTCCAGAATTGCTTCTTACCAGGCCTTCCCCAGGTTTAATGTTGGTTAAATAGACCTCCTCCAGACACGCACACTGGCTCATCAGTGGGTCTGTAGTTGATCGGATGGCTTTATCACAAATACCATTTAAAGTCTTGGCCTGGAATGAGAACATACAAAAAACAGTTAGGAAAATTCTCTCCTGACTTCTTCCTCTTTCACTTTTCAAAAAAATCCAAAGGAAATGAGTACTAAAACCACTGAAATGGAAGATTCGTTTGTACAGATCTATTCTACAGCATGTTTACATGCTTAGAGTAACAGAGTACAATCAACCTGTTTCCATTAGTGCCACCTCACCATTGCTAACAGACGCTGACACATCCTCTGTCTAAAAAAATAGACACACAAAATACAGCGTGAAATTCAGTTTGGTGTTTGTTTGCTTTAACAAAAATACAACTCATTAAAATATTGAAATGTGTTGATGATTCCTTGTGGGAGCAAGTGATAGTTTTTCATGCTATTCTGTATTTCTGCTATGAAAATACAGTTGGCCATGTGTCACAAAAACTGATTTGCTGACCACTGACATATCTGCACAAAGCTTTACACCATGTATAAGGTAGGACATGCAGCACTTAAGTGCTTCTGCAGTACTTCTCTCCACTGTGCCTCTGAACTGACCTCTTCTGGAATGCTTACGCAGGCAAGGTTCATATTTCCTTTTGACCAAAACATAGCTGATCCTAAGCCAACATTATAACTAACAGCTAATTCTGACCTTGCTGTGTGTGTCCGTAAAGTTGGAGGCAGAATGGCTTTGCCTGGTAGATCATGCAACTATCAGAATGTCTAATTAGACATGAAAAAAAAGAAGGAAAAAATACAGTCAAAATCCTGTGCCCCCTCTACACTCACAAATTTCACTATGTCCCACTGTGTTTTCTGTCTTGACATCAACTGAAGCAAGTCTGACACTCAGAGCAGGTTACAAAAGCTTAGAGGAGAGGGAAGAGAGGGTTAGTACACAGTACTAATCAGTACTAACAGTACTTAGGTATAAACAGTTTGGGAACCAGGAAGGTAAGTCACCTTTCACAAAGGGCTTGAATCCCTCAGTCAAAGTAGACACATGTAATTACAGGATGGGGGAAGCTATGTCATAGGAAGACACTGGTTTGAAGTACAATGGTCCTTGGAAACAATAGCTCCAACATTTTCTGCTTTGTTTTACGTCAGATTTATAGAGTAGCAATAAAATAAATGAAAACAATGTTTAAGTGTGAATGTGAGGAACTGCTCAAACAAGGGAATTCCAAACAACAATACCTATTTCCAGTGTGGGTGTGCACAAATGGAAAAAGAAAGATGCAGAAAACTCCCTTTTACGTGGTCTCATTATTTATGAACAAAATTATTTTTAGTTATTGTGCTACTAAATTCCTAAGCATCTATGAGCTACCGGAAGGCCTTATCAAAGAGCACAGCCTGGTTCACGTCAAAAGCAGGAAGCGATGATTAACTGTTACAAAATATAAAAAGCATTCCATTACACTCTGCGTTTGGTCACAAGGCTGCTTCAAACAACCCTGGAAAGTCAAGCTCAAGTACAAAGCCAGAACTTCAGTCTTGTGGCAGGGCAGTTCTTTTACATGAAGCAGCAACATAGGGCAGAGCATCAGCCTATTAAGGCACTAAATGCACTTCACAGGCATAATTGGTTTATTTAGCCTGTGCTCATTTCACAGTCTACTCCGCCCTTGAAAATCTGAGGTTAAATTCTCTTGGAAAAATAGCTGTGTAATGAAAATTTAAGGACTATTTGACTCTGTGCTGTTGTATTATTATACAAACTATCCATCTGCTGAAATGTCAATGATTTCCTCTGCAGTGAAGAATATTCACAAAAGTAGCCATAGTAATGCTTCCTTGTGCATTTGGGACTGAAAAGCTGTTGACAATACAGCCAGCATAAAAGCAACTGAAATGAATGTGATCGCAGATAGCTGGGTTTCAACAGAAACATAAACTTACCACAGTCTGGACTTTATCTTCCATGTCAGCCACAGTGCAATCCTAAAAATAAGACAAGAACAAAACCCTTACAATAACCAATAAACATGGAAGCAAATAATCTCTGAAAACTCTGCAAAACTTCCATTTTAACCTCAAATAGAAATGGAGTTATTCATGCTGCAGAGATTAGTCAGATTAGTTTCACCCAGTAGGGCTCAAAAGGACTGTTAAGCAACTATTTTCTGGCCCTGGCAGAAAGCAATAATAAACCTTGAAAACTAAGAGAATGTAGGATTCAATTACAGCAGCTGACTTTTCCAGAAAAGCAAAACCCTGCACAAATAAAATCGGATTCTCAGAAGGCCAGGCCTCTCAGATGTGTTTGCCTTACACTGATAAACCAGGTACTCCTCCGTCCCAGGCATCAAAATGGATCTAAAGCATAGTGTTAAAAGGGAAAGTGATTTTTTAAAAAATATGCTATCAGTGACATTCCTGAAGGGCAGAGGACTGCACATAAGGCATTATTTACACAGCCCAGGTATAAAAGTCTTTGAACTGAAACAAGTTCATGTAACAAACTACAGGAGTCATCACTGTTTTCTGCAAGAAGTGCTGAACTGGAGAATGATATTATTCTCAGATTAAAAAGTTAAAACAGTCCATAAATAATAAAACAAGATTTACAATATCTACAAGGAGGAAAACCCCAAGCATTTTATATGTTTAAGAAGGAGTCATGTTGGAGAAGTTTGTGGAGACTTTCCCCTGCTTTTCTCTGCTAAATACATCTGCACAAATCAATAGTAAATGCCACCTATTACCAGGCAGCCAAAATGCTCAATATTGCAAAGCCCTTCTGCTCTTACTAATTTCTGTTTACACTACTAATTATTACAGCTGTAAAGTTTGACATAGAACTTCAAGTGAAGTCCTGTCCTTGAACCTATATAGCTATCATCAAAGTTAACTAGAATCTTCTTGCATTCCTGCCTTGCTTTATTATTCACTCACTTTTATACACCTTTTATGATTATGCAGAGCAGCATTGGTTCCACAAGAGCCACTCTGGCCTCTTCTTCACCATTAGAACTGACCACCTGTTCCTATAGTCTATACCCTTACAAGGAATATTTTTGAAGTCTAAAAATTCTGCTAAAGATTTTTCAACTGTATGTCTTTTACACATCAGCAGTCTCCTTCAGACTATTTGAGCCTATGTGCACTGTCCCAGGACAAAATCATGCTGGTTCTTCCCCCATTAATGCCTTTTTCTTATATGCACCAACCCCATTTTTCATTATAGCTCATATCAAATTGGCAGAGAAATAGTCTGACATATTTTTAAAGGCCAGGGTTGTGTTCACAACTTCCATTCCCCTGCCATCAAAGGCTGATCTAACCAAAAGATTAGACACCATTTTTAGCAGTTTTATTAATACAGTCAGCAATCTCATATCTCAGTTCCTGCACCACTCTTGGGTGAACACCATCTACTGCTAGAAACATTTCCTGTTCTACTGCACAATCTGCACATCTGTAGCTGTAAATCACTGACTGTGCAACTGCACACAGAGCACCCCAACAAGAAGGGCATCGAGCAGCAGGCATGGGCACCTTGGAGCACCCAGACATCATCCTCTCACAGTGACACATCTGACATAATCGGGTGCCACCACAGCTTGACAGCGCAGGATGTTTCTGTCCTTTGACATCATCCCTTCAGCGTGGGGAGGGAATCACCCATGTCACAGGGCATGGTCCTTTGAGTTCAAACATTGTATGGGCACAGAATCATGGTCATGAGCAAGTTTGGCAGTCACACAGTGCTTCACAGCCAAAGCAGTGCCACGCTCTCAGAAGTCTCAAAGACAGGGAGCATTCTCAGAGAGTAAAATTAAGTCAATTGCCAAGATTACCACAGCTGCTAAATGTCCTTTCCAGATATTATCAGTACAAGCACTCATCATACAGCTGGTAAATAAAGTCTTTAAAAGTACTGTAGTCTTGCAGTAGTGGCAGAAGCAGCCAGGCTAGTGGGGTTTGTATCATAAAGGTGGCAGCTTCTTCCGTGACATGCAGCATTTCCCATTTGATGGCTAAAACATTCTGCATGGGACAAGATCTATGCAGTCTGCAAGCATATATAGAGCCACATTTTTGTTTAGAGTTAGCACTGATAACTGTTTTTCAACATGCTGCTCAGAATGTGAAAATCTTCAAATGCAGATCAACTATCTCAAAGACTAACCCTCTTTCCAGTAAAGCTCAAGAAAATATGAGTAGGCTTTAAGCTGCAGCCACTTAAGATACAGCCAGCAATACCAAAATTGGTAATTAAACCGAGGGGCAGGGAGAACAACAAAAAAATCCCACAACTCAGAAACACAGACAACTGAAACTGACTTTCAGGGACATTCAAAGTTAAAAGTAAGCTGTCATTCCCAGAACTGCCTTTCATTAGCACTCAGCACAAAGCATGCACATTACTTCCCCGAACACCTCCTTTCCTTCCCTTTTGGAAAGCAGAGAGGAAAAGAAAGCAGCTGACCTTTTGAACAGTAGTAGTGAGGTCCAAGCAGAGCTGAATGATTCTGTTCTTCATTGATGAAAAGTCAGCAATACCTGTAAATGGGGTCCTACAACAAGAGAAAATTCTTCTTAGACTGGAGGGACCAGCCTTCTCCCATCCTATCTTATCAGTGAGGAAGAACATGTGAGAGTAAGTCCTCCAACTCTGACAATGACACAAGTGTGAGGATAGTCTTACAATATAAGCATTCCTGACTGCATGGTCCTGCTCCACTCTTGCTCCAAAACTGGGAATTGTCTAGCCCTGTGGTAAGCAAGTTTAGAGAGTAGAACCAGAAGTAATGGTCAGTTTGCCAAACTGCAGTTCTCCCACTTGCAAGCTCGAGTCGAATCATATGGTGTCATAAAAATCACACCCTTGGGTTTCCCAGTGAGTAGATCTCCAACTTTCTGGCTAGACAAGGAAAAAACAATTCTCCAAAGAAGAAAAATGGATTGTCATGTTTTACACACATAGGTGCAGTGAGACTTAGAGAAGAATCATTATAGGTAGGGCAGCTTTAGGGCCTGTCGAGTCCTACCTCTGACCCTTCAGACAGCTACAAAACCTAGAAGAGGGGTTGAGAAGTAACCATAGCAGTTTGAAAATGGACAAGCCAGCAATTTGCTGACTGTGAGTTTCAGAAAAAAAATTTAGGGTGAGCTGGCAGCAACAGAGTGAGAGGAGAGGACCAGGTGAGAGGCACAAACTGTTAACTTCACTGTCTGAACACAGACCAACTCCTTGCTTGAGAGCAGGATAAAGGATGAAAGTGCTCCTTGCTGCTGGCCTCTGCGCAGTTATCCTCCTAACTTTGCTTCTCAGGAAAGCTAGCAAGGGCTTTGAGAATTTATGTTCATCTGTTACCACGGACTGCACCCCAGCACCTGACCTGCTGCAGCTGTAACAAAATAACTCTGGGTCTTTCCAGGCAAAAAAGCAATTAAATAAGACAAAAAAAGAGAAAACTAAACAGCAGAAGGATAATCTCTCCCACTGCTCAGTTTTCAAATCACAGAGCGAAGGCCATGGCTACAGAAGAACATTAAAAATTCTTTCTGGAAGGGACCTGCCAATGACAAGTAATTTAGAAGCTGGGAAAACCATGTGTATGAGAAACTGACCTAAAAGGGAACACTCATACTTTTATAAATACCAGTTTGTGTGCAACCTAAACAGCTTTATTGTTTTTAGCAAGAGTGGAAGTGCAAGAATAGATACTCTAGGTTAAATTTACCCACTAGAGGCCTTCTATCAACACCAAAAAAAGGGGTTAGTGACATCAAGATCTTTACACCCAAGCATCTAGGAATTGCCCTGCAAAGAGCAGCAAATTAAAATATGACCATTTTATTCTTACCTGTCCAACCACGCAAGCAAGGCTTTAGCAGCAGCAATAAGCTCTACTACAGAAGTAAGGAATTCAATGGGGGGCTTGCGAGAGGTATTCCCGTCATAATTTGAACTTTTCCTACGGCTGCTGATGTAATTTTGCAGATTGTTGGATGACCCTCGCAGCTTGAGAACCAGGTTCTTCATATTGTCTGTTTCAAGGCCATAGTTCTGCAAGGAATATTATTAAGCTTGATAAATATCCTTGTTGAGTTCTCCTATTTATTACACCACAAGTTAAAACTCATATGGGACAAAACATCTTGAGAATTTGCACAATTTTCTCCTGGGTTTTGGCAAAAATACCTTCTAAGATTTGTTCTACACTATAGCCACTAAAGAATACTTTGGTGGGTGCCAAATCTCAGTTTCTGACCTTAATGAGATTTCAGGACAGTTTTTAATCAGAATGAAGTCCGATGTCCTAACAGATATCATTTGCTTGTTAATAACAGGATTGTGTTGTTTTCATTTGCATTAAAGAAGAACAAGCTTTATTTTTTCTTAAAATGTTTTCTATCCTGTGATAAATAAACACTGAAGTAACATTTCATTCACAACTAAAGATAAATTAAATCTGGTAAGAGATGAAAACATCAACAGGAAGCAAATGCAATTTTGCAATCAAAAGCTTGAGTAAATATTTGGATCACAAGTTTTCAGTAACTGTGCTCCTTGACTAAAATAGAGCAATTATTTGCAAGTTTGAGGACAGCATTAACATTATACATGGTAATTAAATCCATTTTTAGACATCATATTTCTCATCCATTTGCAAAACCTAAAAAAGATCTGAGTCTTGCCTATAACTTCAACTTCATAAATTCAAATTCCTACTTTCCTTGAGGAAAAAAAACCCATAACAACAAAAAAACACCCCCACCAGAACAAAACAAACACAAAAATATAAGAGTCCTGCGCTTCTCTACTCTTTTGCTGCTGCAGGTTCTTGCAACTAACCTCCAAGTTCCATAGTTCAGTTAGATAAACTATCTACTCTTTCTACTGTCTCACTCAAACACCTAAACCAACTAAAGCAAATTTTAATTCCATTCATTTCCCAGTTTCCAGGAGTTCCTAACACCTCCATTCAGGACCACAACACTGCCCAGGCCGAAGGAGAGCTTCAGAGGTCTCAAACCAACCTCCTGCTCACGGCAGGCTCAGCTGTGAGCTCAGACTAGCTTATTCAGGATTTTATCTTGTCAGGTCTTGAAAACCTCCAAGGACAGAGACTCCAAGGACTCTCTGGGGAGCCTGATCCACCTGGTCTGGCTGTCCTCAGAGTAAGAAAATGTTTCCTTATATCCAGCCTGAACCTCTTGTTTCAACTTCCACCATGCAGCGCCCATCCTGACAACTGTTCCCCACCATGGTGGGTGCTGGGGATCTGCTGTTGGATCTCCCTGGAGCCATCTCTTTCCTAGGCTGAAGAAGTCCCAGTGCCTCAGACTCTCCTCAAGGGCAAGTATTCCAGCCCTGAGCAAGCTGAGAGCCCTCCACTGAGATTGCTCTGGTTTCTCCTTACCTTTCCTGTACTTAAAATCAGGGGGCCCATTCAGACTAATGAGTGAGCACTAAAGGGTGATAAACACTTCCCTCCCTCTACCATTAATGCAGACCAGGATGCTGCCAGGGCACACTGCTGGTTTATGGCTCCATTCCCTCCAGGGTGAAACATCTGTAAAACAGGCTGGAATATTTCAAATTAAGTCATTTACAAAATGTGAGAGGGAGTCTTTGACCCAAAGAAACACCCCTCTCCAGTGTACAGAGGGGTTTCAGCTATGCAGCTCCCTTTAAAATACTACTACCTCCTATAGATAAGATCCCAGTGGGTGTAAGTTACAAAAGTGCCTCCCTCCTCCACCTCTTGGCAAGGAAATACCCTTAAAGTGCAGCCAGGAGTAGGGGTTGAAAGGATATGTCCAATTTTAAAAAATGCAAAGGATATCCTTACATTTTCCAGATCACAGAGAGGGAAAGATGCGGATTACTGAACAATTTTAAAGTACTTGCACACTGTGATGTGTGAACTTATCACCTTTTTTAATTTTAATAAAAACAACAACAAAACACAAAAAACACCCCAGCACCACAAAACATTATTTGGATGCATTTCTTGCAGTTAGTTTTATCCTCCTCTCAGAAGATTGCATATTAGTCTATTTGAAGGAATACTTTTTCACAAACAGGTCTGGATGTGGGGCAAGTTCCTATGACCACAAGAAAGAAGCCACATATCAGAAATCCTCCCCTTAAAGAGGGGAACTAGATGATGCTGATCCCCTGCTTTCACAAAGGGACAGAAAACAAAAAATACTTTCCTTGTGCAGAGGTTATAACCACCTAATCACTCTGATCAGAACTTGAGAGTTTTCATATAATTAAGTATCTCCAGATTGATCTTTCTGTCATTCAGATGCAGAAACTGTGCCAACCACCTGTGGGTATTTGAGATTAGAGGTTGCACCAGCCTTTAAGAGGACACATGTTGATTCACCAGGTAAGATTTTGGACTTGGCCCTAAAACATTCACACACCCCTTATCACACCTCTTTCACCTTATTTATACCACAGGTGAGTCTGGTGCAACTCTTCCAGTTCAGGTAGTTTTTAAATAATTCTGTCAAGTAGTTCTCAGTTTTGAGGGAGACCTCAGCAACACATGTGTTGCCTTTAGGGATGCAGGGGCTCCAGTTCACAACTGCAAGCGGTGTCCCCAACAGACTCCCAAGAGCCACATTACAGCCAAGCTCTAAGTCACTGCTCTCAGCTCTCCTACTGTTCCCCCACAGAGTCTACAGAGTGCACCTCCACTGCTAAACCAGCAGTTTGTGCCCTAGGAAAGGTCCTGGCCAAGCAGTACACCTATCCAACACAACACAGGGCATGCAGCTCTTCATTGTATCAAATTCAATTTTATTAAATTTAATCAAACTATCCAACTCTGCATCATCCCTCATGGATGAACTTTCCCGAAGTATGCATCATCACAGCCCAAGTGACCTCTGCTCCAGGGGCAAGCCTGTCTCCCTGTCTGTCTGCTCTAATACACAGAAACCATTCTGCCCTTCACAACATATAGCAATGCTTCTGTGCAAGCTGAAAATGTCTTGACCAGCTCTCACATCACCAGCTATTCCTGCTCCTTCACTTGCAATGTCCAGTCTGTTGGGAGGGCTGGCTTGGGGATCTAAACAATACAAAGAAATCTAATCCCTTGGTTTAGCTCCCTGAAGTAGCTCACTTCAGGGTCAGGTGAGTGCAAGCACAAAAGATCACTAATCAGAGGACAGGAGGGGGTGGAGACAGCAGCTGACTTGGATTAATTTAACTTGTCATAGAAATGTAGCCCCAATTCACGACAGATAGGAATGTTGATATTGTGGCAGCACACCAAACAGCCTTCACAGTGACACACAGTTGAACTGCAAATCTTAGCAGGCTTTTCTTGAAATGTTTCCACAGGACTAAGGCTACCGGAGTTAACAAATTATTATTTAAGCAACGAAAAAGTTTTAGATGCTGCTCATGAACCAAAGAAAAGGCTACATTTTACTGTCGCTCCTGATTTTAAACATCAAAGTTGTTTTAATCTAAACACAGGCTGAAGCCAGCGGTCAAGAGCACCCGATGGCAAACATTCCCAGGCTATTACTCATTAACCTGGGGAGCCACATGCAGGGCTGGAGGAGACGCAGCACCCACACGTGCAGGAGAGAGCACATGAGAGCACTCCTTCTAAACTCTATCACATTTAATGAGAGAAACTAATCTGACCAAATAATGGCTCAAGGTCAGACAGCCAACATAACAACAAAAAAAAAGCAAAAGCCAAACCACGTGGCTAACTGAAAGCAGAGCAGTTATGTCAAAGATGAATTGGCCTGATGAAGAGCTCTGCCACTGCCCAGGGAGAGCATCCCCCCTTCCCTTTCACAGCCACGTTCACATGCTGCAATGAGATGAGTTGGACCTGCTGGCTGAATGAATTGAAAACCTGCTCTGGGAAAAAAAATTAATAAAACCAGTTCAAATGCTTGCTCAGAAGCTGATCCAACTCACTACAGGCCCATAAAAAAACACTAGAGTTAACACAAGGTACTGTCACAGTCACCCATTCTCCCATTCTTGCTCTTTTCCTTTTAATAAAAATGCATTCTTAAGAATCCTTTGGAGTAGAAAATTTCCTAATAAACAGCACAAAATTTGAAACATCTAAAAAACTGAAATCTTGCGTGTCAGTGCACAGATATTCTTTGACAATGATTAGGACCTAAAGGATAAGTCTTCATGTATGCATGTTTTATTTCATGTTATGATGTTATATTTTTTTATGCTATAAATGTGCTGGCAGAACATTACTACCAGTAAAATTATCAAAGGCACAACTATGGTTTTTTTTGGTTTATGTGTTTTTTCAGGGTTTGAGGGGGTTTTTTTTGATTGTATATAATTAGTAGCACTTCATTCTAACTAACTTGGAGAAAAATCCTTTGCTTTTTTGTTTCCAAACTCTCCCATCACACAGTGTAGGCAAAGATTTGGAAATCAAATCCAAAGAACACATTAAAAGTGAAAATATTTGCATAGTTTCCTACTTGCATTGTTTTATATTCATTAAGCCCTCGAAGGCTTGTTTTTCATCCCTGCTTTTGTGCTTGAAAAACCAAGTTATGTATGTTCATTCCCCGCCATCCCCAAATACTTCAATCAATCAATAAAGAAATGTAATCTTTCTTCCATCCCTTTTTCCCCCCACAGGAAGCAGATACTGTCCACAAAAAGCTGAAAGTTGATGGGGTTTTTTCCATCTGGGGAATTCAGGTCCTTTGACATATCTTCTAAATTCCTCAAATAAGTCTTCAACACCTGTTCAGAAAAGTATTAGACCAGCTCAAGAGTAAGAGAAATGTGTGCTCAGAGGAAACCTTCATTTTCTATCCCAGTCCACACTCTCCTGATGACTCTTCAGGATGCTGCACATGCAGCCACTGCTACATGTGGGAACACTTGTGCTTCATCACCAAAGCAGGAGAGAAAGATGCATTAATTTCTCTTCCACACCAGGAACTTACTGACATATTTTAGCTCGGTGCTGCCAAATAGTACCCAACCCCTATAAAACCTAAATTTAAAAATCACGTGCATTTGGTGTCCTTTCTCAGTGAAAGGACTATGTTCACCCTCTATTTAGTGACTGATTACTGTGACTGGAACAAACATCTGTATGGTGAATGCTTGAAAAGAGATACTGCAAGACAAAGATGTTCCAAAGAGAGCTTCCTCACTGTCTTTAGAGCCACACGTGTTCTTGTGGTGTGAGGGAACCAAAGCACTGATCTGAAGGAAACTCAGCTGGGAAACTGCCAAAGCAAAACTGGAGAAAAAGGGAAATTCTTCCAGAGAACTCCAAGACTGGGAAACCACCAAAACCCCCTCTCGGCCTTTCTCTGCCAAGAATGACAAAGAGTGGCAGAGTGACAAACAGTGACATCAGGCTGGCCCAGCCAATGCCATATTTCCACAGTGTGAGCTGACAGCATAGTGGGAGTGGCAGTGGGGTCAAAAAAGGGAGAAGAATAAACAAAAAAGATAAAAAAAAGAAAAACGTCAAAAAATAGTTACTTTGCTTACAAGGCCCCAAAAGTTGGGGAAGTGCCAGCATATGTACAAAATAATCACTAAACAATAAACATTCTCACTTTCAAAGAATTAACGCAGGTGGAATCAGGAAACCTCTCTCTTGCACAACAAGAAGAAACAACAAAAAAAATTAGCTGTCCCTAGCATTTAGTAATCCCTTGGAAACAAAATCAGTAGTGATTCTATGCAATTCCAAAAACTCAAGGGAACAGGCATCAAGGAGGTGTCAAAGAGCATACTGAAGGAAACAGGAATTCTTCTTTCACCTCTTAAAAGGGAATAAGGACACTTCAGCTGCAATATGCAGTATCTGTCCAATGCATTAACTTGAGCTGCATTTCACAAAGGATTTCCAGAAATGGGTCTGAGGTCAAAACTTTTGTCTACAAAGGAAATTAGAAGGAAATTGTAGGAGATAAAGGACAGCTTTAGGTTCTGACAGTGGTCCAGCTTTGTTCACTTTATTCTAATATTTTTAAGAGAATAAAATAATGTCTTTGGGGATTGCCACATAGATTACTTCAGTCAGGACCATATACAGCCCACACTACATTTACTAACCCACCAGACCCCTGCACTTGCCCAACAAGTTCTTTCCCACACCATGAACTGCTTTCAGTCTAGTTACAGCCTTCTATTAGGTTTTCAAGTTAATGTTAAAAATTTTTGGTACATCAAATACCTAAAGGAAATAAAATGCCTTTCAAGTGCAAGAGTAACTCTTTGAGAAACATTTTCGATGGTTTGAAGAGGCTTCATTGAATACACTTTTTCAGTACAATTTTCTCCAGGTTGAGGAGTAGGAACGCTCCCTGTAGCACCTCTCTGCAGCAAATAAAGCAGAGATCACAGAGGCAATAAAGACTCTCCATTTTAAGAAGCATATGCTTAGTGCTTCAAGCCTTGCCTTAATGCAGGGAAGACCAGCCAATGCTGGCCAAGGAATCATCAGGCAGGGTTTCCCACCCTCCTCCTTGATATAATTACGTATCCCTCTGGTACTCATTACACTGCATTACATCAAACAGGCTTCAAGACCGTGACCAAACTATGGCTTTTACATAAAGCCTGCTCTAGTAAAACAATCCAAAATATATTTTCAGGGTATATTTGTTTTCAAAGTATCTGCAGTTATATATCAGGAGTAGGACAAAGGAACAGCTTAAGTTCTGAATCCAATGAGAGTTCAACTAGACTGTAACTGAGGTGGCTAAACATCCCTCATTTCAAGAATTAATTTTTCTTCACTTCCTATGTTTGCAACAGAATTACCCTAAATCCATTTCAACAGATGTCAGGAACTTCTGTCACCTGTCATTTCAACAGTGGGCCTTCTGTCTTCTGAGACAAACTGTTCACTAACAGGAGCCACAAAATCTAACCATGTCACTCAGACATCTTCTTCCTTTGGAAGTGCAACCAAGTGAATTACAGCTGCCTCTTAGGGAAAAAGTTAAAGAGCTGTTAATACAAGACTTGCAAGAATTAAACAAATTCTTACTGTTTTCTTTTATCATGATGCGTAACAGAAAGCAAGAGACAAAGATATTCTGGTTTCATCAATCTTGCTTTGGTTATTCACCGAAAAAAGCACTTTAGAAAATTCTCTGTTTATCTGTTCACTGCTTAACTAACCAGTGCACACAGGAGATCCACAGCCTCTAGAACCAGTTCCTGGTGTCCAATCCTTGAGATACCCAAGTCTTCAAGGTCCTGGTGAGAAATCTGTAACAGCTGTTCACCATTTATCTTCTCCCGTTCAAATTTATGGACATACTGCTGCAGGCAATCATCCAGGCCTACCAAAACAAAACGAGAGACAAGCGGACATTAGAAACAAACAAACAAAACAACTAACAAACAAACAAAAACAACAAAACAAAAAAAACCCACACATCTCTCAAAAGGAAGAAATTTTAAGTTCATACAATGTACAATGCAAAATTATGAAATAAACTTGAAGTGTGACTGAGGTTGTACCACAGGAGCATAGAAACAGAGCACATAAGTTATGGAGATCTTTGGGTCACCTACATCAATGCACAACCTGCCTGCTCCCGGTGGGTCAATCTCACCTGGTAAGAATGTGCCTTTGTTGCCTGCACAGGCAAAGTGACCAAGGGAAATACACGTCAGGGTAACCCAAACCTGGAGGGGCATCCAGAGCAACGACAAAAAAATAACAACTCTCAAAGAAAAAAAAAAAAAACAAAAAAAACCAACAATTCCAAGGCAAGGCAAGAACAAAGATCATGCCCAAAGCCTAGTTAAACAAGAAAAGAAAGAAAAGCATAAAATGATGAGAAGGAAAATGAACAAAGAAATAAAACACAAAGGCAAAGCAATCGAAATGATGTCTGGCTCAAGTCTCATTATTGCCTTGATTTATACGACCCTGCAGCTTCCTGAAGCAGCCATTGCTTCCCCTTGCTAAGGATCAACAACACATACCAGTAAGAAATTTAATTCATTTTTCTATTAGAAGTGTTTTTAAAACAGTTCAGACTATTTTGTCCCAGCAATATCCCCCAAATCCTCACTTTAAACTGTGATTCTATGATCCTGTTCTCTCCAGTAGGTTTTTCCCAAGTGATTACAGAAAGTGTTTCTGGTTTTCATCTTATTTTACTAAGCTTCATGTGTTAATCCTGTTTCCTTGTGTATTCGCCTAATTTCCTCTGTTGTTTAAGAGCCTGTGAGCAGCAACAATCTGTGGGGGAATTTGGAGGGATGTTATTCTGTTACCTTTAACATACTGGGGAGAGCAAAAGGAACAGCACCAGTTAGATCTGTTTCATAGGAATACACCACATTCATTCAAAGTATTTAACATGAACAAAAATTCAGATTACACATTTCACATCTACTTTGTATGGTCCACAACAGCTACATTGTTTTACCACTCCTTTTTAAAAAAACATTGAATCTTTAGTTGAATAAAGGATGTTTATGCACAACGCTGGCTCAAAAGGAAACCATTGAGATGGACAGGATATTGAACGCAGCAGCAGAGAAACACGAACAGCATCCTGAACTACACATGAGAAATGTGTAGTTGAGAGCCAAATGAGAGCCAAAATGAGAGCCAAATGAGAGCCAAAAGACCAGCATTCAGTTCCACTGGTGGGGCTGCAGAAGCAGCCTGCAACACACTCTACCACCAAGAAAACACTTGATGCAAACCACAAAGGGGGTTTGAGGAGTCACATGAAACATACTCACTTCCAAACAGCGGCACAAGCAGCCACTGCTCCCTTGCAGTGCCTGCTCACAGCAGATGTGCAGAGGATGGGCTCCCAAAGGCACAGGCTGACTAAACACACACCACTTGCCTTTTCAAGTTAATGAGGACAGGCACCCTTTTACTTGACTCGGGTAAGCTTAATTATTAGAGTAAATCAACATGTGGCTGAACAACGACTCTGCCCCATGCAGAGCTACCAGTGCACACAGCTTGATTTTTAAGCTTAATTATGAATGGGAAAACTGGCATGCCAGACTAGCAGAGTCTCCCAGGGCTGGAGTTGTGTAGGGTGCACTATTGCTTCTTCCCACATGTCTTCTCAAAGCTGCACAAATTTTGAAAATTGAGCCCACTGTTCTCTTTCCCACAGGCACCAAATCCCCCCTTAGGATATACAAACTCTTTTCCCAGGAAAAATAATAAAAAAACCCTGGCCTTCATTCTTCAACGATTTATTTTTTCAAAGAAATTCACAACCAAGGCTGACATACAGTGCACATATTTGGCATTCCCAATTTTTATTGCTGCCTTGCAGACCGCTGTTTCCCATCATTTGTTCTTGTAAGCCCATAGTTTCCATTACAAACTATTCAAATACCTAAAGTAAAAAACTTCATTCAGCATGCAGTTAAGATTTTATTTTTTAAGTTTTATTGATGCAGTGTGGTTTTTGCCTATATCCTTTCTAGAGCTCCATTCTCTACTAAAACATGGAGACTCTGATGTATATATCCTCCCCCAGAAATACAACTGTTGTTGCCTGTGCTTTTTTAAAATCATGCTTGCCCATTCTTGAAGGTCTACTACAACTTGAAGGGCTACTTTTAAATCTTCTTTAATTATGAGTCCTTAAAAACAATACTTTTACAATCATACTGTAGGACTATATTTTATAAAACAAGATATTGCACAGATTTTGACTCAAAACAGCCAACACAGTGGCACAGCTGCTCAGCTAGACATGTATTTAAGATTAAGTGACCAAAACTATTCAAAGCAGGAAGTGAAGACAGACCCACAAACTCATGTATTGGTAGATAGCTTAAGATGAGCTTACCAAAACTAGGAACATTGTTATTACATTTACTAAGGAACACAGGGGGAAATATTAAACATTTTAATTGAGATTGCAACCACATTTTAAAACCTATCATTTAATTTTCCATCATATGAATGAAATGTTTAAACACCATATACAAATCAAAAACATCATGTGCAAACCATACTTCCAAAAGGGAAGGGAGGAAAAAGGACACATGACTCAGTTCAATAAATTTTAATAATATTTAAGTAAAGTTTTAAAATCAGCATTCAGATGTCACTAGTAGTCTAAATGAACTGCTCATTTTTTTCCTTCTTCCAAACATCCATATTCTTCCCATGTATTTTCTCCATGGACTTCAGAGCCTTATGGAGACTTGGTATTGCTGATTGCAACATCCATATATTGCTGAAGAACTTCGATGAACTAAAAACTATAAAAAGTAAGTCAACATTACTTAGATAATTTCTTACATTAATTAGAAAGATCCTTTCTTACATGCCAGTAAGAATATTGCAACAGTGCAATATTAGCAATGTTATTCAAGCAATGAAGTAGTTTTCTGTGTTTTTGAAAAAAATACAATTAAGACTGACATTGAAAAAAGGTATCTATACTTATCTCCTTTTTCCACTGAAGAGCCTTTCTCAAAGCTAATCTATTCATTTCAGGTTCAAAGTGTGTTTAAAAAGCACTTGTCTTAATCATATGTGTGAACTCTTTAGATTATTTCTTGCACATACAACAAAACCATGCACAAAAGTATGTCCTTCCTATTTACATAATTGGAGAGAATGAGGAAAGGTAGAAACAAAAAACAGCAACTGCAGAATATTATTTAAGTTTTAGAACACTAGTAGCAGAGATTTTTGGGGGAGGGGGAGTGAGAGATAGATCAGTCCAGTTAGTGTTATGCGTGTTGTGAAAACCTAAGGAACAGTAGTGTAATTAAACAAAATTCCGTCCTAAATTTTGGCAGGTGTAGAGATGTGCAATAGATCCTAAGAACTGTCTAGACTTTTCTGTCTAAAATAACCACCACTCAAAGCACCCCAGAAGACATTCAATACCTTGCATTCAGGCAAAAACATTAGGACAAAGCTTACGCTTAGGGATTCGCACTGATAGCAATCTCAGTCTGTTTCCACGATTAAGAAAGTTATTTTGTATAAGAATTGAGGGGAAGAAAGAAACAACTTTGAGGGAGTTAAGGGCAAGGCTTGGGTCCAAGCCATAACTATCGGTTTTCTATTCAGAGAGAATTACCATTTCTATTGCTGAGAGATGTCAGCCATCGAGCAGGACATACCTGACTCCCCAAGAACTAGAGAGGTGTGTTTTGTGAGCAGAGTCGTCAAGCAAAGTCGTTCCTGCTCAACTTCTGCCTTGGACATTACCAAACAATTTACCCACTAAAAATCAACAAGTAACGACTGTATCACAGGCACAGCTAACTCACCACCTCTTCTTTCCTCCCACACCCTCCTGTCCTGTGATACCACAGCACACACAGAGTCTATACATTTACTATACATATACTCCGACACAGCAGGGCAGAGGGGAGCAGGGAAGAGGACACAGGGCAAAGCACTGAGGAAGGAACGGGGAGTGGGGAGGGAACTGGAATGTCACAGGGATTACTTTCCGTACATTCAAGAACTTGAACAGATTCTCAGGGCAGCTCATAAAATGCCAAAAGTTGACGCCAGGAAAAGGGAGGAGCACAAGGCACTTGAACTTGAGGAAAAACTCACAAGTACAAGACCTTTTCCCTCACATAGCAGGAACATGGGGGTCATCGCTCAATGTCTCAAGGAAATAAAACATTACCATGATCATGTACTCTCTCTCCTCTCTGTTGGGCGACTCTGACAAGCAGGCAGCACCTGGCATCACAGGGCAGAACCCAGGTTCAGCTACAACCTTTATTGCCATGAAGAGGTTCCCTGGGACCTTGGGCAGCCAGCGAGAATAGGACTGCCAAAGTCGTCTTTGCCTCATCACCTCAACACTGACCTTCCCACCTAAAAAGGTCACTCTTATTCTGGTCTCCTCTTCAAGGCCTATATAGTTGCTACTTTTAGTATCCAAAGATTCTTTGCACACATCCACTTTATCCCTCCCAAGCCTTGAAAGAGGAGGGAGTTCAGTGAGAATCTTTGGCACACTCCATGGTATGTGCCATTATACTATCATTTATACCCCACATCATTTTATAACTGTTACTGTGATAGCTTCCTCCCATCATTTCCTCCAATTCCAGGACTGGAAGAAATTAATCGAAGAAAAAGCAAGAGGGAATCAAGGCAGCAAATTAACACTAGAAAGAAAAAATAACTACTTCATCAGCAGATGAACCAGCACCTGAGAAGGCAAAAGAAAATAAGGAAAAAAGGTCTGCGAGGCAGCTGAAAGCCAAAGCAGCTCAGTAGGATAGACAGAGGGTGAAAAGAAATGAGAAAAGTTCAAGGAGAAGAAAATAAATACACAGTTATCTTTAATTTAGAACACAGTGGGAAGGTTTTACACAGTAACAGTACACAGATGCCCTTCTCCCCCTACAGCATTGCAAACAGGGATGACTTTAACAAAGGAATTCAAGGTACTTTAAAAGAAGGATAAAAAATTAAATCTAAATCATTATAAACTTATTTCACTAATAATTTGAGCCTAGGTAAGAACTGACTTTCTAGGATGAACATGCCTGATTGTTAGCTATCATCATGTTTTCACATTTAACTTCCCAAAAGTTTCCAAGACAAAAGTTTAGTTATCAACTGGTATGAGCCACTTTTAATGACCAGAAAGAGTTCAAAGGTCTTAGTTTTCCAAGAAAATGACTTCAAGAGATCTTTGTATTATTGTCTAGTACAAATGTGAAAAAACCTACTTATTCCACTTTATACCCTCATGTAATTTCACAATTAGTCATAATACTGTCACCATCTGAAGTCTTAAAAAAACAACACAGAATCAAAGAGCAAGAGCTACTTGTTATCACCATGAAAAAATGTCTCCTGCCTAATCAGATTGTTTATAAAGAAAGCTCTCCTCATGTAGTCAATTGTAAGCGACTCTTCTGTGGTTTTGTCCGAGCACCTGCATCCTAAGGAAGCAGGCACAAAGTGCTGCCTCACCAGGCACTAGGTAGAGTTTTGCTGAGGACAGGCATTGCCAAGAGTAGCCAGAATGGTACAGAAGTTTCTTGTCAGTCTCCCCCATCACACGGGGATGGTAAGAGGTGAATTGCTGGGCTCTGCCTGCCAGCCGGGATGCGAAGGACAGCTCTCTTGTTAAGGTCACAGCAGGACAGAGGGAAATGGTGAAGCCTTCAACCTCAGTAATGAGTGCTTTACTGTCCCCTCTGTAATCCCCCCTGACTGACACTTGCACAGAAAGGCTTTTGCAACTTGTTTCTATTTTCAGTATTTCCAACTAATATATTTAGCCTGGAAAAACAGGCTCCACACACATGCATTCACGTTACCTCAAAATAAATCCATTCATTCCATTCAAATCCATCCATAAATCCCTTAGCTTTTTTTTGAACACAAAACTGAAAGCTCTGCCTTGTAATAAAAGAACTCGTGGGTAAATTCGGGTTGTAAGCTATCCTGACCAGAATGGAAACAGAGACTATGTTTACCCTTTAGTTGCTCAGTATAGATACAATCTCAGACAGACAGCCCTTGTGTTATGATACACTTTTTATCAGTCCTCCCTACAAAGCCACTGATTGCGACCATTCTGGCAGTGTCTATTACCTTGGCCCAGACAGTAAATCTGAGGACAACTCTAAGCTTTAGAACTTCACAATCATGAAGTATGTTCAAGAAGAGTCAAAATAGCTTGCTGAATGCTTCCAATACTCCAGAAGTTTTGGAGTAAGGCAAGACTTCTCTCCACAAAAGCCAGAAAAATTTACTCTTATTTTTCTTCAAAAATATTTTTAGGAAACTAAGCAGACATGGAGTAAGTTTTACAGAAGAAAATACTTTGGGGAAAAGGACAAGATAAAGTCCTATAAAGCCAGAAGTGGCCAGAAAGAACATTAATTCTACATCATCTCTTCCAATACAGGAATCAGAGAGACAGTGAAGCAAGCATGTAACAGGCCCAAACAAGCAATAAAGGAGTGATTCTTCACAGAGTAGTATGCAGTGAATGTTCAACATCCATACACACGTTCAGGGGAACGTGAAAATGTTCATGAAAGAAAGTGCCACAGAAGTCAGGTCTGAACCCGGCAGACTCAAACAGAGATGGTCTAAGGCTTGTGGAAGCCTACAGAAGGAAATACAATGTGTCATGTTTCCTCTTACACTGCTTAAGTTACCCCTTTCCGGCAAACATTCAGGACAGGACACTTAGCTAGACAGCACAGAACACAGGACTATCACAGCTGTGCCACACAAAACACCAAAATGCAGATGGCAACTTCCCTTTTAATTACTTTTAGAACCACAGAATGGTTTGTGATGGAAGTGACCTTAAAGATGATCTATTCCCACATCCCTCCCTCCACCCCCCAGTATGGGCAGGGGCACCTTCGACTAGACCAGGTGGCTCAAAGCCCCATCCAACCTGGCACTGAACACTTCCAGGGATGAGGCACCCATGACTTCTCTGGGCATCTTGTTCCAGTGCCTCACCATTCTCACAGTAAGGGCGAGGTCCTATTCTAAGACTTAAGAAAACTGTCTCTCTTCACTAGTGAAAGCTACTCTTGGTTTTAACATTTCCTGTAATGTGACAAAAGATATTCCCAAAAAGACAAAACTCTACATAGAGTAATTGGAGTTGGGGACTTAGGGGGGAAGAAGAAAACACTATACACATACATTCATAATATTGAATTATGATATAGATTTAAACCAAAGATAGAACCAAAGCTTTTACCAACTGGTTTAAAAAAAATACAGCAAAAAATAGACCCTAGTAATACTAGGAAATAGATCATGGTGAATCACATGAATCACACAGCTGCTCTCATGGATTTAGTAATCCAGCTTGAGATATTAACATCAAATGGAAAATGGCCAGAGTGAATTGATTTATAAATTGTACCTTTGGTTGACAATGAGTGAACTTGCATCAGAACTCCAAAAAGAGATTTGACATGGAGAAATGGTAGCATACAATAAACAGTGAAAAAGGCAGTCCTCTAATAGTTGAGAAGTTAATGGTATTTAATTCTAAAATTTCAACTAAAACACAAAGTAGAGTTGACTTTTGTTTCTTTTTAATAGCTCCTTTTCAGAAAAGCATGAAAAAAATGGTGTAGGGGGAAGAGAAACTTATTCTACCCTTTTCCATAGTGGGGTTCTTATTATGACATAATAATAATAAGACTTCAAAATAAAAGCAAAATTGAAATGTAATTTCATTCATCACAGGAAAGTGAGTTGTGATGTCATGTCATGTATCTAAACAAAAAGGAAAAGGGAAAAAAATAACCAGAACACAGCCTAATACAGCATAACATCATATCAAAAAAGTATGGTTTAACCAAAAAAGTCTTTTTATAAAAGAGATACAAGCATGAAGACAGTAGGTCAGACACACTTCACTACAATGAAAAATAGATCACTGTGGCAGAACCAGAGGGAAAGAAACTAAAGGCTTTTTCAATTTGACAAGGCATTCACTACAATTCCCCTTAGACATGAAAAGTAGGCTATGCCAGGAAAAAAAGAAAAAAAAGAAAAAAGAAAAATCTGTTAAATTACATTCCCACCAGTTTGAAGGCAGGTATTAGAATGCACATGCAGTCATGTGTTCCGCAGCAGAACTGGACTGGATATCTGTGCAAAGCTGTGGCACCCTAGGCCACAATCCTGTGTGGCTTTGGTGCCATCACACTCATTGGTATCACCCACTTCCCTGAGAAACTGACTTGCCTGTGAATATTCAGCCATTAAGTATCACTTGGCTTCTAGGGGTGATATTTTGACTCGCCTGGGAGAGAGAGGAAAGAGATGAGACACCCCCTGATCAGGAGTTACCACTTGGCCTCAGGCAGCCAGACTCCACAGTGCTACCCCAAATACTCATCCTGGGAAAAAAGGGGTTTCCAAGAAAGAAGAACAGGAACCACAAACAAGGGTTTATACTCAAACACCCGGCAGCACGATGCCTTGCTGCCAGCGTTTCAGCTGTAACTCTCTGCTAATCCAGCCACCACCAGAAAAAGGACTGCTGACCACAGAAAGATGAAGCATGAAAAAAGAAGAAAACCAATGCACATTATTTTTTCCTGCTGACCTTGGTGTATGTTCTCTGCATGCATCAGGGATTAAGCTCCAAATGATGCAGTAGCTTCACATAAAGCAACACTCATGCTTTGGTTTTCACTTTCAAGAATCAACTGCATCTCTCACTGACCAACAGCATTTCGCAAAATCAATCTTTCCATGCTGTAAAAGATTTTGTTTGGCACATTACATGAATGAGATGGAAGCAGAGCACATCCATATGTTCTGTGCAGACAAACTTGGCACTCTTAGTTTCAACAGAACATGCGATGAAAGCCAACACTCAGCAAATGCACGCAAAAACATCATTAAAATAGAGAACACACCTGTTTAGGCAGACAAACCCAAATAGCTTCCTAGCTAATGCCACAGGATGGCTTCAGGGACACTTCTGACAACATCCTCCCCCACTTCACAGTAAAAATAACATCCTACTTGTGGCAAGGTGCAACTTGCATTCATCTGCTTGGTGCAGCACAAGCAAGGCAATATGAGCCAAATAAAATGGCAGTATGTTGTAGCCGTAATGAGGCACTTTTATTCAGTCAACATTTGTTGCTCCAGTATCAATTAAGAACTACTATAAACTCCAAACAGAAACAAGAAAACAATTTTTTTTCCAATATATCAATACATGCAAAGGTGTGCCTATTTGTCTGGTTGCATTTAAAACAGTGGTAGTTAAATGGGTTTAGAATGGCTCTCAACTGACACAGCAGCACTTCAGCCAGCACAACCCAGATCTAGTTATTCTTTCTCACTCTAATGATTTACCATTTCATCTAGCAACCAACTTATATCCCCCCAAAAAAATTATTTTAAACTCACAGAGACTGACACAGCATACTGTGGTAGACTATTGCAATGTCAGGAAAAAATGCCCATTTTAATAAAAAACAAGGGGGTTTTAAATAAAAGATTGTTTTTGAACTAATTCATGCAAACTCTTTTGATAGCCATCACACCAAGTGAACACAACCTAGTCTTTGTCATGACCTAGTAAAATCATTTTGCTGGTGAAGACATGACTGACAGTGTCAGAAAACACAGAGCTTTTAGCACAGTAGAAGGATAATCACTTTGTGTGACTTTAAAGTTGCGTACATTATGTGAGGCAAGAAAGACAATCAAATACCTGTACTGAGAGAGATGCAACAGGACTTAAAATACTGCCAGCTTCTTCCTACACCCTAAAAAATTATCTTCTTTAGTGGTTTACAACTGATACGGTGACTAATCAAAAGATTTTGTTTAAACAGGGCATCACCAGAAATTAGTTAATTACACCAGCATACAGCAGCTTCATTAATTCCACTCATGCACTGAGTTTGGAACTGTTCCACATACATCAGAATATATTAGTATGTCCATGGACTGTGAGTGACACCGCACATCATCCTCATGTACTGTGTCAAAATTCTGACAATGAAACTTTCACCAAAATTTCTACGTGGGGAATCTATTTCAGCCTGGGTTTGGAAACCACAGTCCTCATGGATACCCAGAAGTTGTTTCCCAACAGCTCAAAGAATCACTAAGTCCTTCTCTAGCAGGAAACCAAAGTAAATGGTAAAATCAAAAGCAAAAAGTGGAGAAAACCAGATGATTCCAGCATTTGTTTTTGTCAGCCCACTAAGGCTTTTCTTCACACTAAGTACACTTTAAGGCATGCTGGCCAAGACATTTTAAATTGCACTCAAACAGGAATTTGCATCTTCACAGTAGATCTTTTCACTGAAAAATTGTATTGTTTCATTGATGCAAATAACAGCTTTGCCTAGGCACAGTAGGGTTTGGCAAGAATGAAAGCATAGTGGTATCTGGCCATTGAAAGCTGCAGTTGAGAAAAATCTACACCCAAGAGCTTTGTCCCTCCCTCACACCGTGCTTGGCTGTATAGGGAATCAATGTCCTTCACCATGTGCTCCCAGCAGTACAGAGCACACGGGAGGAAGCACCCATGGGCATACCACAGCAGTTGTCCCTTCTGCAGCTAGGAGGCAACAGGAACTGGGGTGGGAGAACAATTGTTATTTCAGCTTCAGGCAGGTCCAGCCCTCTGACTCACTCTCTTAGCAAGGAGGTGTCCTGCAGGACAACACGACCTCAAACATTCATTGGATCCTAGATGCCAAAAGGAGATGTATAGTTGGTTACTGTCAACTCACTCTTATCAAAAACTGAGGTGAAGCTCCCCCATGCCACCAGAGAGACTTGTCCCAGTCACCTAACATCAACACCTTGGAAGCCATGCCAATGCCTGTGCCTCAACTACTGCAAGAGGACTTTAGAAGCCCAGCATCAGCAACAGCAGCTTCAGCCAGTATAACGGGCTACAAAATGGAAGAAAACATAGGAGGACACAACCCAGTCTGCCATCTCTGCTGTGGAATTACTGCAAAAACACAAGGGCAGGAAGATGCAGGTGGTGTGGAACAAACAGCCGAAAATGGCACAGCTATGGCCAGGAGAGCTCCTCTATCTGAGACCCAACTCGTGCGTCATGAGACCCCCCACACACTCCTCACTAGGCTGGCTGCAGACCCCACTTAGAGACATGTATTTCCTCACACCCATTAACAGCTCTAAAGAGAAGCCCGAAAGAAATCTTACTGCTGCTACTAACAGATACAGATGCTTTCACTAAATCAATGCAACCGCAGAGGAAATACATTTCCCAGAATTTTCCAACTCACACAACTATCCTGAGTTTGTTGGGAGGTTTCTTTTTTATACCACTATTTTAATACACACATTTTACAGGAGAATTTTCACTCAAAACAAGCATTTAAAAAACTACCATTTTCTTACAGAAGTACAATAGCACTGAACACAAATAAAATAGTTCCAATGTTAGCTATGGAGTCATTCACAAGATTACAAGAACCAGACTTTCTTTTAAAGTGAAACAATTTAATTTTGTTTTATTGTTCAAGTGAAATACATATTGCAGCTTAATCCATAGCAGGAATAGGAAATTGATTCAGTCTCCAGAGGCAAAAGCTCTAGAAGCTGTGGAAATTATGGAATTTGGACTCAGTCTGTAATTCATGATGAATGCTGAAGACCACCTCTTTAGTCTCATTTTTCCCACTGTCCATCTTACTCCTCTTTCCAACACCCCTGGTCCCCTTCTTTATCACAGAATGGGTAAAGTTGGGGTCTTCTGATCCAATATCCCTGTACCTGCACCATACTACCTGCCCCTTGCCAGGAAACCTTCCAGGTCCATAGCAAAAGTGAAGAAAATCACAGGTGATGAGGGGGTCCCACCATGTGTTCTGGCTGTATCTGAGCATATTCTGGGAGGCATGCCAGGGCACCAGAGAAACCCTGACAGACTTGTGGGCTACCCGGCAGCAAATGACAGGTAGCAGGTAGCCAGGCAAGGCAGGTTTGGGGAAATATAGGTGCCATATGGGCAGGGGGAACCAGTTGCAGGTCTGCATTTGGCACCATGGATTTAAGGAGCATGAGGCTCTTTAATAAGTGATAGGACATTGGACAGAAGACATTGCCACAAAAGAAAGGACAGTGAGTGTGGCATGGGATGTAGGGTTGCACAGCTTGCCCTGTAATACATGGTCCTACACAGATGGCTTGGCTGAACATTTGACCTTCTAAACATTTGTTTGGAGAGCACAACACATAACACAGGTGGAGAAGCTCTCAGCAGTGTCAGTACATGGAAGTCCTCCCTGCATGACACTGCTCTCACCATATCTCAAGACATGCCAAGTGCATTTACTGCCCAAGTGTTCAAAACTGGCTATGCTGTGTCAGGTTACTGCCCCAGGTTGTTGGTCAGACTGGTCTTCTGCAACCCAGATGTTATTACCATCATTTTGTATAATATGTCACCTAATACATATAAAATGTAAAAAAAACATTTAACTTCTTACAAGGGGCTATGTCCTTTGGCAGGTTTCAGTCCAACCCTCACATCTCCTTAATCCAGTTTTCCAAGCAGCAGACATATGAAGTTAGCCTTAAAAAAGGCAGCTCTCTATCATTGTACTTTTCCAGTTTACCTAACTTCATTATTACTAAAAAGTAATTCATAATTGAATTAAAAGAATTTTCACAACAGCACTAGACATAGGAACACTCATGGACAACTTAATGAGCCTTTTGCCTTATAAAGTCTTGGAATTTCAATTGTAATGTTAATGCATTCACAGAAACACACAGTTTACACCAGCACCATCACAAGATGAAACTTCAAGGTGTCAAAAATTCAAAGGTCTCTCAAAGAGGAAGTGTTTCTGCTTCACAGAGAGTTAGCCTCAGTAGAATAGTCACCTGTATTTCCACCTCTATTATCTTTCACCTACTGACACTTCAAAGCAGTGCTTCTTCACTTCATCATTTTCATCCATTTAACTATTCTCTTTGTCTACATGGCATCACTGAATTCTTATGAATAATCAATTTTTCCTCATACTGCGATTTTCTGTGCCACTATACAGTTGGGTGGGGGTTTTTTATTATTTTGTGTGAGTTTTTTGTTTGTTTTTTCTTATTTTAAGAACAATGTTACATTTAGAGCTTGTTTTAGCAAAATATTATCTTCTTTGTAGGTTAACTTTTTTTTTAGGGATTTATTAGGCTTTCATACCAAGCTAATTGATCATTAAAAAAAAACATCATTCCCATGCTTGTTTCAGCTAACACAAATTCAATAGCTGAAAGCACAGCAGCTGGTAGATAAAGGAAACCCTTACAAGAGGCATAACCAGGTAGATACCTCCTAAAACCCTCAAGACATTAATGGAGGAAATATGTTAATCCAGTGGCTGATCCACTTTGTAAGCATCACATTTCTCTTGCACCTAAAAATTACTATTCTCTATTTCAGTTATGCCAAACTCCGCATCAGCCACTCTACTGCTGTATAGTAACCAAGGGCAAGAATTTACTAAATTAGATTTTAAATAAGGCTGGATGGATAGGACAACACTTATGAAAGTGGTACATAACCATTTAACAGCCCTTCTTCTAAGAGATTATTACGTGGACAATCTCCCCTTAAAGCTCTGAGTTCTGTATTTGCAAAACAGATGCACGAAGGGATGAAAATCCCATAAATGGTTTGCATTCTTAATGTCTGACACAATTTAGTCCTTTGGGAGCACACTGCATGTGTACGTGCATGCAATCTTACACAATAAGGCCCTGATGCTGAACCTGTAACATTACTTTAAACACCAAAAATAACCTACTGTCCTCCTGCTACATTAAACAGGTGCAAAACACACAGATGCAAATGCTGTCCTAAAAACAATGGTTGCAATAATTTTTACACCCATTTTTTAAACTCAGTATGCTCCCCTCCCCAATTTCTACTTCTAGGGTCACACTGTCTTATTTTTGTTCTACTTACTGCTCCACTTACATTTCAAATAGCATTAAGTTTAAAGAAAAAAAATCAAGTATCCTCAGATTTTTTGACAAACCAGTACCAAGAATATAAGCAAGATTTTGTGTGAAACTGAGTGTCTTGTACAGCTCTGTGACTAACATTATACTTGAAGAATAGGGTAAAAATAAGAATTAAGTGGTATTTCATGAACATTGTAAAATTTTCAACACTTTTCTGGTCCCTGAAATACTGATGTGGAAGAAGCCTAGACACTTTATCCCAACATTTATGTTGTTTTTTAATAATTTCATCTGATGGGTATAAGGGCTGTTTGAAAGTCTAAGTCATGAAAACTTAGAAGCAGATGTTTTCCCATTAATAAAAAGATATTACATCCAATCTAGAAATATGAAAAGTTTTATTTAAATGCAGTCATTTGTTTGTTTTGACCAACTTCAAGTTACCTGAGCAGCCTCTCTCCTGGATGCATACTGTATCTCACGTATTACAGAACCTTATTTCCAAGCTACCTAAAGAGATCAAATAACCTTTTTGAGCCCTCAGATCAGACTTCTGCAAATAAATCTGCCACATGGTCAGTACTGTATAGCAATCTCCAGTCAGTGATTGACTTCTCAAACTTCCAAATCATAAGAAATTGCTCAAAGTACTTGGAAACGTAAATTCAGAAGTAATACTTCCATGTGGTATTTTGCAACAGAGCCTGCAACAAGGCTGATCCTCTTTAACCCTGGAGAGTGTTCCTATTTCTTAACTTTATGGAGATGGACTTTTAAGATGGTGATTTATGGAAACTTGTTTGATCACTCTTTATTCTTCTCTTACAGGCACTGTAGTGACCTTATTTACACCTGAGTTAATCATTAGGTCTTACAGAAGGTGGGGAATGGTGGGGGAAGGGAAGAGAAGAGGGTGCAGATGAGGAAGGAGGAGGGTTTCTTTTCTAAATTAAAGAGATTATTGATATTTAGAAGTTATTGAAACAGCAAAGAAAGTGTCTAACACATTAATCAACCGAGGCCGCTGTTGAGAAAGTGACACCTTCCCCACATTCTCTCTACTAAAATTTCCAGGAAACCCACCAGCTCCAGCAATGCCCTCTGCACCAGTAATAGGGACCCACAAGCAGAAAACTGTGAACAACTTATTTGCAAGCTGTCATCACAGAAGCCACCAAGCACTCCTGGTCTTCTGCTTGCCATTAGCTGGAAAAGAATGAAGGCTCATCATACAAGGGCTAAATCAATTAAATTATTTTTTAAGTGCTTGCTGCCTTTTGTCACATCTACAAGCACCTTCTTTACGGAGGGGAAAAAAAAGAAGGCCATATACCTCTGAAAACTGCTGTAAAACAGCCAGGTGAGAAGTTAGTTATGTCAAGTAAGTGACAAGTCATCCAAGTTATGACCAATGTGACAGAATATCATCAGGGAAAGATCGTATTAACCAGAAAATACAAGGAAAAAAGAGAAGTACAGCCACAAGAGGAAAGTTGATGAGAAATTACTATTGAAAGCTTTCATTGTAGATATTCACCCCAAAGAGAGCATTTAACTGACTTTTAGACAGTCACACTGCTTCAACTGTGGAAAGCACTAAAATTTCTTTGCATTATTTTCCTCTCCTAAAGTTTATTTCCAATTGGCAGATGTAGCAGTATCTCAGAAGCTAGCAATCCACAGGAGAACACTACAAACAAATAATAAACAGGGCAACACAGAAGTCTTCTTATCCCAAAGATAAGATATCTCTAGATATCCCATCCCACTCATGTGAAATAGGACAGACATTTATTTTACCCCAATATTTTCAATCCCAAGAGATATAAAACAGTCATCAACCTCTTGGTCCGCAGACACTAAATTTCAACTGCTGTTACCCATCTCACACACACACAACACACACACACTAATCCTGCTGAAAAGATGTTGGAATGAGAGCCACAGAAACCAAAAACATGTATTTACTTGCAAGCCAGAGGTAATAGCAGCTCCTCAGTCCCTGTTCCTAGAGGGTAAACTGTTCAGGCCTGGAGAGGGGACAGACCAGACCCCCACCCACCTCCATGTCAAAACCCCCAGCAAGGGAAGGCTTTACAGATGACCACATGGCAAAACAAAACTCAACTTGAAAAACAAACAACCCATCCCACCTGGAGGCAAAAATTAACCTTCAGTCCATTTTATCCAGAGCTGGGCTTCCATCAGCCCATACCTACCAAGCCTCTGCCCATCTGATTTATTGTTGCAAAGAACTTCACAGCAGCACAGAGAATTACACTTCCAAAGGAACAAAATTAAAGAAAGCACAAGCACAGAATTCAGCCACATGCAATATTAATATTAATCACAGTATTTACACAATGACTGCAGGCAACACAAAAGCACTGTCCCCTTCAAAGCATGCCTCCTAAGGTGTTCCCATGCCTTGTCAGCTGTAATAGGTTATGGCACTTCCATGACGAAAGTAAGTCAACATCTTTGCAGTGAGAATAATTTTTATGCTCATTATTGGTCTTTGCTGGTGCTAAAAACAAATACCATCCTTCAACAGGTCAAGCACAAAGTTATTTTGTTTTCCAAAAGCAGTAACAGCACACTCTACATGACTTGTTTGTGCGTCTAGCAAGTGAACCCTGTGTGCCTGATAACTTTATGTGTTTAATACGAAGCAACAGCCCCTCCTACCCTATGGCCACCACACAATTAAGAGCTTGTCTTTTAAAAGTTACAAGGTTTTTGCGGTTGAAGGACTAGTTCATTAGTCACAAGAGCTCCTTTTCTTGAACTCAGGCAATTAACACTCTGTTGCCTGTTCCCACAGTGGAAACAAAAAGAAACATTGCAAAACTGCCTGTCTCTTGTCTCCCAAGAAGAAATGGGGTGATCCCTTTAATCTGGTTTGGCTGCCTTCTCACAGCACCATGTGGAACTGTTTCGGCTGACTGCAGCAGGGTCCATTACTCACATCTGCCTCCCTTTGTATGTGCACCCTTGCAAACACTGATTGCTGTTCCACCCATGAGCAAGCCAGGGAGCAGCCTGCTGCAAGGCAACAGCTGATGCAGTTGCCAGATAGCCAAGCTTTTGGATGACAACCTCCTACAGGGTTACGAAACACGGATGCCCAGCACCTTACAGTCTGACAGTCACCAGGGAGGAATAAGTACAGGCACATGAGAATCACCAGTCATCAGTACCTGCTGATGAAGGACAAGCCAAATGACATTTACAAGCTGCTTGACATGACTAACAGAAAAATGCTGATGGTGCACACCTCTTTCCATCATGGACAGATTCCCAGGAGTTACTACTGGATTCTCCTAGGAAATGCTGTCCTTACTTGGATGCATACATTACTTAATTTTAAAAAGCTCCACAACATTTCCATCGGGAATTCTATCTTCTTAAAAGTTACCGTTTGCATTATTTTGCACAACCCTTGGAACCCTTGGTTCTTGCCTTCCAAGAACCAGCCGTTTCTGCCTTGAGACATCCAATACAACAGGCATTTTAAAGCACATCACAACTGGGTCAGAAAACAAGGTTAATCAGCTAAGCAGTTGAACACCAAATCTTTCAACTTCTCCATAATTTTATAATCACTTCAAACATCTAAAGCAATTCTTTGAAACAATTAGCTGCCTGACCCATTTTCATTATTTCACATCTTTCAGCCCTAGTTATGATGCTAATACCTAATATAGCAGAGACCTCAGAGTTCAAGTGCAACACCCCAACCATAACAAAGCCAAAGGCATCTTAAGATCATCAGTAGCAAAGCTGAGGGCTCTGTCTGAATTATACACAAGTCTAGAACACCATTAAACTGACCAGGAGACCTACCTCCTTCCTAGACAAAAAGTAGAACAGGAGAGGGCAGGGCAGAGCCCTACAAGTACCTCAGACACTCCACCTGACACCCTCAGTTTTCATGAGGATGAAGAGGCAAGAGTGTGAGCAGGTATTCTACCCTCCTACCGGGGTGGTGCCAAGATATTTCTGACCTTCTGCTGAAGCTCCAAACAAGTCTCCCTTGATACTTTTAAGCCACTGCGAAGCACCATCGAGTATTTGTAGGGAAGTCAGGCAATTTGATTGATGGTTATTTGCCTCTTTCTCACAGCTATATTTGGTTTGGTTTGGGCTTTTTTGTTGCCGTTTGTTTTTTGGTTGTTTTTGTTTTTGTTTTTTTTGTTACAGAGCACAATTTTTTTGGTCCAACTTCCAGACAACGTGTAATTCCTAGGGGCAATAAGCATCTCAAGGGAGGGCCCATTCATACATGGCTACAAAAGCTGCTAGGGGGATAATGTAGGCAGAATTAAAATAGTTTCAATCTTAATGGAAAATTAGTTTTCAGAAGTTAACACTTTTTTGAGAACACACAATGACAAGGAAGAATATGAAAGAGTGAAATATAATCCAGTAAAGCCACAAGAGATAGTTAAGTTTCCAACTATAATTTCAATGCTCTCTTAACCCTTGGAAAATTGAGGATGATATTGGACAATAAAATCTACATGCATTATGCTCAATTATACATGTGCTAGAAACCACACAGTCCATTCAGTATTCTGCAGCAACCAAGCAATGTTAATTTGAGCAAACCTGCAAGTGTGCATACAACACAACAATCCTGAAAATTATCATTTCCATGAAGGGCAGCTCAACAGAAGTCTCCAGACATGCCTATCATAGGACTGACTCTACTGGGAGCTGGAATTCCTCTCCAAATACACTGCCTTGAGAAGATAGTAACAATCTTACTACAATAAAAGCTGGCACATGCTGTTGGTACTTGTACCATGGCCACATCCAGTGGGATTGTCCAATTGTCAATTGTCTTCATTGTCAAACACTCTCTTGTTTGAAGACATAATTTTATATACCAAAGATGCTAACTAGCTTGGAACCTAGGCACCACGATGTGGTCTAAGATGTGATACGAGGAGATAAAACCAAAACCAGCAAGATATAAAAATGTTATTGACAGGTTTGACTTCCAAGTCCTTGTTTCGGTCACATATATATTTATTTATCCAATGTTATTGTCTGAAATAGAATAAAACAAAAACCATTTTACACCAGGGACACTGTCAAAATGATGTGTTAAGTTTAAATTAATAGAAGAATTGCATAAGGCAACAAAAGAACACTTCATGAGCTCCCAGTGGCTTTGTTTCTCAAGGCTCTACTTCAGTCATCTTCTCTTGATGTTTCAAAATCTGAATAAAAGCACAACTGGTCAGAATCCTACCAGTCAGCATCACTCTGGTACACATAGTCTCATAAAGCAGTAAGGAACCAAATATTAAATCAGCATGGAGTTATCATAAGAGCAACCATAAAAATAGATCTCCCCCCACTACTCAGAGTGCCCACTGGCAGTGAGTACCTGCTGTGCAAACACAGCATCCATCTCAGCCCACGTGAATGCTCCAGCGTTGGCACTGCTGCATCAAACCCACACTTACCCTCACAAATAAGCAATGAAACTCATTCTCAGTGAAATACCAATATTACACATTCCTCCAAGATTATCCTTAAATTATACTCATAACTGAGGGCAAAATATGTTCTCACCAGTTGTTTTGGGTTTTTTAATGCATAACATGTTATGAGGAGAAAAAACCAAAACCAGCAAGATATAAAAATGTTATTGACAGGTTTGATTTCCAAGTACTTGTTTCAATCAGAAATAGATTTATTTACCCAATGTTATTGTCTGAAACAGTGTGAAGTAGATATAGTTACGAGAAAAGATGATCTGTTTTGAAATACAAGGAAACAACTACAATGCTTTTATGTTGACACAGGGATTATATTTCCCAAGAGGTATAATATTACACCCTCTGGTAAAAACAAAGTCCAAATACTACAAGAAATACTACAGATTTTGATGAAAAGAATACAAACATACAGAACTTATAGCATATTTATCTTTTGTCTCCTTTCTTCCAAAGTTTCCATTACAACTCACCTTAGGAATGCCAACAATTACTAAGTGTAACTTTTGCATAATACTTTTGTAATTCTGTTTGGTGAAATTGACAGAATACAAACAGAATCCAGCACCTTAAAAAGGATGCAAGTGAAGCAGTGAATACATATCTTGACTAGAACCAGACAAGGAGGGAAGTAAAAACACCAAGTCTCACGTCAGAGCAGGTATCTATTTCACTAGGTTCCCACTTTTCCTCTATAATACTCTCTGGGCATATTCCTCCATCCACTACACATGTTTTTCAGGCCACATTCTTCAGGCATGTCTGAACTTGTTCTCAGAGCCCTCCTTACTCAGGGCAAGTCCTATTAAGGGGGGGAAATAAATTAGTTCCCTTGTCCCTCCCCACCCACATGGCCAAGCACACACCTCAGCAGTGCAGTGCTAAGATACCTGGCTCAGGTGGAGTTCTGACTCCTGCAAAACCTAAGGCATCACCTTTAGTTCTTCTCTTCTGGCTTAAAAAGCACCTGTACCAGAGAAGATCTCTTTTATTTAATGACAAAATGGGCTTATTGCAGAGCTTTTAATAAAGCATTCACCCAGCCAGCTTCATTTCACTGAAACAAGACCCTGTGAGATAAAGAAACACAATGATAAAAGGATGGCAACCGAAGCAACATTCGTTTTGCACACCCAAGACAGAGACATCAGGATAATTAGCCCAGAAGCGTGTACCAACACTTGCTTAGCAAAAGCCTTAGCCCTTGATGAGCACTAATTAAGTTATTTGCTTTGATCAAGGCACAAGATAAGATCACATTTATGCCACAAAGCTTTGATTGCAACAGCACACCATATGCTTTGCTTACCTACACCTAACTACGTGTAAGAAACAGTCCCAAAAAATATTTTGTCATTACAGTGACAAAGAACATTCTTCATACAAAAGGGTATATAGAGAAGCATGTATAAGAAACTACTCTAACACAGCACTGATACAGTATTACAACAGAATTCAGACAGATGCTGAATGCATGACTGTAGACCAGAGTTATGGAGGTCAGCGATCTGATCTCACCAAATCAAACACAGATGCTTGGTTTTGTCCAGCATGTGTGATGTTTGATGAAAATTAGCTGCATTTCATAATATCATAAATACCTATTTTAATAGGTAATGAATGTTTAAAGCCAGTGAAACAGATCAGGCTGATTCAGCATACTTCCTGCAGATCCTCCAAGCTGTGAAATACTATTACTTGTACTCTGAAAAGATGGAGGCAAGCACACGGAGACCCACAGGCAATTTCTACATGCAAAGGAAGCATGGCCCAGGGATCTGAATGATAGACTCAGACTCCAAAGTTATCTCACACTGGTAATGAGAACGAAAATGACACAAGGACTCTATACCACATCTAACATCAGTCACAGACCCACAGTCAAACAGCACTTTTATTTGAATCTCACGTCTCTTCCTGCAGCCCTGTGAAGAAACACACTAAAATCTTGAGCTATCCCATGACCACAAGCAGCTGGGGCCTGAAGAACTACCATAAATGTGTGAGAGGTGGCTACAGAGACCCCAGTTCAACTAACTCCTGTCTACCCTTTCTCTCCTCTCCTCAAACGTACCTTGACATGGTCAGTACCTCACTACCTCCTCCTTTTGACAGACTTACATATTTGAGGTGTGTGGAGGACAGAGCAAGGAGAAACACTGCAGATACACCATTCTTCTAGGAAGGCAAGACTTGACTGTGTAATCAGGAAAAGACAAGGTACAAATTCAGACCAATATCATCACTTCTATGGAAAATGAACAACTGAAATCAACTTTTTTCACTTAATTCACAGAGGCACTGTTTAGACTTGTTCATTAATATGCCTTCTGTGCAAAGCATCAGTGAAAATCTTGTTCTAAGACAACACAGCAAACCAAAAACTGAGCAGTTTTGCCACCCATTCTGCAATTCTCTGACTAGTCATCATCTGTTAGACATGCCTGGAAGGAGCTCCATTACTTAAACCAAGCAATTCAGAAATTTTGATTTAAGAGACAAAAATGAACAAACACCACCCAAAAACCACCACATACTTTTGAGTGCTTGATAACAGGCTGTATGCACCATCACTCATAACAGCAATTCATCCTGCAGCACGTGTTGAGTAACAGCTTTTTGTTGGGGTCTTTTACCAAAGAAAACAAATCATCATGCCAAATTTCAACATATATTTTTATACAGTGCCCTGTACTTTGTCTTCCTGTAGCTCTACAGGAAGAGGTGATTCCCGTTCAAGAAGATTTGCATGCTGAAAACACAGCATTCCAGGCAAGAAGTGCAAGGAAGGAACACAAACAAGAGTGGTGAAAACCTGGAGCCCCCGCAATATTTCATCAAAAATGAGGCTTTTCCTACAGAAGTCGCCAACAACAGATACAAATTACTTCCTGTCCCTCTAGAATTAGTTTTAAAGAAGGAGAAAAGCAGCCTACATATTGGCCAATCTCTGCACCCTCAACTAGGCAGTTTCACTACATTCTATAAAGTTGCAATCAACTTTCCACTAATGCCTGTTGTGATTTTACCAATTAAAATGCTGCTTTTCCAGACATTATGCTGACAGAATTCAACTTATAGATTTTCTGATGTTTGGTTATAGTAGTTTGAACAGCAGCTTAATGGCAAATAAACAGAGCTGACTGTGAATATGAAAAGATCAAGGGGAAAAAAAATCACAACCCACAGGCAGCTCAAGAAAGTGCAATACAGCAAAAACCATGAAAACGTGATCTAAGCACACGAACACAGAGGCCACCTTTGATTTATTTTTCCATACATATTCACTCAACAACAATGCATTAATAATTTTAAGACTGTAGTACAAACTTGTTATCCAAGTTTTTTTTTCAGCCCACAAATAAATATAAATAGATGTATTTAGTATATTCCATCTTTTGCTAGTAAAACATTAGGGGCAAGCTCAGATCTGAAAAGAGTGGTTATTCAATTCCATTTTCTGATCTATTTAACAAATACTCATATGGAGTATTTTTTAGGTAACCAAGTAAACATTAGGAAAGAGGAAAGAGATTCTTCAGTTATGGGCAGCTCTCCCTGCTATTCCTCACCAAAAGCAAAATATTCTTGTCTTACAAAATAACCAGGACTTTCCTAGTGTTAGATTTTCCCAAATAATTTGAACACAACAGCACTCACTAGAGAGTGCCTAACAAGAAAAGTTAAAAAATATCTCCAGTGCTAAGCATCACTCATAATCGTTTCTAAAACCCAGCTCTGGTTTGCAGTTCCCAGCACACACAGGGACTGCCCTTGTTGAAATCTCCCTGGGTAAGCAAGATAGCTCTAAAAAAAGAACACCAGGGCCTTACAATTAATTGCTAACTATTAATAAATTAGCATATTTCTCCCTCTTCTTCCAGATATATCTATAAATGTAGTTGCCCAACAGCTTTACCAGGAATGGAAATCTGAGTATTTCATGACATAACAGATGGAGGAATAAGTAATGTCCACGAACTACTGAGAAAGGGAATAACTGAACCTGGAGTGCAATAATGAGCCCAAGGCAGACTCGTGATCCCCAGCCAGCTGAGTCTACAGCTCCAGTAACTGCAAAGGCCAGACTGCAGTGGAGCCTCACAACAACAGAGGCTGCTAACCACAAGCACATCAAACTGTCTTTACCGTGTAAAATTTGGCTTGAAGTCACAACTCACAGAAGTATGTGAAGCCTGGGGGAAGAGACAGATCAGGCTACAGCAAACAAAGAGGAGGCACAGAGATGTTCTCCAAGACGACAATGACATTTCTCACACAGGAGCTCTATGCCAAAAGCTGCTTTCCTCTTCCTCACATTTTTTGAGGAATGACCTTAGCTGAGGAGTTTCAGCAGCCACTGGCTTCTGAGACCAGGAAGTTTCACCATACCATCAATCATTGTTATGCCAGTAGAATTGTCACTTTTATACAATGTCCTGCAGATGTGCTGCAACTTCCATGGGCACTCACCTGCCTTGCAGCAACCTGAATAACTCTAGGAATACCTCTTGGGGAACAGGAGAAATTCAGGCACACAAGAGAGTTCTGTAATATACAGGTGAGGACTTTGAGCCCCCAAGCATCTTATACAGCACAAAAGCAAGATCACAGGTCAACTACAACACTATTCAGATGTTAGGCTGTATGTACCACAAGGATTAACTCTAAACAACCCAGAGAAACAAACCCCAAACACATCTTTTCAGCAGAGTTAGGAATCAATGTAGACAATATTGTTCAAAGAGCATAAACTCCATGCCAGCCAAGACACAAGTAAATCAACACAGCATCCTAGGCAAATATATACCTTTTCATGGCTGAATATGGCCCCAAATACTATATGAATTCACTGTGTTGTAAGAGAAACCTAAAACCATCACTTCTTCCAGACAGAAATAGAGGTGATGCTTATAAAGAAAAAAACCCAACAGATTATTTTCAAACACTGATGCTGTAGCTAAAAAGTTATCCTATCCGTGGTCATATGTTTCACAAACACAGAAAATTGCTAGCAATAAAAGCACTAAGTCTTCCTCTTCAGCTTCAGTTTAACTAGACCAGATCATATTAGCTGCATAGCCAGCTATTGACAGTACAGTGCCCTGTGCCAGAAAAAACACCCTTGTTCACAAAAAATAGCAGCATTCTAGTCTGAATTAGTGAGAGAAGACAAGCAACTTTGTTTTGTATCAGCTGTTGTTGGTAACAAAGAACAGAGCACTTTTTATTTTAAACCTGACTACAAATATCTAAAAATATTTATGTTCAGCTTACTAGTTCTTGATAGGTTCTATTTTAAATCCTGGATAAATGCTTTTTACAGCATTTACCAAGGAGTGAACGACTCAAAATCACAGAGCAAAACTCTTCAGAACAAGAGTTACCTTGTAAAAAAAGTTACTTAAAAGCAACTAAAAAAAGAAAAGTAACTTGACCAAGAACAAATAAGCTGTCCAGCAGTGGTCATAGAGCCTACTTTGGGAATTTGCTTTAAGGGGCTTGTTTCATGGAAAAGGGGAAGTTTCCATGAATCCTTTTGATTTGGAGAAGTTATTAAAGAAGTTTTAGTTTATCAAAGTTTAATTGTAAAAAATTTGGAAGGGGGTGAGAGAAGGCGAAATGTTCCTGGACAATATTCTGTTCCACACTGAACATTAAAATGGACTGAGTCAGACCACTTATTTCCACCATTCTCTACACTTCGCCAAGACATTTTTTATCATTGTATGATAATTAAGAATCGTTATCTGCAAAACCAATCTCCCCACTGAGAGCTGGCATCTCCCAGCAGTTTTTTACATCATGCTCCTAAAATACATCTCCGTGGCACCACAGCACTAACTACTGGCAGCAGATTTCACCAGCCAAATAATTTTCCCCAGAGTTCAACCAGTTCAGTAAAGATCACAGCATCGCTTCTCACAGGAGGCACATGCAAGAAAACAAATAGCATAAGCTTCCCTCCAATCACTTGTTTCATAAAACTAACCTTGAGAATTAAAGGTAATCATAAAGTAAAATAAATTGGTCTTGGTCAAACACGAAACTCAGTGGTTGTGAACTACAGAGTAAATAACTATTTCAGGTTGAAAATAAACTATGAAATGTCATGCTAAATAAGGCTGTTAGCTAGCTATTAAAGTATCTTTTTTCATGTGCAGAGATGAAAGTATAACCATAAAGAAAAATTTTCCTCATGTCATTTCTTTATTACAGTCTTGTCACGCAGGGAGTGACATAAAATGACTCTGTGTACTAAAGAAGTCGAACGCTTACCTAGAAACTGAAAAACAACAGCACAAACAAAAGTCACCAGCAGTCTTTAATTTATTCCTTTACATTTCAAAGTACACGTGTTTGCATTAGTCAGAAGATCCACCTCCCAACTACAGCCAGCCCTCAAATTATTCTGCTTAACACTAATTGAGGGTCCAGCTGAAGAGTTACCTGTTCAAGGAACCTGCAAGTAAAATAAATTATGCAAGAAAGGAAGCCAAGCATACTTAAGAATAATAAAGGCTTTTAAAATGATTAGCAGGTTTACTCTTTAATATGGCAAGGTAACAAACTCTCAGCACCCAAGAAAAAAAACACAATGAGGGAAAAGTTTTATACAAATATTCCACATGCCAAAGCAAAAGGCTTATTTCATTGGAACAATGTGCTCCTGTTTAAACCAATACCAAGCATAAAAAAGAGAGATCTTTCTGTGGAAGTTATTTATATGTTAACGCATAACTGCACAGCACGTTTGTGTGGAATCCTCTCCTCACAAAGGCTGCTCGGACAGTCCCTCACTGGCACCGGCCCCTTCAGGCACATGTTCACGCTCAGGAGGCCTGGGAGTAGCCATCTCTCGCTGTCTGAAAACATGAGCCTGCTTTCCAAATTTGCCTCAGTTTTGAGCGGCGCTCCTGCCAAGCGCTGACCACAGGCACGCAGTCCAGTGAGCATCAGGGTCCTGAGACACGGCGGTAATGGCTGCTGGGAGCGAACGCCGCTCCTGATCCGGGCAAACTTTCACCTCTCAGAACACTCCTAACTTCTCATCAACTTAAAACTCCAGCTAAGCCTGGGAAAACACTTTATGTAACCAAAGAGGATCACATTAAAACGTAATGCTACAAGAAAAAAAAAAAAAAAAAAAGAGACGTACACTCCAGAAGTCATAAATCCCTAAATCCCTCACCTAACTCATAGCTCTACTTCCCTTTTGATTCATTCCCTGTAGAGCGGGAACCGCGACGGCAGCACCCCGGTGGGCATTCCGAAAGCACCCGCAGGGTTCAAGCGGAGTGTGGACACCACGAGGTTGAACCTGCCCCCGGAGGAAGCCCCGGTAACACCCAGCGCTGCCGAAATGCCCGCGGCAGGAGCGAGCCTCCCGCAAAGACCCCCGGGGCTGGGTGCAGGAGGGCTGCGCACAGAGGTCCTGCCGAGCCTTTCGCTGCTATGTCAGCACTGCGAACAAACCTCGGAGCAGAGGATGATGTTTGAGTAGGCGGGAGAGGGAGAGACACAAGCACACACCCGAGAGATGAGGGGTAGGAGGGATGGATGGACAGACTGGCGAACGAAGGGGCCGCTATTCACCTCTCCGAGCGGCAGCCCAGCGCTTCAGTCCCATCACCGCTGAACGGCAGTGGGAGTTCCTGCTTCCTTGAGCTAGTTTAAAAACTTCTTGCTTAACTTACAAACCTGCAGTTTTTTCGAACCGTGAATGGGTTTCCCTTGAGAAGCTGAAAGTTAACTTTCTTGGGACTTATCCCACCTAAACGACTCTGTGATTTCACGATCCTACCTGCCTGAAGGAGCACCGTAAACCCCTCTCCATGCAAACAGGCTGGCCAGGACGAACACAGGGAGAAGGGGACCGAGCCATGGGTAGAGACCGCACTGCATACATATATATATATATACGCATATACACCCGTACCTCGAGTCAGCCAGTCTCGCTGCAAAACTTTTTCCCTTTTCCCCAAGTCAAAAAAAAAAAAAAAAAAAAGAAAACCAAACAAAAAAACAAAAAACCCCCAACCAAACAAAATAAAACCCAAACAAAGCAAAACCGAAAATCCGGCAGGGCGAAGCAGGCACAAGCAGGCACGGAGCGCCGGCAGGAGGGCGCGGGAAGCCGCCAGCTCCCGAGCACCACGCCGGGGAGTCCCGGGGCTCGGCCGGGGCTGGCGCTGGCAAAGGCCGCGCTCCCCCCGCCGCCCACA
>VZTN01022996.1:52171-135965 GCA_013400515.1 Erpornis zantholeuca
CGGGCCGGCCTCGTGCTTGGGAAAGTGCCGAGAACAAACTTACTTGGTTTCCCGCTCCGACAGGTCCGGAGAGACGGCGATTCGGGAGTCGCCCGGCATCCTTCCCCAGCAGCGGCGGCCGGCCCATGGGGTGGGGTGGAGCGGCGGCCAGGCGCTGCACCTCGCTTCGGTGGTGGCTCAGTGTGAGTCACAGCCTCGGGGCGATTTTAGCAGCTGCAGACTGCCTTGAACCGCGCTTGTCCCCATATTGGCATTTGGGGTTTTTGTTTCTGAATCCCTCGCTTAGAAGCGTCCATGGGTGTGGAGGCTGTTTCACCAGAAGGGTTTACTTTTATTTTGCTGTCTTCTCTTGGGAGCTGCGTTAAGCCATCAGCTCCACCTCGGAGTCGCTTTCCTCAAGGGAAGTGTGTCGCTTGTGTCCTGACCACCTCCCGAAGCCCATGTAAGCCCCCACTGAGTGTCAGCCCCCTCTCAGAGGTTAGAGGGCTGACTTGCAGAACTCTGTGCCCAGCACACCGGCCTCTGCCATTCCCTACCATTGAGCCCCTAACGCAGCCTTGCAAACACTTTTCCATGGAGCAAGGAAACATGAAGAAAACGGGGTTTTTATTCTATCATAATACTATCTAGTTCAGCGGCAAATTCCAGCCTGAAGCCCTTTAGCGGCACGCACAAAAGTCCCGCTGCTCCTCTTCCTCAGTCAGGAAGAGCAGAGTAAACTCTGCTGTGACAATCAGACTGTGAAATTTTAACTTGACAATATTAGAGAGTGGGTAAGCAGCTGGGACTTGACACTGTCCGGTATCGCACTGTTTGCATAGTCTCCCATCTCGACCCATCTGTTATCCCCAGTCATGCAGCTGAAATGTAAGCTCTCTGGGAGCGGGGCTGTCAGCTCCGTGCGTGGCTGTGCAGTGCCCAGCTGTGCAGTGCCCAGCTTTCCCACCACAGCGCAAACAGCTGCCTTCTGGCACGCACCCATGCACACCCCTGTTGGAGTCAGGAAGAGTTCTAGTTCTAGTTCTAGTTTGGGAAAACAGTAGTTTAAAAAAAGGGGGTGTGCATGTGTGTACCTAAAAAGTATAATTTCTTCTTCTTTTTTTTTTTTTATTTTGTTACAAAGTAGTTGAAGGTATATTTTTAGTTCTTTATTATAAGGTCAACTCATTCTAGCTGATTTATTTATTTGCTTTCTATTTTGCGAAATACGAAGGCGGTCAGTTGATCTCTCTGCCTATTTGAAAGATTAAAATGCAGTTCCTCACAGCTGTAATATTGGTGCAACAACCAAAAGTTTCCTGATTCCCCATTGAATCATGTGCCATTCGTGCTGAAAAAACAAAACAGCAGCTCTCCACCCTTGCAGAGGCCTGAGTAAACAGATGGACCTTGCTATGTGCCCTGCTAATGGTTTCACATTAATGTAACAGCGCTTCTGTTTTAACTACACAGATGCTTCCCTAGGTTGCAGGCAGGATAGCAAATGTCTCTCACCGTCGGTGTTTGGAACACTCATCTGCTGTCATCCTTCTCTGTCACACGTCTTGGGCCAGTCCCTCTGCCTGCTTTGGGTCAGATGAGCACCATATTTTGTGAGTAAGGCATGCAGAGATGGTCACTTGCTAGCAGACTGCCAATCTAACAAATCCATTATTAATAGTCAGTATTTTTTGTAATTTTCAAAGTGACAAAGCTATACATTTCTTTTTTAAGCAAGACAACATTGCAGTGGCTCGCTGTTCTTTTATTACATGATGCCTCCCAACATCAACTGCTTTACAGCCTGCTCTGGACAAAGGAAATGGGGCTGACAGGGAAAGGCAGCGTCTCCTGTTTCTCAAAAAGATCCTAGCCTCATTGCTTGTCTGTGCTACTCTTTTCAAGCCCAGATTGCAGCTGCATTTGAGTTGATCTTTCTCATGATTGCATCACCTTAATCTGATCTTTATTTGAGATGAGATTAACTAGTAGTCAACTGGCATGATGCAATTAGAAGTTCTGTTTATAGAATAAGGTATTTTTGTTAAAAAAATACTCACTGCCAGAAGAAATAATAATAATTTTTAAAAACCCAACTCTGTCTGATTTCTAGCAATGCCAGATTAAAAACTGACACATGTGCTTTGCATGTCTTCAGATGCTCTGTAGGTTAGTTTATGAGTTTTTAGCCAGTATCAGCTATTAGGAAAGGTATCCATTCCTTTTCTCTGCTTGCTTGCAGCCTTGGATGGAGTTCATGGCTCTGCCAAGGACCCAGCTGCCAGCTCTCCAGAAGTGCACGATTTTTCTTTTGTTACCATTTTCCAGCGGTAGAAGTGATTTGATTTGAGAAGACGATTCAGACCAATGGTTTGCTGGTTCCCTGTTTTGTTTGTTTTCTTCCTTTTTATTTCCTCTTGCAGGCCGGGTTTTCAAAAGGCTCTCAGGCTAGTTTGCCCGACAACACAGAGCTCAGTATGGACCACGATCTTGGTTTCACAGTCTAAGACCCAGCAATATGCACCCTCCCATCACCCCAGAGGAAAGACAAAAGAGTCTTTTGTCTAAACCCACAGCCACATCCCTGTCAAAATGGCAGAAGAAGCTACACAGTGTTTGTCACCTTCAGGCTTCTGTCCTCGGAGCTGATCAGCAAAAGGAGGGCAGATCACTCTCTGTAACAGAAAGTCTATGGGAATAAATTATCCTTTCAAGAAATAAAACCCAAACTGTATTTGGATAATTGAAAAAGCTTAGCATCATTTCATCATCTATATTGGCTGTACTCTGGCTTTACAGTGCATTTATCATTTTATCTAAACACACTCTGGTTGATGCTGCCTCTTAGGCCATAGTTTTCCATACCAAATCTGTGAGCTACCAGGTTACCTGCCTGGACCGATTTTTTTGTGACATAGAGATAGTCACATGCTTGACAAAGTAATCAAATAGAAAACAAGGATGGCATTCAAGTTTTTAAGCACAAGGGTGAGAGGCAATAGATGATCTAGCACAAAACATGCTGGTACATAGAGAACACACCAAAATTCCTTGAACAGTAGAGAGTCAAGTGAGTTTGGACCAGGCTATCTCTTCACATTACATTGCTGCTTTTTTCCCAGTCTGTCTGTTGCCAGACTTACTACCATGCACCACAGCTATGCCTCAAGCCCCTTGGTGTTGTGCAGAATTGCACAGACAGCAGCCCCTTTCTCTACAAGAGGTTTGTCTCTAGAGGGATGAATAAACAACTGTTTAGCCAAAAGTCACACACCAAGTTCAAAAAGTGTGGGTTTTGTTCAGGGCCACAAAAAGTTAATTTTCAATTAACTTGAAAAATTTTTTAGGGGTGTCAGCATATTGCAGTTTTTATTTTTGAGTGGAAAGGATGTTTATGTTTGGCAAAGCATTGTCTAAGAAAGTTTTGCATTACATTACATTTTAATTACATTATTCATGGAAGGCTCAAGATTTATTTATTTAATATTCATAGCTGAAAGCTGTGAAAATTGACAAACTTAAAGTACCCAGAACAAAAGCCAGTATATGGGTAGAAAATCCACTGTTTACCTCTATTGATAATCCACAGATGAGCAATTAGGTGATCATCCCTGACCTTTTGTTAGTCATAATGCTTCAGAGACCACCTCAACTACTGCCACTACCAAAAAAAAAAAAAAAATTGGGATTTACATTTTCGAGCATTACCACACAGGCCACAGAAGTCAGTAGGACTTTTTGCACAACACCAAGAAAATCTTACCCTACATACCTGGAACTGAGAGCTTCCCAGTAAGGTCAGTGAGTATTAAAATTCTTTTGGAAGTTGCAACAGGTAACTTAACTGAGTCAGAGTGAGTCAAGTTCAGAACTGGGTTTGGTTCTACAAGCATGTAATTAAAAAAACTCACACTAGTGGGAAACTGTTGTTGCACAAGGATCAACACCCTATTTCTCACTTTGATATCAGTTCTGTTAGTGATGGATCTCTTCTATACATGAGAGTGTGGGAGACCTTGGTGTAGCCTGGTGAGAGCAATAGGTCAGCCTAGTGATATTTAGAATACAAGATTATGGCTGATTTATCAGTAACCAAAGTTAGGTTAGGAAGACCTACACATATGGCTGTATTTGTAATGGCTCTATCAGATTTTTTGTAGACTTTTCTTTTTTTCCCCCATAATAAGGTTGCTGCACTACTTATTTCCTAAGGATAGGAGTTTGAATCCTGTGTTTGGATTGTCCTTGTTACCTTCCATTCAGCTGTAAAACAACCTACACAAAATTCCTAGTTGGGTGAAAGTTGCCCCTGCCTGCTGCTCTAGGTGTATATATATGTCTACATATAAATATATGTGTGTGTATATGTACACTGATGACTCTGCACGAAACTGACATAGGCCCTAGGGAAAAAGGTCTTCTCCTGAAATTTTTCCTCAGAGCAAAATCCTATAAACTCTATTGAGTATATTTTTTTTCCTTCAAGAATGCAGATATAGGACTTGAATTGCCATATGTTGGCATTTTTATTCCCCTAGGTGGTTTTATTAAGTTGATCTCAAATCCCTGCATAGGAATAATTTCTTCCAATGCACCTGGTGCTAAGGTAGCATGTTTAAGAAGAGGATCACAAACCTGTTTTGCAAAATATAAATGTATTAAAAATCTATTTCATAATCAGTAGAAATTAGGTTATAAATTTATTTTGGTCTACCTCAGGTCCCTTTACCTGCCTACGTCTCTCAGGTAAACAAAGCACAAAGTGATTTGTGTAAAATTACAAAGCTCACCAATCTCAATATATAAAGTGAAACTTAAAGTCAAATGACAGCATTTTTTTTAATAGAGAAATAGAAAAATTAAGGGTCTTCATTTCCCTGCCCAAAAGTCACAGAAAAGGAAAAATCTGTCTTGAATGTACTTTGTTGGTGAGTTTGATCAGCTGTGTAAGATTTATGTTCCCAAATGGAAAACAAACAACTTCTGGGAGTTTAGCACTAGCAAGGAGACATTTGTGCTTCTAGAGCAGGGAAACCACTTTGCAAAATTACCGGGAGCAGTGTCTGCCCCACCAGCTGTGGGTGTTTGTCCAGCAGTCGTTAATCACAGGCACACAGAAGCAGAGTGGGACCCAATCCTGGCTGGTGCCTGGAGGGGTGGAGGGAGCAAGGTGTGGCACAGGGCAGGTGAAGCAGACGTGGCACAGCGGAGTTCCTGGCTCAGGACCAGAGTGGGGGCTGAGGTACCATTCAGCTCCCTTCAGGCACCACACTGGGCTGAGGAAGTGTGGGGAATGAGGGTGCAGGAGGAAAAGGGATGCTGGAGCAGATGGGATATCCCTACCACCCCCCAAAGCCACACACAGGTGGTGTGGAAACCTCCTCCTGCTAGAGGGGTACCTGTGGGCCCAGGCAGAGAATGCCATCCCTCATTTATTAGCAGTACTGCCTGCACAGCCTTTGCCATATTTTCCTGGAAACTTGCTCAAAATAAGACCTTAAGATATAGGAATTTACAGAAGGAAAACCAGAGTTCCTCCTACATGGAGCATGCTGGTAGTCCTTTGTATATTGCGTTTGAAGACCCTGATTCAAGAAGCCTGTGTTCTGCCTAAATCACACTAACTCTTCCTCCCCCTCTTACTTAAGTCTTCAGACATCAGAAAGGAACAGGCAAAGGGATTTAAAGCCTGGCTGGCTGAATATGCACATGCAACAGTAGAACAACAAGCTAGAAACATGTCTTTTAAAAAGTTATGTGACCTTGACAAGAAACATTTTGCTCGCTTTTGCAGTCTTTTTGCTCCTCCTTTGTAGAGGATGTTAAATATACAAGTATTTTAATTCACCCTTAATAGCCCAAATTTATCTGCAGACTCTGAAATGTAAGAAAAGTGCATTAACTCTACCTGCCAGAGCTTTATTTGCAAATGGAAGTTGGTTTTTTTTGGAAGGCAAGAAGAGTAATAGGAATTCAAACAATTAATTTGAGTATCTGCTTAGCTTAAAGAATAATAGCTAAAATCTGAGAAGAAGGTTTGATTTTTAATTTTTCACTAGCTGTTATATATTTAAAACTTTTAAGTAGTGTTGGCAGCAGTATGACAACTGGTTGTTACAGAATATTCACCTAATCAGGAATGAAAATCCCCAGTAACTTAAGCAACAGTTTCTCTAGAAAGCTAGAAAGCCAACTACTATTGTAGTATCTTCTATAGAATTCTCAAATCTTCAGATCTTCAAATATGTTGCAAACATTAATGAGCAGTCTCTCAAAATACCTGTGGTCTGGTGGTTAAGACAGCCCAACACCATTTCAAAAGAAAGAGGTTCAAAGCCTTGCTCTGTCACAGCCCAGCTCATGCAAGACTGAAACACTTTATGATTAGCCATGAGAGTAATTCTGTTAAATTCATTGAGAAGAATGTGCCTAAATGTTTTCAGATTAAGGGGATTTAAGCATGCCTTTGGGTTCAAAACCCAAACAACCATCCTGCAGCTGCTAATAACCTCATCCCTGACTATCCACTGGAGCACCTGAGGAGCTTCCAAAAATAATTACATGAACTCTCTAGCAGAGGAAGGATCTGTGGCAGAGGGTCTACTCAAAGAAACAGAGCAGGGCTAGGAGGAAAAGCAATAATATCATAAAACACGATTTTTGAACTACTGCCACAGCTGTCTCTTCACACATCTGCCCAGGCCCTGGGTCCAGGCTTGGCTCTACAGAGCAGTGATTATTTTTTGACCAAGATCTCTCCTGGGTTCAGGTGCTAACTTTGTTGCCTTTCCTGTGGCACGTGGGGATCCTGAAATGATAGGCATATTCAGAGTAGGTCTGATCAAACCTGTTGGGTGAAAACACTGGGGCTTCATCCACCACCTGGGTGAGCCGCAGCCTCACCCAGGCTGTGGGGCATCTCAGTTCAGCTCCCCGCTCTGCCCCAAAACGATTTCCATTTGCTTCCCGGGGCCGTGTACAGACATAGGTTTCACTCCCCAGTCCAGCCCTAGCAATATTTCTTAATGGACTGGCTCAGCTAGTTCTTCCAAAGCTTTTTAGATGTTGTGGTTTATACCCTTTGTGTGGCCAGGCTTCCTCATGTGTTGTCTGTGCGATCTGAGGAGAAAGCTCACGCCTCTGTGGCCCTTGTTCTGACAGCAAGAGCTGTTGGTACTGGAGGAGTACTGCTATTATAAAACACAGCTTGAAAATAAAATGGTAAGTCACACTCAACAATTTGCTAGGAAAATTACAGCTTTTTTATCATCATTGCTGAGAAGTGTATACCTCTCATTCCTTTCTTCAAGGAGCAACGTTGAAATATTTCCTGTACATTCATCACAAGTTTTTTCCTTTAATAAATTACTACATTATGCATAATGCTTCCTTAGATTGTATATAACTCTTGCTTCTGTAAACAGTTGCCTCAGTGGTTGTGTTGAGCCTGGGATGAAGTGAAGCCCCAGAGAAGAGAAGCTCTGAGGAATGGGGAGGAAAAAGTGGTCATTTAATCCCCTGAAAATATGGCTTTGCAGAGACCAAAGACTAGCTCTGTCCTTTGAATCAGTGACTGCTCTGAGAGCAATAAAAGTCACAAACAAATGTTGTACCACAAGTGTTGGAAGACCTTATAAATCATACTAGAAAGGTTAAAACAATTATCTGAAGAACAATAGCCCTTTTTGAAACACACTGATCTTCAAGAACAGGTTTACAACCTCCCTTCTGGACAATAATTTTCATAGGAGAAGTCTGCAAAAAAGCTTTAGAAACTGCATTCATGCAGCATTCCTAAGTATTATCTGTCTCCATTGAAAGGGTGATTATCTTTCCCCTTGCTCTCAGGACTTTTTCTTCAAAATTTGATAATTTAATTAGAAAGTATATAGCAACAGTGAAGAAGTTCATCAGACTGGAATAGCAAAAATCATGCTTTTAGTAAAACAGCACTTTGGTCACCTCTTTCTCAGTAACAGCGTCCTAAACATGAAGCAGGAAAATTTGAGAAAGGTTAAAAAAAAAAAAAAATCCCCGGGCCTGAATGTAAAAAACCAAAAAACATGTAAACAGCTTTAAAACAGCAGATTCAGTGGACAGAAATTAGGCCAATACATCAAACATACACTGTTTGTTGTTGATGCCTGAGGCCACAAAATTATTTGGAGTCTTTGGCTTTCTGTGTGTACAAGATGATGGCAGAAACCAGACAATGGACTGATGTTTGTTCTTCAAACCCAGCCACCAGATGAGTGGAGTTGTTGTTTTTAAACATTTAGTGTTTCATTGGAAGCCTGGCACCTCTCACATGCTCCTTGAAAGAGAAACAGCAATACAAGGATCTGGTGGGAGTTCAAAATCCTCATTTGGTTCTCGATTACCCATCCCCACCACACAGACAGAGATGTATTTGCAACATACTTGTTTGGGGCCTACTTTTTTTTAATTGTGATTTTGGTTTAGTTTGTGAAACTATCTATTTTTCATGGTCATGGGAAGATGAAGAGACCAAAAGGTCTAACTGAGCAAAGAAGTGAAAGGTGTGGTGCTCTGAGCACGTCAGCTGCAGTGGCCTTTGGCTAAGGCTCCTGTCAAAGCTCTTTTCACTGCACAGCCTGGCCAAAGCACAGCAGCTCTGCTATGTACAGACAATTATTTTTTAAGAACCTCTACTTATGTTTTCCCAAAATAATGAACCTTTAGAAGAAAGCAGAGGGGAATTAGCCCAGCCACTGGGAAATGCTTGTTTTAATACCAAATCCCTTGTGAGCATCTGAACATCAGTATTCAAAAGAAGTCCAAGAGGAAGACAAATCTGACTTATGGTCAGCCTTTCTTCATGGCTTCTCTCCCTTTCTGAAGTCAAGGGGAGAGTTCAACAGGTTGCAAATGTGCTCTGTTGGGAAGGAAGTGGAAGGAATTCCTCCTCCACTAGTTTATATGTGAAGTTCCTGTCAACTATTAGTAAGATTTTTTCACTTAAGACCTTCCAGTTCTTGAAATACTTGTCTTTAATTTAAAACTTGATTTGAGACATTTTCTGATGGTTTCAAGGGAGGACTAGAGAGATTTTGATAAAAATTTATGCAAGAAGAAAGAGAAACCAGTGTTCCTGTAAGCCCTTTTGTTGTTTATTTTGCCCTCCATGGTTGAAAACAGAAAAAGTGGGCAGAAATCTCAAAAGTGAACACCTTCAGGTCCCATGGGACCAAATCAGATGCAATTTTATCCATGACCGAAAAAGATGCTACAAGATTTAAACCACAGAAGTGGAAAGGGCTCATTTCCATGTGGGATTCCCATCAGCTTTATGGGGGTACATTCCAGCTGTGAAAGCCACTTGAGCAGCTTTGCCACTCACTGACCCTTTTCGTGGTCAGGATCTGCCCTATAAAGCCCTAATTGACACTAACCTGAATGGGTTCTTAATTCACTGCCTAGAGCAGGTTTATATGCAGCCTGCCTCCTTTGGATCCCAGGCAATCTCCTCTGCAGTGTTTGCGTCAAAACGCAAACCTCCTCTCAAAAAGGCAAACGTGTATACTGCACATGAAAGCAATCAACAGAAACCTTTCTCCCTGAAAAAGTAGGGAAGAGCTAGGCAGCCTTGTGCATCCTTTGTTTGTGTTCTGAAAGGAACCAAATTCAATGGAAAAATAAAACACATATCCCAAAGGCTTCGTGATTCCCTTTTCATCTGGTGTTACTGTACTGAAAAATTCTTTTATATAGCAATATTTTACTATCTCTTGACAAAATTCTAGCTTTATCATGATCAATTGCTCTGGTTTTATTGCACTATTATATGTTTGGCATCTCAATCTGTAGTTAAGGCTGCTGAATGTTTTTGAACAAAATGGGTTTAGAAGTGTATTACTTGCCTGGTGAGGCTTGAGTCTTTTTCTACCTCTGTGTGTAATCAACTGCTAATAGATAGAGTTTCACAGTACTGTATATTTGACTGTTTATGACTGTTCTCTTGATTGCTGTCAGTTAAAAATGGATTTTTCCCACTAGTTTTCTTGTTTTGATGACCTATGCTATAAGAAAAAAATTAAAGAAAACAAGAAAATTAAGTGTGATCCAGACACAAATCTGCCAATTTTACTGAAGCTGCTGATTCAACAAGGTCTTTCAGCATTTGCAAATTTGGGGGCATGACAGATGGAGCTATTTTTGAAACAGTACCACTAGTCATATGTTTCAACCTGCACTTGTGTTTAAGTGCTTTGTGGAATCAAGCCTTAATTCTGTGGGTTAAACTGAGATGACTCATTTAAGGGAAAATATCATATTATGTGAAAAATATTGCCACTTCCTGATAAGTCATCAAATACCTGCTTTTGTTAAAATTCCAAAGATGAGTTTCTCTTAGTTGACTCTACCATTGTAAGTCAAGGAGCTCAAACCTCAGCAATATCATTAATATGAGATGCAAGGAGATGCAACCCACAAGCAGAAATTAAAATGGCCAATGTAAATAAGAGATGTATTATTAACTTCTTAAGAAAAGTCTCTCTAATTTGAAATATGGCTTATTAATAAAGTTAGCTAACTTCAGGTGAACAAACAATTCTGAAAAATGTAGGTCCACGGCTTTAAGTGAAAAGAAGGCCAAGCAGAAAGTACTGATGACTGATAATTTACCCCTAAGTCCATGAATTCTGTAAGCACAGTGTAATGTTGGGTGTTAGGTGTTAAACATTCTGAAATCTTCATCAGCAGTTTCTCCATCAGCAGGCAAATTTTCCAGTTGATCTTTAAATCATCTATTATATTGTTCCTAATTGCAAGTTTCTCCTCTATGTGTTCTCTTCACTGCTGCTTCAGCGTGAAGGTAAAGTCTTTAACCATTAAGCAGCTTGCACAACTCTTGTGAACAATTCAAATTCAATTTCAAACTGCATTTGAGAATGTTTACAAAAATTTATAAGGCTCAAGCAGACAGTTTGCTCTTAGTATTTATTTCTTTATACTAAATATTTCAGAAATGTAAACAGGTATGGCATTTTCCATGAATGCCATTTACAACAGGTAGCTCTTCCAAACACTGTAGCTGCAGGAACAAAAAATGCAGGTGAACAACATTAACAGTAATGACAAAAATCAAACAAACAGACAAAAAACCCAAACCAAACCAAAGAAAAAGATCCCTGTGTAAGTAATACTGTCTTCCTCTACCAAGTAAACAAAAGTCTCTAATGACAGCAGTTTGGGGCTATTTTTCACAAATCTCTCTTTAAAAATCCCAAAGGTACGGGAATGTACCCATGGAGTTAGTGGGATTTTATGCTTGATTTATCCTTTCTTTTTATGGCAGCAGAACAATTGCATTTTCTTTCTTTTTTTCACCCCTACCATCTTTCCTTGCATTTTTTTTACCTTTTAAAATAGTGTTTCAGAAGATTTGCTTACATGTGAAGGTATGAAATCTTCAAGATATTTGGAACCTTTTAATGACTTCTTGTTGACATCTTTAACTCTTCAACCCAACAGAAATAAGATGAAATCTGCTGAAACTCAGATGAATCTCCCCCTGGATATATACCACTACATTACATTTTCCCACAGTCCATTAAAACATCCAATGTTCTTGTCCTTATACAGGCAGCTTTGAGATATCACACGTGTGGTGTATGGCAACTCCTGTGCAGACTCTCTGGGATTTTGACTCTTGTCAAAATCCTAAACAACTACTGTTTGGATCCTTTTAAATGAACTAAGCCACGTTTGGTGCCAATCTCAGATATCCTATGTTGGTCTCGTTTGACAAAGTCTGCTGAAACTTAGTCAAAGTTGTAAGTAGTGATTGTGCTATTTGCTGCCACAATTTGTGACAATGTGTGCATCACTTTTTCAAATGCTGATGTAAGGATATTTCTTAGTAGCCTCTGTTGACACAAAAGAATGTTTTGTGTAGAAAATTAGTGAATGATCTCTCACTGATTTCAATATAAATAAAATTAGATTCAGCACCTTGGACTTCAAGAGGTAGTTATAGCCAAATAACCAATTTATGAATTTAACTAAATGGAGCCTCTGAATATTTTGGGAATCTTTAGCTACCATTGGTTAAGTATCCTTATGGATTTCCCACCTATTTATCTTCCCCATTTACCTCCTCAGTCTTCTGATAACTGGCCAATAGCTGATATTGAGATCTTCCAAATCTATTGAGACTTTGAGTTCACTTTGCAGGTGATATATTGCTTTTGTGGTTTTAACAGTACTACAGAATTTGCTTGAAACAGGAGGTTGCAATAATTACCTCAGTCTTCTTGGTGTCTTCAGAAGTGATGTGGCAGATCAATTTTAGGACTTTTATACAAGTGACAGCATCTCTATCTAGACAGTTCTTGTGCAGTCCTGATATGTTCAACTTATTCAAAAGACTGTAAAGGATTGATCTGTTTATATTTGTCTAAATATCTGGCTATTTCTGGCTATTTTCTGGCTATTATTTTCCACTTGAGGAGGAAAAAGAAAGAACTTGAGGCAGCAAAGTGCTTCAATGAACAGGCTATATATATTCAATATGTACTCAGCTCTGAGAAGTTGAATGAATTTATATTAATTTTTAAAATATTTTCTCCATAGATGTTAATAATCCTTTAAATTTGACTCATTCCTCTTCCTTCAATATGACTCACAATTCCTTAAGCCCTTTACTTTTGAAACCTGCAGCTTGAAAAGATTTTAACACCATAACAGTTCCTGATTTTTGTGGGCTGGTCTTGTGTTGATTCCATGAAGCTGTGTGCCAGTGGTGTACTTGGGCTGATACAGAAAACAGCCTAAGGTTCACCTGTGCCTCAAGGAGTTCATCTTCTAACCCCAAAATGCAAGAACCTGCCTGGCACTGCAGTGGAGCAGCCAGGTTTTCCTGACTGTGGAGGTGCCTAAAGAAGGCAGGATTGTTCAGTTTAGGTTAGCAGTACATTGAAGCTGGTACTGACCTTGCAACATTCATGTGTTTTGGAGAAGGAAGTGAAGGCTCGAGGTGTCAGTGATCATGGCAGGAGGGTGTTCTGGCTGGCAGGGACAGCGGGAAAAAGGAATGGAGAAACTCTAGGGAAAAGAGCTGCCAGGCCAAACACATCAAATAGTAAAAAAAGCAAAGCATGTAAATAATACCAGAAATACTGCAGAGTAAATTAATGATACCTAGCAGGGCAACTGGGCAGTCAGCCTGCAATGCCTGCTTTTGGCAACATAAACTTTTCTATCTCCCAAGAGCCACCCTTTGTCATCCGGATCTCAAGGAAAGAGGCAATGTAGAAATTAGTCCCCAGAAAGATGCCACTCGTGTATATGAGTCATGCATGTGAGGAGTGAGCAAGACAGCCATTCGGATCACATCTCATAATTCTGAAAATATGTGGAAAAAAAATTCTACAGAGAAAGAAAGGAGATCAGAGAAATCAAAAGGAGAACTTGCTTTTTGACCAAGCAGATAATAAACGGTTTGTCATGATCTTTGGCCATTTTTCTAAATTCTTTTTTTTCTAAAAGGTCATTTTCTCATCCTGGGCTCAGCAATCCTGTGAAATATGATTATCTTTGCCATTTGATGTAAGACAAAATGTAGTACAAGTTTAAATAGAAGGATGACGGCTTTTATGCTTTTTTTTCCTCAAAATGTTTCAGCAGTGTTGACATAGATCAAAAATCTGTGCTGCCAAATAAACACAAGGAATTCCTTGTGCTAGTGGAAACTGAGCAGGAAAATTCTTATACAACAAGTTGAGATGGACATCTGTATCACATCTATATTGGCAGAGAAGAAAGAAGATTCATATATATCTCTATGTCACAAGTGTTTTCGTAAAGCAAAAAGACGACTTTAGTTCATTTTTTTATCATGATATTACAAACCTGAGGATCATCTGCTGAAACCAATCCTTTTAGCAGAGCATCAACCTTATTTTTATTACTAGAAGATACTTCAAAAGCATTACTGGAAAGTGCACTTTTGAGGTCTCACTGACGTCAGCAAAAGTCTGGTTTCGAAGGGAAAGGAAAAATACAATGATGATATTATGAGGCAAAGATAAGCAGAAGGAATATGTTCCTGTCAATGAATTACGTCATGATAATACATTTTGATTTGTCCTTGAATAAACTTTCATCTGTGGAGTTCAAGGAAGTTCACAAATATCTGAGTGGTAAAAGGACAGTGTTCCTTTCGCTGTATTACGTCATGATACTGTATTTCAACTTGCTTGTCCTTGCATAGACTTTCATTCAAGGAGTTCAGGGAACTTCACAAATGACTAAGTCTCAGAGAATACCGAAAGTGATAAACACTGACTGATCTATGCACAATCATTCAAAAATCAATAGCAGAGAAAGGCCCAGAGCTCATGTTTTCTGACTGCAGCGACAGTCACGCTACTGATTCATGAGCACACTGAGATTATGCCTGGCTTGAGCATCAAGGTTCATTTTGAGTATCTGAGCACTACTCAGGTGCTCAAAGTAAGGAAAATACCTAAGCACATTTCTGAATCATGATCTAACTCTGTTTGCTAGGGAACTTGGTGAACCTTGCACCGCAATGGACTCCTGGACCCATTCAGTCAGAAAACAAAAAAGCTTCAATCTCTGGCCTCATCCAAACACAGTCATGACTACAAGAGACCAAAGAAGACAAATCATCTTTATTTCATGAGAGTGGCCACCATCTGCTGATGACTTTAGGTAAAATGGTTTAAATTAGGACATTGAAATTCATCTCAGCCCTAGCTGAAGCCTTGCTTATCTGTGCACACTGGGACAGCTCAGGTTCAAGCACTCGGGCAGCACAGCAACTCAGCAGCACATTAGATGAGCTCCAGTAGAGAGGTGCAGTGGACAGCTGGTGGGGGGACACAGAAGGGGAAACAGATCCATTCAGTGCAAGGCATCAGTCAAAATCTCAAGTGAAGACTGGAAACTTGGAAACTAGTCATAGTGTCAGTCCCAGAAGTGCCTGACGAGGTCCTCTGTAGGTTTCATACTGTTAAAAAAAAAAGTCAGTAAAAGATTGGCCAAATAGTGTTCTAGATTTCTAGCATCCTATACAACTGTCTTGTTTGACACTTTGGAGTAAACTGTTCAGGTTTTTTCCGTTTCTACCAAAGTAATATTTGAACAGTGATGTGTGACACACAATTCATGTAAATCAAAGAGACTGGTTGGTAGTGGGAGCTGTGAAGATCAGCTTCTTGTGTCTCTGTCCTGACATGTGATTTATTTCCTCTGTAACCAAGTGCAGTGTCTGATCAGAAAGTTTCTGAATTCCCATCATCTGTCTCCCATGTGGCATTTTCTAGTGGCTGGTATTACAGTTGAGCTCATTTACGGAAACTATCCTCAATAGGGGCACAGATTTACTGTACCAAATAACTTTACAGCTTGATAAGACATAACAAAGAGTTGCATTTTCAAAAGTACTTAGTTCTTGTAGTTTACATTTTATTTTCAACCAGCTGCCAAAAATCAGTAGGTTTTTGGTTGATTTTCCTTGGTTTTTTTTCAGCAACATGTGGAGCAAATTGAAGCAACTCTCTAATGCTATGACCTTACAACACTACACTATAATACTAATAAAATACACTTAAAAATATTTATGTTCTCTTAAGCACTGCCTATTTACAAGGACAAGCTAATTTTGTGAAGACAAAGCAGGGCTTGGCATGTCATAGAAGACTTATTTTAACTTATTCAGTTACATGGATCATTTTTCACCCCTTTCTATCAACAAATAATTGAAAAATATTGCCAGACAATTTGGTCCAGATTTGTAAGCCCTGGGGAACTAGATTTCAAGGGGCAAAAAGATAATGAAAGTAATATTACTGATTACACTAAGCCAAGTCTGTTTCTACTCTGTTTCCAGATTTGCAAGTTGAGGAGAAAGTAAAGGGTCCCCTTATTTGGTAATTAAAGTCCTAATTAGTTTCAGAAGACTAGGGAAGGGAGTAAACTAAAATCCTAGACAGAGATGAATTTATATAGACATTTTTCCATGGTTAATGACAAACAGGAATAAGCATTGCAGGAAAAGATTAATTAGTGTGATGTAGGTAGAAGATCTACTCCTAAAGCACTCTCAATGCTTTCAAAGTACTCAAGAAAGAACCCTCTCCTATCTGCAATTACTATAGCTACAGAAATGTATTGCTACTGCTCCTGTACTAACAAACAGTGTTGACAATACATTATATTATGCTTTGAAAAGACTTATTATGCTTACCTGTGAAAGACCCACCTGCATCCTACAAAAAGAAAGTCAGAACCTACCCCAACAAACTATACAGAATCAAGACAAAGGAGCAGAGGACATCAAAGTTCCACGTTTGAACTAACCTGAAGGCAGCAAGAACAAAAGATATACTGATCTACCTTGGAATCTGCTGTGTTCATACAAAGGGCACATTGACCAGGCTGGCATAAGAAATTAGATGAGTAGTTCTGTCTTCACAACAGCTGGAAAGGAAAGCCAAGCTGACATGGTGGCTTAGTGAATTAAAATTTTACCCCATTAGGCCCTGGTGGTACAGCTAGGTCAACACTATTTTTACTGTCAAGTCAAATCATGCCCACATAACTTTTGTTTCTGGGAAGGAAGAAGTATTTGCATTCGTTTATTTTTGCACTGAGAGGCAAAAGTTCCCATGAAAACCATGAATGACTTGCTGACTGAGTTTAGCAGCAAGAATGCCTAACAGTGAAGGTAAATGTGTGGCACAAATTTGTTTGTTCCTCCAGGTCCATCCAGATTCCATTTTGCCCTATTCCCTGAGGTGGACAAAACCCTAAAATTTGAAAGTAAAATTAGAGTCAGAGTAGTTTGCCATCATTTTCATATGGATCCAAGTTTCACAGCACGGAAATCCCAGCTGGTTTGAAAACAAGCTAGAAATACTATGAGAACAGATTATTTTTCTGACTGGTGAGTCTGTTTGTTTTATCTCCCTGGGGAGAATGTGGGTTCCCTAAGCCACACTCTGCATTTAGATTCTCTACCAGGAAACCCTAGAGAGGAAATCCTAAATTATAGCTTTCTACTAACTGTATTTGGCAGCCGGGTCTTGGAAACCTTCAGCCCTTGCCTTGCCCAGCTGAAGTCAACAGGATTTCTACAAAGGATTGAAAGGATTTCCCACCAGGGGTCCATGAAGATGCTACTAGTATCAGTTATGATGAAGTATTCCTAAGCATTGTCCTGTGCTTTGCTTTTACAAATAGGGAAAACCCCACCTAGCTCATTCCAGAAAGAACAAGCACAATGGCACTGATACAGGCTCATGTACACCTGACCAGGCCAGGTGTAGGTATGAAAGGCTTTAGACAGATACTATTCTTTACCTCACTGATTTTGCATCCTTTCTTTATCTTCTTCACTAAATATAATAAAATTTAGCAATATTTTAGCTTCTTCCCTTCAGAAGTTTTAGAGAAATGAACGTTATTTTATTTCTGTCTTTAAAGGGACCTTGGGTAAACCAAACACAAAATTCCTATTAATTCAGAACTGTTCTGACACATCTCACTTTCAGCTTGTTGAAAGAGAAGAATCAATGTTCACTGGCTAGCTCAACAAACTACTGCCCTGTAGTCTATTTTGTCATTTGATTTGATATCTGATAATCCACATTTTAGGCATTGTACTTACTTGCTTTTCTTCATAAAATATGTATAACAAAAGGCCCTACCTGTTCTCTAGGATTGTGTCATTTTTAGAACTACTTATAACAAAACAGGAACATGACTTACTGCATCTTCTGGAGAATGCTGAGAGGTAATTACATGCATAAATATAATCATCAAGGAACATCACCTATTTTACAGGTAGGCCAACCTTAGTCAAAGCTGGATATGAGAGATGAAAGGTAGAAGTTGGAGGTACAAAAGAAGACTTCAGGATATGAACTGGCTTCACCTGAGCTCGTGTCTCTCCCTTGTGGAAGCTGAAGGTTGCCATTGGGAGTAGGGTTGTTGCTCTGGACATCTTAGATGTTCTTCTGAAACCTCTGGACCTGCTGCAGCTGAACACTGTGCAGAGCCACAGGAATTTTCCTGCAGTTCACCACGGAGTTCATGCATCCCCAGGGAGATGTAGGCTGGGGTTTTACCTAAGAGCTGTTGCCATGTGATCATGTGCATTTCTTCTTGTGGGAAAGAAAGGTCTGTGGGTCCTATTTGTAGCAGAACTCTCATGTATTCGAGCACAGATGAAAAGCTGCCTGAAACTAAACAGTGTTTAGGAACATTATTATAATATGAAAATCAATCAGTGAAAACATACAGGAGTCAACTTTTACTTAAGCTAGTTTGAAGTTAGTAAATAGATCAAAGCAGTTAAAACAAGAATAATGACTTGCAAAGAGTAATGATAGAGAATAAGAACCTGTACAAAAACAGATAAAACACCTGCCTGAACTTGAGGGTGGCAAGGGAATTACCCACAATGAAATGTATTTCCTGAAATATGTTTACATGAAAATTGCTTGGGGGTTGGGAGCACAAAATAATTAGCTGAAAAATAGCTAGATGGGTGAGGTCAGATGATCTGTTTGTCTAGTCAGAGGTTTGGGGCCAATGCCATGGAAGTAGATAAAGGGAACTGCAGGTGAAAAAAAAAATGGGAGCAAAGGACATATTTTCTTATTTGCCAGAGTCAGTAATAATACCCCATAAAGCTACAGTGCTTAAATTATTGGAGCTGATCAAGGATCTCTCACTGTAATAACTTTTCAATAGAACGTGCAGTTCCCATAAAGCTGTTGGTTTCCAGAGGAACATTAAATACAATTTTCTGGGGGAAACAGGGTTTTGCTTTGTTGACTTGAGATGTTTCATTTTAAGTAAGTTGGCTAAATTGGCTTTCTTTCCTATGGCAGATTGCCTCCTATGAGCTCTAGACTAAGCACCTCACTGTCTTAGGGCTGCCCTGGACACTGTGGTTTTACAACACCTCCAGTGATGCAAAGCAGCCCTCACCTGACTGTGTGCTATGGGGCATCATAGTATTCACTCAAACAGTCTGTAATGAGAGATAACTTAACCAGAAGGCTTGTCCCTTCAAAATAGAATGAACATCAACTACCATGAGGCAAACACAAGGTTCAGCTGCACCAGACAGTTTTGGTTGCATACCATACTGAGTGTTTATGAGCTGGAGTATTACAGGAATTATGATCACAGATCCTGCAACACTCAGAAAAAAGCCATGTAAATAAATAAAAAAATTATTCTTATATTCTTTACTATATAGTACCTGTGCTCTTGCATTGAAATACATGTTTGGCAAAACAAGATGACAGCAAATTTTCTTTATCCTTTGGTGACCACACTGTCAGCATTTATCACAGCAACTGCCCTGGAAACAGGACCCTTTCCCTGTATTTTTGTCCAAATGTCTTCTTGTAAACCCAGTGACTCCTGGTGCAAGTCTCAGTGAAAATTGGTTGCATATTCCCTCTGAAGACTAGACAGAAATGCTATGGTTTGGCTAGAAGGAATGAAACTTAGCAAAGCCTTGCTTCAGGAAATAAGTGTAGGCTTAAATGCCACCAACTTAAATTTAAAGCCTTCATGCTACACTTGAAGGGAAACCTTTCCTGAGCAGGGGTTTGATACTTTAACCACCTTGCAGCAACCACTGGGGTAATGGGCTGCATGGACTCCCTGCAGGTGACTGTAGGCTGTGAGTTTAACACCTTTTCACCCTAATGGAGCTCTTCTTAGAAGCTAATCCCCTTCATCACTGTTCATGGCTATTTGCCCCCATTATCATAATGCCAAGTGTAGGCAAAGTGCACAGGTGAAGAAAAGTGGTAAAAGTCCTGACCTGTGCCACCATCTGCCCACCCCACCCACTGATATAATAAATTCCTGGAATTTTTCCAGGAATGCTGACATAAGGAATGCTAAATTAGGTAAGTATTTCTGGCTGTGCACACTGGAAGTCAGAAAATTTGGACCCCAACGGTAAAAAAGAGGAAATGAGTTAGCTTCCCAGGGACTTTCTACTAAGAATATTCTGTTGCAGCACCTGGAATAAAAATCTGGGGAGTAAGCCTGAAACCATCCTGGGAAATATAATGGGCCAGCCCAGGTCGTATGAAAAGAGAAGAGCCCTGAGGCCCCAAGACTCACTCCAAAAATATTGGAATACTTTCCTGGAGGAAATCAGTTTGATGCAGGGACATTCAGTAGTTTATGCCAGCAGGAGCACCTGGGAATTGAGGCTGTGGGAATTTGTGACAGACAAGGTCGTCCACTTCTCTTTTACCCTCTGGTGTCGAGTCTGTCCACAGACAGAGCAGATACTGAGTCCATCTCGACCTGCAAGGACAGGAGCTCTGTCGAGGGGAGACAGGACCTGTAACTGCAGTGTGACAATGGGAGCAAGTCAAGGCAGACCCACTAGTGTAATGTCCTGCAGTGCCAGCTCTGGCTCCTTCAACAGGGGAAGGTTGTGAATGACCTCCTGCATTGCTTTTGCTTCCAAAGCTTTCTACAGACAGGGACAGGGATCATTCAGAGCCCACAAAGGCATCCTTGTTTCTGCACCATTTGCATCTTTTGGCAGCCAAGCATCAAACATCAATGGATCCCCAGAATAATTTTTCTATCCATCTTTCACTCTGCTGGTTTACACCACTGTAAGTGAAAGGACAATCTGACCTCCCATTTCTGTTCCACATATGACGATCAGCATCTAATGGATTCGATATATAATACAGAAAATGTATTCAATACATAGTGTTCAGCTAACAGCTTTAATTTTGTACTAAGAAGAGCTGCTTTTAATTGTTACCAGGAATGTGTGTCAAAGGGGAAGGAACCAAAAATAGCACTGGATGGAAAAAAAAAAAAAAGCAGCTCCATAGCTGCTATTCTAGCAGCACATGTATGTCTGCTGATCTTGAGGATTTGCCAACAGTAAGGGCACATGTTTTAACTTGCTATAAAATGCATGTGCCTATGGGCCAGATTTTTATCTTAGTTATAACTATGCAAAGCAGAAATAAACTTCTTTGAAGCTGTTAGACTTATTTTGGATTTATAGTACTCAGATCAAAATCGGAACTGCATTTTAAATTGAGACGAGCAGAACAATGAAAGGGGCATGAGATTAAGATGGCAGTGAATACAACAAGATCTCTAGCATAAAGCTCAATTTTTCTGTGCACAGCGTAATGAAGCAGAAGAGTACTGCTGGCTAGATGGTTCATGTTACTGAGTAATGTAGTTAGTATATAAATTATTGTATGCAGATGCACACTCTCACACGCTATTTCTTTGGCTTGGATTTTCCTGAGTTTCTTTGTTCTGGAAAACAAGTAACAAAACAAAATACAGAAGTGAATAATATGCATCCAAGTGCATATGTATTAAATATACTTGGAAGCATAACGATTATTTTTAAAATCTATTTTCCTCATTTTGTGCATCGTAGAATACAGAAGACAAATGTCTTTCACTTCTCATAAAAAAAATGAATTCCAAAGCCTCTCTATTCTAAGCAGAACTAAAGAAATACATAACATTCTGATATATATAAGGGAATGCCTTCAGCCAGCATTTTAGAACATCATAGTACCAACATGGTGCATGTTTTCTCCTGTTTACCATAAGAAAATAAAATCAATTAATAATAGGAAAATACTGGTGCTCAGTGAAGTGTCCCATGTAGGACATGACCTTGTTAATCTTCTGAGATAAATACAGGCACTAAGACAAACACATAGGCAAGGAACATAATTAATGATGGGTGAAATTAATTTTAAAGTTCTTTTAATAATATAATTATTAAAATAATATAATATATTTATGTTCCTAAAAGCACCCAAACAAAAATGGTCTCTTAAAAAATACACCTCTTTGACAGACATTACCACTTCTGGTTGTTTTGCTTTTATAGAAAGAATAAGCTGAGATGATGAGTATTTCTCGTTCATTTAGTTGGCTCGGAATTTATGCAGTCCTGCAAAGTCAGGCTTACTCTGATAAGGAAGCATGAACCCAGAAAAGCATCTTTACCTCTGATGAATGTACTTGACTCACAGAGGTGTAATGTTTCACTCAGCTTCCCAAACAAGAAGCCTGGCATAGAGAAATAATGACACCAAAAATGCAGTCATGTCCCATACCTAGTGCAGATTCAGGATTCTTTTCTGCATGTTGCTTGTGAATTCACAATGGGAATTTGGGTAGTTTAAAAAAAAATTTAGGATATAAAAACCACCCCAGTAACAGGGTGGGTTGTTTTTTGCTCAAACAGCTGCTGTACCCTTATGTTCTGCCAGGAAACCGCTTTTGGTGGGGACACTAACTAGTTTGGAGAAACCCAACCACAAAATGTGTATTGTTTTGAAAAGTTCATATTTCTGCTGTTCACATGCAAGTAGTCATGGCACACACTGTTCATTAGGAAACATCTGTCTATGGGTTTTCACAGTTGCAAGCATTTTAAAGCACAATAACAATTCTGAGAGTAGATAACGTTGAAACAGTTACATGCAGGCAGGTTTCAGTGACTAAATAGAAGTCACACGGAAAATCCATGTCACTGATGAAATGTCAACAGGCTGAAGTACAGGAAGACCAGGAAGAACATCCAGCCCCATAACTGCTTTTTTAAAGGCCAGAATGGTACTTCTGTGCAGCAGAGAGGTTCCAACTTATTTAGAGCACATACCTGCTGTGTATCACAGAATGAGTATATTATTGTGTATCACTGCATCCCTATTTTGCCTTTATAAATGTTAGAGATTTTCAGTAGTCTCCAAAAGAAGTATAAAAGCATAGATAATTTAGCAAAGATAATTTGATGATGCAGGACTATTTCTGCAAAGAGGACTGGTTGATCTGTGTACAGTAGGTGTGCTACAGCTGCACAAGCGCAGCTGAACAGGACAGGCCCAAACACGGACAGAGGAGGGACTGTATTCCTCTGGAGACATCTGACAGAGGAATGTCTGACTGTGTAGAGTGAGAATGTAAAATTTCCTGCAATAGCCTGTTTCAGAGTACTTACAACTGAACTCTGTGTGTAGTAATAACCACCATGGTATGAGTGGCAAAACAGAGTGATGGACAATATGGACAGCCAAAAATACCAAGACATTGAGGTGCCATGAACGCATGTCTCCCACAGTCTAAATATAGTGTTGATCGTTTGGAAAAGCTCTTAACCTCAGAAGCAAATTGTCAAAGTGCAAGAATCTTGTTAAAGTATATCAGTGTTGACACTCAAAGGGTGCAAGCAACAATTCCTCAACACCCGGAACAGCCCCTCTGGCAAATCAATCATTGCCAAGTGATTTACCTCCTGCCACCTCTTTCCCAAGTAAAAGAGCAGGACAACTGTGAGAACCTCGGGAAGGTGGCAGGGCAGGTTGTGGGATACATATGATTTGCAAAAGTCTTCTCTGTCAACAGGTGATTCTTACAGTAAGTGCTAAATACTGAATACCTGTTTCCGTGCTTTATGGATGCTGTCTCATCACAGCCAGGCAGGGGCATACAGAAGCTGTAGTGTTGCATGAACATCTTAAGAAATTGAATAAGCTGGTGCAGCAGCATACCTGAAAGTTCATCAGCTGGAGATATTGGAATTCTTTCACTACCACGTCAGAGTGCTTGCAGGCAAATGGAACACCGTGGGTAAGAGTTGTGTATCTAGAACATTGCAATCTCTGAGCAATATAACATTTCCATGGGAGAGGACCTCTGCTACAGGCACACTGGCTCGCTATGCATAGCCAGAAGTTTCCACAATTAGGAAATCTCTCTGGCTTGCTGCGTAATTTTTAATATATCAGATTTTCTTCAACTACAAATACTCGATAACAATAAAGTACAGGTCAAGGAGATGCAATATTTTAAAATTTCCACCTATAATATACTTCTTAATAAACTCAGAACAAAATATAAAGTATTTTTGGAATCAAAATGAAGGTATAACTTAGTTTTTACTCTTTACTATAAATATAGAGGAATGAAATAACCTGTTGAAAAAAATAAATTAAAAATAAATTAAATAAGAAATAAATTTAATTCTGCTTTTATATATTTTCCTAGCCTTGTTCACTATATTCTTACTTAGTGTCTCTACTATCAGCTGTGGTATTACTCCAAGCCAGAAACAAACTCCTCCTGTCCTTTTGCTAGGATTTAATGTTTAGAAATAAATGTTCTTAATCCTTAAGGATTTGTAGAACAAGCTGTCATTTTAATCCATAGTGATGCAACTTGCCTGCTATCTGAGGAAACTTCACCCATTTCTTTCAAGGCGAAGTAAAATATGAGGATTGTTACATGGGAACGGAACCATTGCTACTTTGGCTGCAAGAAAATTCAGGTGTGGGTGAATCAACCATGTCTTGCTATCTTTTCATATATATAGGAAAAGAGACAGTGCCAGCCCAAGCAAGTTTGTCGGTAGCCTGGACACAGACTTGTTTTTAATATTTCCAGCAATTATAAGGATCAAGCAATAGCTAGGCTAGTGTACCCTTGCACAGCTAAGCACTGGCTTTCACCAGAAGATCAACACAGGACACAGAAATAGAAGCCCAGTGTCTCAGTGCCCCCACTTACACAAGGGCACTGCACAAGACACATCGCCCATTGTATCGGCTGTGGCTTCTCTGAAGCATTTTCATACAATTCCTGCTGAAAACAATGTTATCCATGTCACCACACAGATTAAAACTGATTTTTATACTCTGCTTCTTTACATTTATATGTTTTGTTAATGAAATTAAATGGACTAGGGACCTGCCATGTCTTATAAATTTGTGGCACTGCGAGCTGGATGCTGTTCTCAGCTCTGTCACTTTGAGCATCTCACATAGTCTTCGTTCCAGTTTGTGCAAGACATCAAATGATGATAATAACAATTACCTGTCTGACAAGAAAGTTGTGAAATACTTTTCATTAATGTTTGTAAGCAGGTTTTAGAATTTCACACAGAAGATTTTCAGGCCTTTGCCAGGTCAATATTATTACAGCATTGGGATCCTTCTCCTTCACAGAGCCTATCTCATTAGAGAGGAAAAAATGACATCGAGGTGTTTGCAGTCACGTTGGAGGGGTAAGAGAGGATGACCCAAATAGTAAGGTTTATGCCCTTACCCTTTCTATTTATGATGCTATAACACTTTTTCTCATCTTATTCACAGAGGGGAGACCCTGCCTTTGGAAGCAGGTAATAAGAAACAATTAATTTCTCCCTCGGTTCTATGTGTGAGAACAGTTGCATGTCCTCTCTTAATATGGTGATAATTGTTTAACACAAGGACCCAGGAAGAGCCCTGGAAAATTTAGGTTAAAAAAGTTAAACAATTGCCTATGAGAAACACTGGCTGAACTATACTTCCCTTCATGGAAGAACCAGAGAGGCGCTAGTTGCTCCCAGTACAAATTTCTGTGTTGCTACTTGAGTTCATTTCACGACAAAGGTTTTCTGTGTTGAGAAGGTCACACGTTCTTCACGCGCTTGATCTACAGCCAAGCCAAGTCTTTGGGTTCAGTGCCTGCAGAGGACTATAACCCTTTCAGAGCAATGAGACACTTCCAGATAAAAAAGGCAAGCAGCTTAACTTGGGAGTGCCATGCTTGAGTCCAAGGTCTGCACACTCTGCAGTTTGCTATCCTGCTCCCTGTGTTCTCCTGCAGGAAACAGGCAAGAAAAAACAGATGCATTCACAGCCTGGTAGTTGAGGTGTATTTTCTGAGCCCTACCTAAAATCATCAACTGAATACAAATACTACCATGTGTCTGTTTCTGTAGTAATTTGGTTTTTTTGTCTTTTAACCCTACAAGTGTAACAAGACAATTAGAAGGACAAGCCTGGAAAATGCTATTCTGGGCTTGTTTTGAAATGCATTTTCCATCTATCTCTCTCAATTTTAAGGGGATTTGTAAACCATAGGATCTGTCAATTATATTGAATCAGTGGAAAAATCCAGGAACAGAGATTTGGATGGTCATGGGATCCCTCACTAGGACTGCCAGCCATGGGGTGTACTTGATTCAGCAGTGCCCTTCAGCTCTCTGTGTTTCTGTCTGATTTGGCAAGTTTGTTGGAGGTATTGGAAATATGAACTGTTGAGCACAACTGGGTCTTCATCATCATCTTCAGGAAATACTGTATTATACATAGTAATTGTTTTGAAAGCCATTCCCAAATACCACCTAAAGAAACAGATAGCAGACTATCTATCAGATATGAGGATATATCACTTCAGTTAGGATAATCTGAGTGAATATGCTTTTTGCTTTCCCTTTGTGGATGTCCACCAAGGGAAAAAAAAGAGATTTATTAGATAGCTAGAGGTTGGGAATAAATTAAAATCTATTTGTTCCTTATAAATATATACTATCAAGCATAGCACCCCTGAATCCTGTCTTCCATCTTCTGTCACTCAAAGTAGTTTTAGAGCCCCATGAGGCACTGCCATCAGATGGGAAGTAAATCTGTGCTTCCCACAACTGACCAGCTATTATAAAAATATGAAGAAGCTAAATAAGCTTGTTCATGTTTGGACTCTCTAAGCTGCATTAATTAAGAAAATCAGAGCTAATAAAATTTACTACATTCTCAAAGGTGTAAAAACAATACACTGGCAAATTCATTGCATTCAATTCCTTTCTCATCTGTCAGTGAAAGGATGGGATGTTGCTAGTGTCTATAACCAACATGACTAGTTGTACAAGTGCAGGCTTTACAGACTGCAAATAGAAACAAAGAACCTGCAACAGCCGAGATAAAAACGAGTCACAGGATGAATCACATCGGTGGCTGTGGGAATGGGTTTCAGGACTTTTATGAAGCTATGGGACCTGGCAGGAGCCCAGGAAAGAGCTAAGATAAAGAAGATTTGATTGAGGAAGACACCAATGACATGTCTGGTATTATATAAGAAAGTGGGAGAGGTTGGAAATAGATTTTTAGAGTCATCATAACAAAGGTGGCAGTTAAATCTATGGGAATAACTCAAGTAGTCTTACTTATTCATTTGTCTACCCACACACGTACACACCCTTGCTGACTTCCTAATTGACGTTGTGGCCAGAGAAGGAACACTGAATGCAAAGAGAAGCTATTTGTATTTTATTTCTGATCCAGCTGTACCCAAGAAGTGCCAGGAATCTTGTGAGAAAGGCTCCTTTGAAAAAGAAATTGAGCTGTATTTCAGGCAGTGTGAATTATAGTCCTCTGAACCCACCAGTCATTTGAAAAATCCTTTTTTTGCTCACTAAGGCATCATGGTAACTTAGCATGATAATGTGCTACACTACCAAATAGAGAATTTTTTTATTATTCCTGTTCTGTGATAATTTTATACACCAACAAATGATGATTCCATTAAGACAAAACTGCTGAAGCATTTTTTTCCTTTTAAATTTTCCATTTTTCCAAGACAACTTTTTATAGCTTACAATTACCATTAACATTTAACTTCCCCACACCTCAAAAAGCCCTCAGCTTCCATGCTGTGCTTTGTCACTAATAACTGTGGAGGGGCAAGGTGTACTGTGCCTGGCTGTGGCTGTCTCTGTGCTGGCCAGCCAGCTGCGACCCACATTAGCCAATGGACACTTTATTCTCCCACCTTTTCCTCAGTGAGAACACCCCTCTCAGTCTTATTCCACTCTCCAAGCACTGGCTTTCCTTAAGTGGGTGGAAGTTTCATGTCTCCGAGATCTTCAGGCCTTTCTTCAAGGTGGCTGAAATGATTTGAGTATTTGAGAAGGCCACTGAGGAATACAGCAAAAAAAGAGAAAGGTAATAGTTGTATTGAACTTGGAAGCCTTGAGTTTAAGTGTTCCACCCAGTTCATGCCTTTGGCTTAAGAATTGTATTAACATGTATGTTTTTAAGAAAAACAACACTCTTTTACATCACTTTTTTACTGAAATGTAGTTCATGTTTGCCAGGTGTCCCAGGGAGCCACACCATTAAACAGTGCCTATGCCATGCCTTCAGGACACATAACCAAGCCAGAGCTGCTGCTTGATTTCAGTGTTAGTTTAGCTGATATATTCTATTTCTTTCCCATGAGGTAGGTATGCATATGAGATTAAAAAATGGGCTGTGCTGTGGAAGGTGCAGTCATTGGTCTTTCTTGCCAAATAATTTGTCAATCTCTTGTTGGATCTGTGTGATCCACTCTAGATGAAGTCAAGTCCTCTTCTTCTGCCCTGCTAATGCCAGCTGTGTAGTGATGTGTGTAAGCAAGGGAGTACTCATTCCCTGCTCATCGCTGACAACTGATACAGAAGGGTCAGTGCAAGCACCTCAAGAATTGATACAAGTAACTGAATAAAATTCCAGTGTCATACCTTCTCAAGCACTCTATTTAAAATATTTCCACACTTAGGACTAGAGGATAATTGGGAGCACCATTATTGCCACTGAGTAGGGAATGGCCTTAGGCTACAAATAATGGAGATAGCTGCCTGGCTTGCATGGGGGTGGGAGTGCACCGGGTTTTCATGTCTCTTGGACACTTCTGGTACCTTGTGCTGGGTAACCTTGTTTGCTCCTTTTCTACATAACGAATGTAGCACTACTCTGACACCAGTGGCTTTCACAAGAGGGGGTGTCTGGGACTATGGCAATTCCCCATGGGGGCAGCCAGGAAGGACCCAGCATTGACCCAGCCAGCAGCAATCATCCACAGGCACCAGAGCAGCTCTGGCCCCCGTTCCAGGCACTGGATGCCTCCCTGGGGACGAGGATGGGCTGAGACTGGTTGAGAGAGCAGATTCTGTAAGCAACTTGGTAGAATTCAGCTGCAACATTGGTAACTATTCCAAATGGTTAATGCATGCACTGTTTTGCATATTATTTTTCTGGATGTTACACCTTGCAAATAGTGGGTGAAGATGCACAGAAATTGATTTCTGCTTTTACATGTTCACTGTATTTGTCCATTTACAAATGCCATCTCCTGTAGCATTCACTGCATAAAACTGCAGCTTCTCAATGCTTTCCTAAGAGGTTTCTCCTCAAGAAGTTTTTCATGCTTGATTAACTATGCTCCTTACTGAATTTACAGTACCCAGCTTGTTGCCATTATTTTCTAGAGAAGATCTCTCCATATTTGCTGAATTTGGTGAAATTGGGGACCTAATTAAAAACAAGCTCTGCCAAATTATTCATCTAGACATTTTGACCCACAATAGCAACTACTTATTTGCATATATTTTAAGGGATCAGAATGTAGGAAGAATTACTCATAGGAAAAAAGCCTAAAATATTTCTGTCTTAATAAACCCTGCTAAGTGTAACCCTTTCTGAGTATAGAAACAGAAAAAGAACATGACTTCATTAACAGGGTTAACATAGCCTGTGTCAATATATTCTGATCCAAAGATACTGTCCTTATTTTTAAATGTCCTGCAGCTGCTTTCATTAAAAATCTCAATATTTATGCTCTGGGAGGTGCCAAAGTGAAGTGTTGCTCAAGAGCAGCAATGTAAACGATGTTATACCTCCCTTCAGCAGGAAATACTCACACACCTGTCCTTTTTGGAAGTGTTTCATTTTGATATTTTTATTTCTCTATGCATCTGTACTAAGTAGGTTAAGGGCTGGGGTTTTTTGTGTTTTGGTTGGGGTTTTTGTCCTTTTTGATACATGTTCCAGCTACACCTTCACTCTAATCCTTACTTGATCTGAGGGTGGGCATGTCTAATCACATGAGTGTTCGGTGACCTCAGGGCATAATGAATATTTTGCATGCTCAACCTACTTCCACTGTGTTAGCTGCTGTTATCTTAGGAATAGCTATTACCTCAGGCTTGCCAAGTGTTAGGTATGTGACATGGCACATATTTTCCCACAATGTCCTGCTCTTCCTCGCAGAACTTAGTACCTCACTCAGCTGTGGGAAATGCCTCTTTGCGCACTGGCACATTGGCAACAGGAGTGAGTAGCATAGAATTGGCAATACCCAGTGCCTGAAGTCTCCAAGTTTCACTATAGCACAAGTAAGTCTGACTCACTGCATTTTTCCTTGTCCCTCTAGGATTTGCAGGTGCCCAAATGTGCTCCTCAATACGTCTTTGCAAATGAAGGTATAGGACAAATTGTGGAGTTAGGCTGCTGCTCCATTCCAACGTCCCTCCGTTGACACTTTTCTCCATAGTAAACCAAGGAGTCACAAATTCCAATAGATTTTATTTTTAAAAAAGTTTCCATCAACCAAGTCTCTCCTGACAGCACAGTCCTACCATCAGCACATAGCCAAGCTCCTTCCTTCTGGGGGTCACCTTGGAGCCACTCACCAGGTGAGAGCACCCTGAGCCCTCCCAGGCCTTTGGCACTTCTCACCATCACTTGACAAGACTCACAGTTTGAGTACAGGCAGGGACAGGGACACTGCTAGTGCAATAGTGCTACACTTAAGTATTTCGTAAAGGTTGTGACATGTCTTTTGTAATATATTTTCAAGCTTCCATAAAGAGAGCAAAGCATAAGTATGCTTTGCCATTAATGTTGAACCCTAGAAACAAAATGTTTATAGAACCAACAGTGCTGTAGCACATGGTTAAATCCCACAAATGTCACATCTTCTAACAGCAATAACAAGGCATATCAGCTCCCTGGAAATGTAAATATTTCCCCTGTGTTGTGAGCCCATGTGCCTCAGAGCTGAAGCTGTAGGAAGGTGATATCATTAGAACCTCCCAGAGACAGCACAGCCAACCTCCCTGCCCTGCAAATTCTTCCCTACATTTTAGTTAGTTACCTAATCTAATGGTAAGGGATTTCTGCAGTTAATATGCACTAATCTCATTAATCTAAACTTAAGAACACTACAGGATAAATTTTTTATATTGCAAAGTTTGTAGTAGGTCCCAAATTCTTCCCTTACCAGTCAGGATACCCATGTAAGTGAGTGACATAAGTGTGGCTTTGGAGATTTACCACACAATGGATGCACAGGTCAGGCACAAAGTGAAGATGCAAAATCTCACTGTTTTCTAACCAGGTTGGATTAATATCTAAAATGCTCTAAATTCTGCCACTGAAAAATACTGTGGTGAGGCATAACCAGGCTTAGATAATTACAACATGGATATACTTCCAACACGCAATTCTGTTAATTAACAGGCATAAAAGAATTGTTTGCCAGTGGTGAGTTGCCCACCTACACAACATACTGGCAATATTTTAAGTCAAGCACTAGAAACCATCTGAACTTGGTCTATGTTACTGCTTCCAGTGTTAACAGTACTGGTATGGTGGAGGAATTTTCCATGGAGGGGAAAGCTATTGCTGGCATAATCCTTACAGTAGCAGTGAATGCCATTTGCTAGAAAAATATTTCTTATAACCCTTGTGGGACAATGAATAGCAGCCCTTGTATGCCAGTTCTGACATACCTTTACTGAAAGATGAATAAAACTAACCAGTTTTACGCAACTTTCTCGTAAAAAATAACTATTTTCTAAAAATTGATCTTCTGATTAGAGTGTACCTTAAAAATAATAATGAAAATTAAAATTTGTTTACCTCTGAAGTGATAAGGAAAAAACAATAATTCTCTTAAATTATATTCCTGCAAACCAGATTTCACTGTATTTTTAAAGAGAAAGTAGTAAATAATTAAGCAAACAAACAAATCAAAAACTGAAATGCCACTGAGAAGTTGCCCCAGTCTTCTCTGATAGCAAGAAAGCTTGAAATTGGCAAACAGGAAACTTTCATAAGAAACATCTGCTAAGATTAACTGTTAGGTCTACTATTGCAAACATGATGGTTTGCTTACATTCTATTCCAGAAATGTAATTTAAAGTGTTTGACAGAGAAGTTTCCTGACACAAGAGGGGAAGGAAACCTTTTTAAAGCTGTCACTGCCTGCCATATAAATTAATATAAAATGATTAAGCATAACATTTTGCTATCAGCCATAAACAAACAAATTTAATCCACTGCAGACTGTAAAGGACATTTGTAAAGATCAGGAGAATGGCATCTTCCTCCAATTACCAATAATGCCTTTAGACCATCAAGAAATTCTGAAAGAACAATTCTGTACTGTGCTGATTTGGCACTGCACATCACAGCAAAGTGAGAAATATTAAATATATAAATAATATTTCATGTATACATATATACAGACAAATGATCCTACAAGCATGGACACAAACTGAGAAACACTCATCACTAAAAACTGTGAAGAATATTTGAGAAGAGCTTGATTCACTACTGCATATCTCCCATCTTATACCCCATGACCCCCATTTTAGACCAGAATTGTACAGAAATTTAGACATCTCTATAGATGTCCAAAGTGCTTAAATCCCAACAGTTTTGTTACAGGTTTGGAGATAATGTTTGGGCAATCAGGAAGTTTACATAATTCTTCAGTTTCTCAGAAACAGGTGAGAAGAAAATGGAGATCAGGACATCTCATGCAGAAATTTATTCCTTATTTCATTTTTGAATGTTTTTAAAATGTAGCAAGTCTATTAACTTACCTGAATCTGAACTACATGCTGAGAACAATTCATGCTGTTTGCTGACCTGCACAGGGGAGCTGTCCTGACATGAAATATTGTGCATTACGAGATACCGAGGAAGGGCGTCTTCTTTCTCTGTCAAAAAGATAAACTAAATTTTGACAATTTGAACATGAAATGTTAGTTGAGGCATTAAAAAAATCGCTATTCTTCTTTGCTTCTTTTTTATTTTTTATGAGGGTACAGTCCTTAAAGAATCAGCCTTTGTTGATCACCAGATAGAGTAACTTTCAATTACAAGCTTAATACCTACAAAAGGTATTTCTTATAAACTATAATATAAATAACAGGTTTATTTGTTATTTCTGTCATTATTTTCTTCTTTTTAAAAGAATCAACATGAAAATAAAGTCCATACATAAACCCCATATTTTCCAAGCCAAGCACTTTCCATGTCACAGTTCAGGCAATAATTATTTTGTTCTCAGACAAATTACTTCACTTCATAAAGGCCAGCAGATTCCTGAACAACAGCAAAAATAGTATTATTAGAAGATAATTTCTTTAGAACTAGAGGGCAATCAGGAGCTAATGTTCAACAGTGTTCCCCTAGGGTACAAACTTTAGTTACATTTTAGTAGGAGAGCAAGCTGTAAAAAATAAATTAAAACATTGCTTTCCAAAACCTGCAAACTTCAGTTCCAAGAAGCTAATTACTTAGAGCCTTGCTTCAGAAAATAAAGCTGAAATTAGCCCATGATCCTGCGATATGCTTCATTACCCCATGGCCAAACACTGCTCTGAGGTTCAAACCAGGCACACTAAACCTGGTATGGAGCAATTGCTGTCTACGAGTCAAGGTATGCAACCTCTTCCACAGCCAAAACTTATTATTCCATAATGGTCTTTTTCTTCGTAAACTTACCTGCTCTTAGAGTGTTACCATGTCCCCAGTGGGTTTTGCCACTGGGGCTCTAGGAGATTCTCAGGATCCCCTAATACCTCAACAAAGTAAGGGTTTTCAGATTTGTAAAGGACGAGGGGTGAAAGTATTACCAAAAATAAAATCATGATTCAAGCATTCGCAGTGCCACAACTTGAGGAAAGTAGTACTGTGAATGTCACAAACACCAACCTTTATTTTAATAGTAGGCATACAGAATTATACAGAATTATACTCTCTCTATATAACAGTATCAGGAACACTAAAACCCCTGATACACTCAAATAAATGTTTTCATACACTCTGTGCCCAAAACTGAATAATGAAAAAAAAAAAATTAAGTGGAAATAAATAAACTGCATTTTTTAAACTACTGGGATATAAAAAGACTATTTGCTTTCATAGTCCAGCATCAACACTTGAAAACCTTAAGTGTAAGCAGTGAAAATATGCCAAGAACAATAAAAAGAATGAAAAGGCAAATGCTAAAAAAAAAATGAACCCTGTTTTGCCTTTAATAAATGAGGTAAGGTTTTTAATATGAGTGGAACATTCCCTCCACAAATTAATGAGCCAAATATCCAAGGAAACTGTGTAAGAAAAGGACAAAGAAAACAGTAATACAGCTCCTTAATGAAGAAAACAGTTCCTTAATTACTTTTTATTTTACAACCATTACTTATTATATTTTACAACCATTTGTAAAACATAAAAATTTTCTTTGGACTTCAAATGTGGTATCATCAGTAAGTTGCTATATGCTTAAAGTGTTTATTTCTCAGTGACCTGAAAGATCTTGCTTTATTTGTTGTCTTTCCATTTCTACTTTCTTCATACATCAAAATTTTTTATCCCTACTGAATAAACAGAGCAAATAAGACAAGGCTGTTTTCTTTTATAAATCCAGAAATATTTCTAAGGGTTAGTCCTACAGGTTTCTGTCCCAAAGATTTACAAGACTAAGTAGGCATTGCAAGAGAAACTTAATGTAGGTTTGGTTTTATTTTTTGGCCAGCTCAGGCCTATTTATTTTAAGCCACAGACTCTGACCTGCTTGCTCTGGGATGTGTGGAAGGTACAATCATCAAAGCAGTTTCAGCAATACTTTCAGGAGTTTCCAGACCTAATTTCTTCATGAGGAGGAAATGGTATGTTTTCTTTTGTGCTGTGATCAGTTTTATTTGTGCAGTGATCAGGAATGGCACTCCATCTTCCTGATCAAAGATGGGATATTCGTTTCCAGTTCCTATGCTTATTAATGATGGCTGAAATATGGCAGTCAAACACCCAGAATTAGAGCTTTGCCCATCACTAATGTCTTAGTCTTGTTGAGATAGATACAAACTAACCAAACTAAAATTCAATTAAACTGTTAATGGAAAGAAAGTGAGAAAGACAGGGGCAATGTGCGTGCCTCTGAAGAAAATGGATCTACTCCAGGTTTGCTTCTCTCAGCAGGACAGTGCTGGTGCTTCTTCAGGCCAAGAGCTGACATCACAGTGGACTCTACAGACTAAAGATGCCGGCAGGCAAGGAGGAGGGATGAGCTGCCACTGAGAGTGACCAGAGAGGAGCTCTGGGCAGCCAGGTGGTGTAGCAGGTAGCAGGCATCCCTACCAGCCTGGGGCAGAGCCAGACCTACAAGCAGGTCAAGCTAAGCTATTTGCTGTTCAGGCCACTTCTTTGGGTACTTCTTTGGCAAATAAACACAACTTTGTTTTGGAGAAGCTGTTTTCTGAGTCACTTTAATTAACTGCTGTCACAACAGAGATAAAGGGTGTGTATGTGCCAAATCCAGTTAGGCCTGTTGAGTTAACCCTGCTGGTAAGCAGGAAAGTTGAAGCCTTGAGATGTAATCTGAAATCGGGAGCATGTATGATTCTCCCAAGGGGGACGAGATAGCCAGGATCATCTGCCTCCCAGAGGTTGCCTTAATGGGAGACAAAAATAGGTCACCTTTCTGGATGACTACAACTGCAGTCAGGAAAGGAGAAGGGGCCTCTTGCTGTATCCTTTAGGCAGAAGAAGAAAAAAGAATTCCTCTTCTCAAAAGATGGAAATTTGAAGAGAAACTTCTTCCTCTCTCTTCTTATGTCTTCTTCTACCAGCTAGGAAGGAGGGCATGAAGAGGTGTTTCTGTTCATCTGTCAATTGGTTATTAAAATAGCAATCCATTGTGATTACATCATGGATTATTGTCCTAGAAAAGAAGCTTTTGCAAGTGTTAGCAACATAGGGTGTGTGAAAAAGAATCAGCATGATGCAAACCAGAACACTTCACAATGGGCAGGGACAGGTGGCACTAGAAGGCAGAAAGCCATTGTCTACTCTACTGATGACACATTTTAGAATTTGCTGGGTTTGCCTTGAAATAAAATAAAATAAAAATCTAAAAAACAAAAAGTTTCACAAAGATGAAGTCAATACTAACTACTTCAGAGAATTGACCACAGTTCTATTCTAAAGCAAAGGTATTTCTCTGCTTGTTTTTTCCTGGTACACTCCTCTGTCCCATTAGTGACACACACTTGGGTTTTCCCAGGACCTAAGGACTCTATGTGGGATGGTTGGACCATCAGAGCCATTACAAGTATATGCAGATTATTTTTACCAAGAAGTGCAAAGACCTTTGCCATCTCCTTGGAGAGCAGTGACATGTATGGATGCTCGGTGTCTCACCGGAGGAGGCTGATATCGCCACTCAGTGTTTTCATTTGCAGAAAGGAGGCTGCTGGTTTTCATCCAGCTCCGTGACTCCTAAATTCTGTGGAGGCCTCTCAGCTCAATCCAACAGAAAAGTTAGTCCCCTCATCTGGGACAGAAAAGTGCATGAAGTTTTTCAGTTCTGTAGGCAAACATGAATTTTGCAACACTTAATGGGAGGGACCACAGTTATTTCTATGGAAGGAGAAGAGGTATGGTGAAAGATATGGAAAACATAAGGAAAATAATGGAAAATTAGGAAAAGACAAGTAGAGCAGACCCTCAGAAAGCCAAGATTGCTGCTCCTGTTGTCACAGAAGGTGTGGAGGTGAGGTTAACCCTTTTGACATTGCTGCTACTGTAGACCCCCCAGTATTTTGCTGGGACATTAGCAGTGTAAGTCTGGCTTTTGGGGCTCCCTGCCAGGCACAGCACCCCATCAGTCTGCCATCGCAGCAGACTGATTTGCCTTTGCCTCAAGCCAGTCTGATCCTCTTTTACCTCCACACCTGCTAGCATGTGCTTCTTGCTACTGACTTTCCTTTTTTTTAAAAAAAAAAAAAGTTATTTTCCTGTAATAACTGTATTTCAGAAGCTGGGGCTTTTACAATATGCTGATAGCATGACATTGACAACAAAGCCTAGAGGGCTGGCAATTTCACTTAGACTGAAGACTAAAATTTATGCAGATGGTTTCTAGTGTGTCCAACAAGTGATTTTCTTTGATACAGATTTTGTGAAGTGTTAAAACTTTCTGTTTGCAAAATGACATTAATTATAAATGATTAGAGCTTCTAATTGTCACTGAACTGCAATATGTAGCTATGTCCAAACATCAGTCTCTTATTGTTCAAGCCTATGCTTCTGCAAATTTATGTTGTTTTGCTAATTGAGCTTTGTCTTTATTTGGCTGAAACTTGTTGTGACTGGAAGGGTTATTCCGGGGCTGTACAGAAGCCAAAATATGGAGGCTTGATTCCAGCTGGGAACTATAATTGATATTATTATCTACAATGCAAATAACTATAACTCAGTGTACTTCCTTTACAGAAGGTTTTTCTTGGCAGGATGAGTTGACCCTTACTGTTGAATTATTCATTTTCTTCCCACTTAAAATATATAGCTTTATTCCATTAACATGACAGTCTATTCAAGAGCTTAGCCAAATAAGGCCCAGTTCATGCACATTTTGAACCTGTATAAAGCGTGGGACCTGCGTGATATCAAAAAACTACACTGTCAAATTTTTTAAACTGATAGCAAACGACATATTTGTCATGGTTAATGAATTAGTTGATTATATGAAGATCACAAATTTGGAATAATTTGCCAGTGAGCCTAGTGTAATCTGGATGCAAACAAACTGTAAGCAAAATAAGAACAAGTAATAAATCTATTTGCTCAGTATAAACAAACCTGAGGTGAAGAGACTACAAATTAGGCAAAAAAGAGGAACACAAACTAGCTACAGGCTGAGTGGCAGCAGGAAGGCGATGTGCTCGCCCACACGCTCACCAGAGCATTTGCCTCAGCAGCATTTCAACTACCACTGGCAGAGTTCAGAAGCTGGGCTCCAAACTGCTCCATCAGGGTGAGCTTCATTCCTCTGGAACAGAGAGACAGCACTGCCAGTCCTGGAAGGAGATGGGCTCCCAGTCTTTGGGAAGGGAAATATTCTTTTAAAAAAATACAATTGATAGTGCAACACAACTTTCTTCTCTGAGTGATACTGGCTTCATCAAAATTGCTAAAAATTGCTGAAAACTAACCAGGTTTCATATGAATTGCCATTATCTCCTCGGGTAGTGTCTTTTCACAATAGGTAGTCCCTCCACAGAGTAGGAGGTGACCCCAATACAGCTTCACATATGCCTGTAAAATGGAATTTCTGCTTCCATGGACTCAGTTTTATCTGTAGGAATCTCTCTGAATGTAGAGCATTTGCCTGCAATTTCATTTCCAGTGAAATAGAGATTAACTTCTATAATTTTCTTAGGTTTCTTATAGACAGTCTTGGGAAGGAGGAGAAGGATTTCTGTTCCACTACATGAGGGGCATTTTGCTGTCTCTTTTTGTTTCCAGTTGCTAAATGGTATAATTAAACTACATTTGGATTATAGTACATGCTATATTACATTATATTTCATAATTAGCAGCTGAAATGTATCTCTAACTATTTACAGGAAAGCTAGCACTCTTCTAGCCACAGGGATGTTACATGATTGAAAATTGATTGCACCATCACAATGAAGTCTGCCTGATGAAGCAAAGTATGGCCCCTGAGGTGTATCCTTTGGGGAAAGAAAACAGCTGAGGAAAATAGCTCCTGGTTATATACTAGAGTGTACCTGTTTCTAGTATGCTGGCAAGTCAGAAGCTACACTCAGATTTCTTTGGGCAATGCCAGCTCTGAAAGGAGCAGTGTGCAGGCAGGGGGTTGCTTCTGCATTTCTTTTCCTGTTACATTAAAACATCCTTGCCCATGAAAGAGTTCTCCTGTGGTGGTCAACAGAAAATAAATGCAAGGCAAAAAAAGGAAAGGCTCTGGGGACTTTCCTCCCTTTGCCATGCAACACATGTCTGTGCCTTCCTTGAGCCCTCCTGCTTTCACAGGAGATCCCAAAAAATTAATGCTCAAGTTACGGTTTTGGTGGCTGCCCTTGAGGCTTCCATCTGCAGGTTTCCTTCTTTTTGATGCCAGAACAGTTTTCCTCATTCCTTTTTCTTCACTAACTGATCTGCCCTGCCAAGTGATGGACATTTATGAGCAATGAAAGTTGAGAACCCTGAGAACAGCAGGTCTAGAATGTCTTCACAGAGCTTTGCTAAGACAAAGATGTTGCTGACATTACCAAGTTGGTGGCAAACATCCTGTATGCACACCTCAAATTTCTTGTCAAGCTAGAGCTTCTATACTCAAAGCTACAAAGAAAGAGAGGCAATTAGCTTTGCAGAGTGGTTTAGTGCCACATGCTAAGACAAAATTTGCACACCCTGTTAGGTTTTAACTCTTATTGGATCATTAAACCCAGCTAATGTTATATATTAGAATATATTTCTCCTGCAAAGACATCAGCTGGATCTCTTCCTCTGCTGTGGTGTGAGTGCTGATCAGGCCTGAAGCAGTACTAAAAGGTAATAGCTGAGCATTTCAGCCGCTTGCAGGGAAGATCAAGATTCAGAATATCTCCACAGGATGTGTCAAGAAAGTGAATAAATGGTCATTCTCAGTTTCCATGTCTAAATTCTGCCACATTAAATTCCATAGCTCTCCTGCAGAACCATTGTCATTCCTGCCAATCTTTTGTTAATAAATCAGCTAATCTTCTGTAATCATTTCAATGAATAATGAGGTGATTGTACTACTGAAAAATGCCAAGGCACCTGGAACTGGCAGAAAGTTTTGAAGCAAATTTTTAAACTTTACTAGAGCCTGTTGGATGGGAAGAAACAACCAAAAGACAAATATTAGAGAAACCCAACATATATATCCACTGGGAATGGTATGCTCCATCCCACTCTCATTTCATTTTAGTCCTAAAGATATGTTTTGAAAGTGGAAAAAGCCTTTAGAAGTTTAGGGGTGGCTTGCGATACCATGAGAATAACAGAAAGTGCAACTGAACAGCACTTTTCAGTACAAGCGCCATGCCTCCTTCATCATAATCTCTCTCAATCTGTGTTTGAATACCATTAGACCATGAAGATTTCATACCCTACAACCTGCATTAACTACCTATGAGAATATTTCACTCCAATTGTACATAGACATTAATAAAAATGCACAAGGAAAGTACTCCAAGCAAATAGAAAAACATTTTGGGGGAGAACTGCCTAACCCCCAGGAATAAGAGCCAAGAGTGAGAAACCCTCTTACAAGGTTTATAGTTGGAAAGGCAGAAGCAAAGAACATTCTTTCTCTAGTAATCATTTTAGCTCTAGTGCTTCAACCTTGACCTCAGAAGAAAGGGCAATGAGAGAAAAACTAAGCCAATCTATTTCTCCATTGGTAAATGACTTAATCATTAATGCTATAGCGGAAATATCTGAGATTGCTTACAAGGACCCAGTACTACAGATTAGAGTTTAAAAACGCCTCTGAAAATCCCCAGATTCTGTTTTCAAAAAGGAGCACAGTTTTGTGGTATTTGGGCAACATTTTCAAGATTAGGTGCCTGATGGTAAGCACTTAATACCAGGGGCCTGGTTTTCAGAGCTGTTCATTGTTACACAAATCTCACTATGTTCGTAGTTTGCTCTGCCTCTTGCCATTCCTGGAAATCAGACTTCTTATCTGTATACATCACACTGAATGTGTGTCTCTGGCCCAAGGTACTTGAGTCTGAAGGGCTTTTTGTCATTACTCCACACCTGAAAAATCCAAGGATGGGAACCAGGTGTACCTGTAAATCCCCTGACCTTGTAGTTTGCTTCCCAAGCTTATTGAAAACGTATCTGCAGTTCTGCAATAAGTGAAGTAGGTACCACAAACCTACCACAGGCTCCAGCCATCCAAAACACATGCCACATGGCTGCTTGTATATTCAGAGTTGCTTTATTAAAGCAAATAGTAGTACAATGTAATTAGCAGTGGCAGATATTAGCTACCACTTTTAGATATTTATGGCCCCTGAACTCCTGAACTCCATCAGCCATTTAAACAAGCATGGAAATGTTTCCTTTACAGCTACGGTACATAGAACTCCAGACTTTCAATGTATGCATGCAACTAATGTGATCTCCTGTATCTGCAGTATAATTTCTGTCATAGCCTTTGTTTGTGCAACTGCTGACAATCTTCATTCTGTTCATGATTTTCATATTTTCTTTTTTAACTGAGCCCTTTTTTCTTGAGTATTCATAGCATATATTTATGACAAGATCTGTCTCTGCATTTTTTCAGCCCCTTGACTTAACACATTTTGTCCACCATAATATCAATAATTAGCATTACTCCAGAATCGTTTTCCTCCTCCCTTTCATATGCACTTCATAGGCTAACTTAACTCAGTGGCTCAACAGAGCCAATGTCTCCAAGGAAACACAGCCAGGCCATGCAGACAAATGGTTTTAGGAGAATCATTCTGCACAAATCCTGAAATTGACTTCGTTTAGCAGTTTCATACTGAAATGATGATTAATATGTGGCTTCTCATCTCTCAAACAAGAACAGCAATGCCTGAAGGCAGTATGATCTACTAGCACTTGCTTTCACTCCATTCTCATCCAGAAAATCAAGGCTTGGATGCTCAGAAACATCTGTTCTAATATACTTTTGGGACTTAATGCCACAGAAGATGTTATTAAATTAATATGAAATAAAATGGCAGAGAGTTTAAAAAAATATGTAAGGTATATTTCTCAGTCAAATAAATATTTCCTTAACTGAGCAGTTAAGAAATGCACTCATAATAAAGCCTTCATGAGACATAAAGATTTTTCTCCTCCTTGGGATTCCAATCTTTTTCAACACTGAATACCTACAAGATGATATTAAGGCTTTCATAACTGGTGAGAACTTGTGCAGAGTGCTGTGTCTTATTTATGTACATGCGAGGGTTTTTTGTGAAGAAACAAATCTGGTTGAGGGAAGTTCAGTGCTATTACAGTGGCATAAGAGGCTAGTCCAAAATTACAAACACTCGAAAGGATAAAATGATGCAAGTACAAAGCACTCTGTAAACATCTTTTAATCCTCAGATGTTCCTGTGCCAGTTTCCCCTCCCCGCTTTATAAACCAGGCTGTCCAAGGCCACACAACAAGTCAATAGCTTAGCCAAAACAGACATCGCATGCTCGTATTCCAGTTTAGAAACCCAAATGTATCTCTCCTCTTTTATACTTCACCTCTCTTTCCACATTGTGACCACTACTCAAATCGCTACTTTACTAAAGAATACAGAAAGAAATGTTGCTGAAGCCTTTTGACCCCTGTGCCCAGCAAACCTAGTCCCTGGGCTGCCAAGGAGCTTTGCAGAACTCTGTGCTCTACAGTTTTACTGTCTCTGTAGTTCAAAGTAACTTTAACCCCAGCAGACATCAGATATTAATTTCTTTTTCCATATCTGAATGGCATCTGAATTCACACAAATTCTATCCCCTTAGAAACAATTTTTTTAGTGACTTGCAGGGGTACAAGCAACCTTAGGGAGAACAGACTCCCAAGAACACAAGTAAGCAGTAAAACCAATAAATCTGCCAGAAGGGCTACAACAGCATTTCCCAGGCTGAAGACATGTCTAAGTTCACAGTCATGCTGTTATCTTCAAAGACAAAGTCACTTGATTGTTTCTATTCCTTCATCATAGCAACAGCTTCCTTTCCTCCCAGTTCAGCAATGACATCTTGCATCCTCCCTATCCATAAAATACATCCCTGCCTCTAGCATTGTGCTGATGAAGAGTTCTACTTTCCTGATTGATTGCCAGCCAAGTCTCAGAGGCAAGTGAGGGTGATTCAAGCTTTTGGATAAACAATCTTAAGTTCCTGCATACCTGAATGTGAGCCAGATTCCTGCAGTAGCATTGCTCAGTAGAGCTAGCTACCATGTCTAGATTCCAAATAGCATTTGAACTAAGCTCTCTTGAAAGGATGTCAGTGCAGAGATATGTCATTAGTACAAATAAAGAACAATCCCCAGCTTTGAGTCTTTGGTAACATACAAGGCTGCGCACTTTTTGTCTATATTTATAATACAAACTTTCTGTTTAACATTTGTCTACTTCATGTATCAATGGAACATATTTTAATAAATGAAAAGCACTAATATGCTGCCTTTTGATGAAGCAGCTGGTATATCTAGCTTCAGTCTAGCCTGACTCCTATCAAAGATTCCTTTAATTCTAACAGATGCACAGAAATAAAGAGGACGGTTTCTTTAGTTACACTTGGAGAGGATCACAGGCTCTATCAAGTCCCTAACATATTTGTTGCACTTTCTTCCTCCACTGTTCTTTCATCTTTTTTCTCAAATCTTTATCTAAAGTACACTTATTGCACATCTCAGCTAGACAAGGCAAAATCTGTTGCACTCCTTCTGTGGAGTGCAACAAGCTAGAAAAAAGCTTTTCAACATATACTTATCCCATAGGCATGAGTAGGGCATGTTTTCTAGAGGAAACTTTCTTGCAGAGCAGAGAACCCATCTTGCTTGGTGTGATCATTTTTGCATGAGCACAACACAAAGGAACGAACCGTGCACTCTTTCATTCACTTGTACTTGGCATTGGTGAAGCCACATCTCAAAGACTATGTTCAGTTTAGGTCCCAAAAGAAAGACATTGAAGCACTGGAGCATGTCCAGAGAAGAGAAAGGAAGCCAGGTGAGGGTCTGGAGCACAAGTCCTTTGAGGAGCAGCTGAGGGAGTTGGAGTTGTTTAGCCTGGAGAAAAGGAGGTTCAAGAAAGACCTTATCACTGTCTGCAATACCTGAAAAGAAGCTGTAGCCCGGTGAGATTTGATCAATCTCCCAAGTAACAAGTGACCAGACCAGAGCAAAGAGCCTCAAGTTGTGCCAGGGCAGGTTTAGGTTGGATGTTAGAAAAAATTTCTGACTGAAAGGGTGATCAGGCATTGGAACATTGCCCAGGGAAGTGCTCAAAAATCACGTGGATGTGACACTGGGGGAAATGGTGAACAAGGTGGTGCTAGGTTAATGGTTGGACTCAGTGGCCTTAGAGGTCTTATCCAACTGTAATGATTCTATGATTTTATGGGTGTGGCAAAAGCAGGAGGCTGGAAGTGGGAACTCAGTCAGAGCTGGGCTTGTCCAGAGTGAACGGCAATGCAAGACAAGGCCAAGTATCCTGTGCAAATGCTATTCTTTGTTTGTTTGTGTTTCAAAGGAGGTTGTTCAGAGCTCAGAGATTTACATGTCACCAGAGCTGGTTGTCAAAAGTCAGTAAAATGGAGACTTGGTGTTATCATCAGAGGTGTAGTATCTTCTGCTGTTCTCCTGAAGTTTTCTAACCTCACTTTAAAAATTCATCACCTTTGTGGCACTGTACAGTGGCAGCTGACTGAATGGCATCTCTGAGTCTGTTCAAAGGCCCACAGATTGTGAGGGTTTTCAGAAATTCTTAGTGCTTCTTTTCCCCCGCTTCCATTTGCCTGGGAGTAAAGTACTTGATTATTAGTAACTGCAGAATACATTTATCTGAAGAAGGAAAGTGAGTTTTTGAAAAANCTAAAGGAGAACAAACTGGACTCAGACATACTTATCTATCTCATATGGAAAAATTATGCAGATATATGACTGCTGTAGCTTTATCAGTTCCTGGAGTTAAAGCAAAATCAAGCCTTTTGCATGGCATGAGATTTAAAATTGTTGGGGGTTTTTTTATACAATGTATTTATTCTCAAACTGTATTTTTATTATATACTGGCAATAATTTAATCCAAATTTAAAAACTCAAGAGTGGCATGAGACAGGAGTCACGTCCAGTGTTAATGCTGAAAGATCACTGGAAAGCACAAGTCTGTTTAATAAAAGAAAAGGAAACTTCACAGAGTTTAAGATATCTTCTTATCTTTTGCTGTTGAATGACCAACAAAAGGAAGGGAAGTGACTCACTATCACTGAAACTAAATGGAGGATTTATACTTTGCTCAGTTATGAGTTTAGCTATAAATTATTCAGGAAAAGTTGTTTCCTGGCAAAGAAGTTGGCCTTTTGTGTTCACAATGTCGTAGCAATCCTAACAGATAGCACCTGTATGCAGAAGAAGGAATTGAGATCCATTGCTGAAAATTTAATTTGTTGCTATCAATCTACTGAAGAAGGTTGCTCAAAATTATAGTTCTGAATGTGAAAGAAGATGTCATGAATCCCAGCAGTTTTGGTGCCTGGGCTGTGCGTAAGTACAATTTTTCAAAAAGGTCATATCTAAATTTGCTAGAAAACAGAAATATAGAATATTTTCTCTGATGATTGTGAGGACTTACAAAATGCCACCAGTGAATCTCCAGCATTGTTTTGAGCAGGTAGATCTCAGGCTATGTCAAAATACATCAAACTCTTCTTGAAGTAATACAGGAATAAAGTTGAAATAAAATGTAGATGTTAACATAGTCTTTTACTTGCTTAAAAGGTCAGTTTTGCATTGAGGTCAGCAGAAATGCAAGATGTCATGAGCATTTTCAGCAGTACAGCACAAGCATTCGAGCTGTTTGAAAGGTATTGGTAGCCAAAACAAGCATAAGCGACACAGTTCATAGAGTGCCACAAATACTCAGGTGTTCAGGGGGTTCCTCCTGCCCTAGGGAAACCATGTCACTGTTCTACCAGTCCAGCTGATGGCCATGCTGGGCCCATGCATTAAAGAGCTTTCATCAGTTGTTGTGGAAGCAGGATTCAGCACGATTCTCTAGAATTTTAAAGGGGTAGAAAGTGATTAATGTTAAAAAGTGATTAATCTTAGCATAAGCTCCTGACGTACTCAGACACCAGCTGGATGCAGCCATCTGCATGGAGGCTGCAACAGCTGCTCCCACAGCCTGGCAGAGCATGGGGAGGAGCTTGTATAAATCAGGAGTGTATGCCGAAGGGCTTCCTTCCTTTGCTATTTCTCCACATCGAGAAGGAAATTTATTGTACCTTGGAAGGGAAGGAGAGATGCTAAGCCTCTATGAACAGTTAAAAAAAAAAAAACCCAAACCAAAAAAAACCCACCAGGAGTACTTTATAAAATTATTTGAGCTGTAACAGAGAAAGGAATGAATTTGAGATCCCATGGTTAACTCTTGGAAAGGCTTCTGTTGGCTTACATCCATCTTCCAAACAACTCAGATTACTGACCATGAGAGCTGGAGGATTTTGTTGTTCTTCTTCTTCTGTCAAATTTATTCTTGAAGTCACCTCCCTGGAAATTATATATAGCAGGATGCAATAAGAACTCTGTATACCTCTTTGTGGTCTCAATTATTGTCCTCTCTCTGAGGAGGAAATTATAATATCTGATTTTGCTTTTGGTTTCTAAGTGGATTCATTTAAATGAATAATTGGACAAAAGAGTCTTGTAGCCCTATCATATATCCACTTGAGTATCTCAACAAGTTCCATGGACTGGTTTAAGTAGCATATATATTTAATATGGATGAGAGTGAGTTTTATCTCTTGTCTACAATAACTGCCATTCTTCAGCAGCATGTGAAAAACTTCACACTCTTGACGTGTCCTTTGCCCTCACACATTTAACTAACACAGTAATACTATCATTTAAACAAATTACATTTACAAGTACATGGTAAAAATATTCCGATGAGAACAAGCTAATAAGTTTTCCAAATGAACTTCACCTTTTTTTGAGGCAACAAAACCTTCTCGTGTTTTAGGGATTTAAAACAAAAAAAAGTCATCTTCTCCATCACCTTCCTCTCTGCAGATAAAGGTGACTGGTACATACTAGTAACAAGTGTGTGTTTGCTCTAAGTGTTATAGAAATTCCTTACTTTCCTCTCAAGGAAGGTGTTGGAGGCCTGGCACAAGCACCCAGAGCACCTGTGCAATCTCCACACAGAAGGGGCCAAACTCTTGTTCAGAAGTAGCCTCGGCTGATGTGTAAAGGCATAACATACTCTCTGTATGAGAGTTTGAACTAGGGAATATCAGAGATCCCTTCAGACTCTTTAAGGTTTGCTGGTTTTGCAATATTAATTTCATCTTTCTCTCAGGAATGTCCTTTACAGCTCTGACCAGTGCCCATCATAATGGCAGCCTCATACAACAATGTTTAGAGTGGGGAAAAACTCATTCTTGCAGTCTAAAGAAAGAAAGGTAAGACATTAAGTGAACTCCTCCCTTTTTTCCAACTTCTGCTATTAAGATGGATTTGTTTCCCCAAAGGCGAAGAAAAATCTGGAAGTGAGACATAGCCAAACTCTTCCTGGACTCCTTCTGCCCTAACTTCACAAGTAACACTGAGAAGAAAAATGGTGAAATGATTTCTTACTTGGCAAGTTCTTATCATTTTCTCTAAACAGTACATGTACCCACAGTGCTTCTTCCTCCTTTCAGCTGGAAATCCCAAATATTCTAGATTATTATGTGACACAAAATAAGGCAGCAAATCATGATTCTAACAAGTGACCAGGAGTACTCATCTTCAGATGTTTCTCTTTCCTTGCTCAAAAAAGATGTGGCTGTGCAGACACCAAGTGCTGCAAGAAGACTTTGTTTTCAAACAAGAGGAATCATCTATTTTGAACAATACCAAATTTTTTTAATTCTCCTCTGCAGTCTTTTCTAAAAATCAAGCTATTTTCAAAAAACTTCTTTTACTTTCTTTTACCATTAATAAAGTTCTTTATATCAGCAAGCTGTCTTGTAAAGACAATGTTTTTCAACTGGATTAACCCAAAATAAGCATTGAATTCACAGTGAGACATTGAAGAAAACGGCCCTTTCTTCTGAAGAGCTCCCAGGAACTTAACCCACACAAGGTAAAAGAAATTTATGAACAAGCACTTTTTATTTAAGTTCTTCACTTTGAGAATTTGAGCACTTAAGTTTAGGCTTGTATTTTTTCCTTAAATTAAAAGAAATCTGAAGTGTCAGGAGATTGTCAAGTGTCAAGTGCACATTTGCTAATGTAAAGCTGTCCAGATCAATTTGCCCTGCTGTACCAAAATACAACGCATTTCAGTAATCTCATGGTTTCTCTTTGTTAAAAGCTGTCTATAGCTAGATCTAATATTAATCCACAAAGCTCTTTGCTTTTAAAAAATACCACAAATCATTACCCAGTGTTACTACAAGCCAAATTTTGCTGCCCCGAGTAGAAATTCTGGGTTTTTAACAAAGCTGCTGTCCCCATAAACACTCTGTGTTCTGCTGATCTAGTGGGGAGCTGCGGGGATTAGAAACAGTGAGCCCTGTGAGTGCTCTGGCCACTGCATTGTCTCACCACTTGACAGTCAGGTAACCTAAACCCCCTCTTTTAGTCCTCATTTCTACAGAGAAACCCTAACTCTAGATCCATCTGTTAGAGAGAACCTTCACTGATTGCAATGCAACTCTGAGAAGGGGAATTTCACTCACCTCCAACAATTAGACCAAGCTCTCTGCTAAGATCAAAGGTATCTGGTTGAAGCAAAGCTGTTTCCTTAAGGAATACAATTAATTTTGGCCAAATAGCATTCAAAACTGTTGGAAGTACTTGAAAGGACAGTAGCCTAGTTCAGTAAAGCACCTAAGCACAGCCCCAGGAGCTGCAGTAGATTTGGGAAATGCAAGCCACAACGCACACCCCACCACCTGACCAGGGTCTGCAGGCTGGTGGCAGAGCACTCGGGGTGATTTACCCAGTCACACAGCTGCTCCCATTCACATCCCTGGAAGTGAGCTCAGAGCCTTACTCAGAAATGATTTAAGGTTTAACTCCAGCCCCTACCAACACGGTCATCAGCAGGTGACCTCTTGATCAATCTCTGGGAGGCAGCCCTCAGCAGAGGGGAGAGCAGACAGAAAGAGGCAGCAGGTGTCTAAGAAAGCTTCTCGACTTTAACCAGAGTCCATCAGCGATGATGTGAAATGTTGACATTACTGAAGAGGTCTTGTGCCAAACATAAGGCTCTTAATTGCTGAACTGCATCAAAATAAGGGTCCTAAGAAACTAGGTGACAATTACTTTTTTTTTTAGGCAATGAAAAGAAAATACCATGGCTTATGAATTTTAGAGATGGATCTAAATTCAAATCTCACATCGAAGGAACAGACCTCAATGAGAACATACTGTCCTGCCACATGCTATTGCATTTAATAAACCCACAGGCACAACCATCTCTGGTTGTTACTTCTGGCTGGGATCTGCCTTTGCAGTTAAGATAGTACTACTAACTCTTTTCTCTCTGGAAATTACTTCATATTAAATATATTTGAAAAGTTTAAAATGCAATAAGCACAGAAATAAGAAAAAGCATAATAAAGAAGAAAGAATAAATGAAATTCTTTTTTTCTGATACAAAGTCCTCCCAGATTTTTCTCATTGATGAAAGGGGAGGGAGATTAGTGGTAGCAAAGGCCACTGATAGCAATTTAATACAGACCAGTGTCACAGTATGTTGCTGTCCTCCTCATCCTCCTCCCTCTAGCCTGACTCAACAAGGGCAGCTGCTAATCCCTCCATTTTTAGCATAATGCAAACCTTTCTCTGCTCACTAATCCATCCCCACATCAGCAGCATCAGCTGATGTGCGGCCCCTTTTGCCTACAACTGCAAACTCCAGTAGTCTCTGCCAGCATGCCTGATCCTGCATACATCTTCTGCCCAAAATTCAGTGCCTTGAAAGGTTTGTGCAGTGAGCAAAACACCCGCCCTTGAATGGTGCCTCAGGAGAACTTAGGCAGCCTGAGTTTTAGTTTGTTTTCTTTAAAAAGGAGTTCAGTAGAATACAGCTCAGATTTACAGGACAAAGGGGGAGAAAAAATCCTCCTAAAACTGTTGTTAATCTCACTGCAGTGGGGGAAAGAAATTCCATTTGTGTTCCTAGGGAGGGTCTTTACTTTATGATCCAGAAAATGCTGGATGCTACAAGGCCATTTGAACTCGTGCCAAATTCAATAGAGACCTAGAGCAGTGAAAAACAAAGTCATTTAATTCTACAGTTAACTAAACTTCTACTATAAATTGTAGGGATATACCCTACAATTAAATCCACAGCTTTGGCACTTAGACTAGTTTGAACTTGAATCCACCTAAATTTTTTATAAATAAATCCTAACTTTTTTACAGTCAGTAACGTGCAAAGAAGATGGAGTTGTAGAGTCCAGCTGTTTTCTTTGGTCTTCATTCATCTTAAGATCCTTTTGCACCATTTTGGTAATATAAAGGGCTGAGTACTGATACAGATCACACAAGAAAGGACACCTTCATGAAACTGAAAGAGGAACACTTAAACTGAATGCAAGTGTATAATATAAAAATGGCAGACCACCACTAGTTTAAAAAAAAACTGAATGAACAAAACAAAGAGCAAAAAACCAAAAACCTCAAAAATTCAAACAACACTACAATACTCTGCACATGGTAAAAGGAGATTTATATACAAGGCCTCATGTCCATTTGTTTGGTCCTGAGAAATTGTAGGACACTTTGAATTAGCTGTTACATAATGCGTGGCATAAAACACAGCACATAATTCACTCACATAACACTTTAAAAGCATTTGAATTTTGAAATCCTGTGTGATATCAGTAACGTAAGAGTCCTTTAACCTTTACAAAGAAGGAAATGTTCATCTAAAATTAATTATTTTTTTATTCAGAGGTAATAACCTCTGTCCCACATCCAGAATATGGTTTGTTCCTCCCTCGCCCATTATATTTTCTCCTAAGGAGAACTGTCCAGGCAGAAAATGTCTCCTCTTATGCTTGCAGCAGCTCAGTCAGAAGCAGCAGGACTGCTGCACACATGCAAGGACATGGGCTGTAGACACATCTCTGCACATAACACAAGGTAGTTCAAAGCAACTGGAAGCTGCTCCTGCATCTTCAGCAACCCTCCAGAGAAAATGGTCTTGAAAGTGGGACATGGCCTTGGTACTGATGGGGAGGGTTACTCAGCTACAGGGACAGCATACTGCACATTCCTGTGAGCTGCTTTGCACTGTGGTGCATACGAAAGGGGTTTTGTTACTGCTAAAACCAAAAACATCCCAACCAGGAAAGTGTGAGAAAGTGTCTGAGAGTTGAATTATATCAGGTCTGAGGTGGCACACAGTAGCAACAGTTAGTAACCAGTCTCAGGAGGCAACTTAATAATGTAATTGGTTTCTGCATTAGGTCAGAGTTGCTACAAACCTCACCCATCTGTGAAGCAGAGTCAGATTTTCTGCTTGAGTTCAGCTTTATCAAGTAAGCCAAGGGAAAGAGGAGCACAGAGGATGTAGACATAAAAAATTCTGGCTCTTGGCTTTGGAAGAAACAGAAAACAAAATTGTATTGCCTGAGCATCAGCATGAATGAATCACAGCATGATTTTGAAAGGCAGTCAGATTCAGCTATCAGCAATAGAGAGCACTGTCCAATTACCCTGGAATAAAAATACTCCCAATACATTTTCACCTTCACAGTTCAGCTTGCTGTGTTAAAAAGTGAAAATTAAGGAATAAGTCCTTGAGAAAGTGCCCAAAAAGATCATAACAATAATGTAGAGGGTGATACAGTACAGCAGGTGTTTGGAAATGCGGTAAGATATCTACAAGCATGGAACTCTACTGAGGAGTTCATGCAGTAGAGGTTGCTCCAATACGGTATGGGTATGTAGAAACTGTGCACTTCAGGACCTTATCTCCTTGTCTCATCAGAGTGCACATATGACAGAAAATACCATACTGTCCCCCACCCAGCCTGCAGCATGAGGGAATTTCCCCACAGAGGAGGAGGAGGGAGATACCCACCAGGGCTTTTCCTATGACTGCAGGGAGAGGTGTCCAGCACACGCGCTCAGACTCAAGCTCAGGAGCAGGCACGAGGCTCACAGGTTGACTGTCAGATTAAAACCTGTTTGCTAAAGGCCTCTTCAGATAAACTTGCACAGAGCCTGGCAACCAAGGGCACTAGGGAGGGAACTCCTCAGAGACCCCATGGGAGGACAGGCATCCCTGGCACAGGAAAATTATCTCAGTACTATATTTGTTATGCAGAGAAAGTGAAGGCAGCCCTAGACAGACACACTAAACACAAAACTATTCCTTTAAAAAATGTTTCATTGTTCTATAAAGAAAGAGAAAAAATGCTTAAAAAGCTTTGCCAACTGCTGTCCATCACTCTTCATCTGAACAGCCTCCTTCTCTGCTGGCAAATGCACATTCTGCCTCCACATATGGAGGTATTTCCCCAAAACGAAAAAGGCAAGCAAACTCTGCCTCTTCTAGCCAACAAGGAGATTTAAATAAGAAACAAAAGCAAGATTTAAACTAAAATTAAATTCAGTGACACAAAAAGCTGGAGTGTGATATAAAAATATAAACAATGGGATTCTTAAGAAGAGGCTGATTCATGTTTCCTTTCTGGAAAAAAAAGTCTTTTTTAAAAAAAATCAACTGGTAGGAACATATAGTCTCAGTAAATAACATCTGCTACTTTTCTCTTTCCTCAATTCCCTTCCCACCCTGTTATATGCTTATAAAGAGAGAGCAGTTATAGCAAATTCAATGTCCAGACACTTGAGAAGATGTTGCAGTGAACATAGACCACCCACTAACTTCATCTGCCTTTGTTTTCCTAGTCCCGAATTTTTTCAGATTTTGCACTGCCCTTGATAATGAAGAACATAAGTTTTTTCTTTATTAATTTTTATATACAAAGGGCGAAATGCAAGGGCAGGTCAAGGAGAATTTGTTAAATGCCAAAAAATCCAAAACATTCCTCCACACATTGCATTTCCTCTCAATTTGTGTGCCATCAGTCACAGAATCCTCTTTTCCACTCACATTGCAGCTTCAAGATCCAAACTTGTTTCCCACTTAGTTTACTCTCACAAGCTTGCTAGACACTGACCACTGTAGCTTTCATTCCTCACGTGAAGCTTACCTCTCTTAAAAGGAAACTATGCAGGTAAAAGAGAAGTGAAATTAGCCCAGAAACACAGAAATTTTATTGAGATTCCATGGGTCAAAGCTGTTACTGCTTTTTTCCCAGGGTCCACAGATTCTCTAATAATAAATAGTAGTAGTAATAAATATTTGCTTGCATAACATAGTTCAGGTGCTTTCACACAGAGCTATGTTCTTGGAGGGGTCTGCAAATGGGAGCTTACTGCTGACAGGGACAACAGTAAAAGAGACAGTTTAAACTATATTTCACTGTTAAAAAAAGATATCTAGATAGGCTGCTTGCTAGTTAACATATTGGCTTTGCTGTTCATTTCCAAAGGTTGCCTTCTTCCTGCTGTGGAGCCTTCTGCCACATATCTGTCCAGTCTAACTATTTTTGCCAGACAGTTTTTGTCAGATTAGCTTAATTATTAACACAAATCACAAAAGCAACCCCATGACAAAATCCTTTTATTTTACTTGCAAACGGGGTACATTACTGACAAAAGCTGAACAAGCTTAATCTACCATAAACAGCAGTCATGTGTTACATTTACATAGCTTTTGTCAGCAGTGCCTCAGAAAAACACACACAAATAGGGATCACTTCATCCTTCACTAGACTTAATCAATTTGGAATTGTTAAATGTTATATGGTAATGGTTTGTAAAGCAAGGGACAGAGCACAACTTCAGTGAAATACAGAAACCAGGGGGAAAAATATTTTAATCAGGTCAGGCGTCAACGCAAACTGAAATATATCTCAAACCACAGAATAGGTCCCTTATAAACAGGGCCATGTAAGTTTTACTGACTGCAAATGGTCAAGGGCTTTGATTTTCTGCTTCACTGCAAAGGTTCAAACCCACATATCTCATTTTAACAGTAGATAAACATCTACCTCAGGGTAAAGCACAGTCCCATAGCTGAAACCTGACAGCCTGAATGCTAGATAAGCAGACTTACTGAACTGTGTGGATATCTTTACATGATAATCTGTCTGTAAAAGATACTATGGATTTCCACTTGCCTAATTTTCTTTCCTTGACTTACAACTGAATTGCCTACAACAATTCTGAAGCTTTCTGTGGAAAAGGGTTGATTTCTCATGGGGAAACTCAAGCTAAACACCTGAGAAAGAAAAAAAAGTACCCCACCACCAAAACTCCAGCAGCATAGAGAATATTCAAAATATTTCAGGGAATATTTCGAAAGTAGGCATTCTAAATATTGCCTGGTTGAGACCACTCATAACAGCAATTATGTTTAAAACCAGTGCCAGAGGCGCAATTTTTATTCCTGCACTAATACTGGATTGAGGGGGCATTTTTTGAAGTTTGGGTGGTTTGACAGTTTTGTTTGATTGATATTTTTTCCAATAAAAAGTTTCACATTATTCTTCTTGATGTGTTCCCCAAAAGTTTGATGAAGGCAGCATTTAGTTTAGCCATTGCCAACAGGTCAGATAAAGATGACTCTGGTGGCAGGTTTCAGTGAACATCAGAACATGTTCTCAGGATGTGCTTGCACACACTAAAGCTCACTCTGGTCACACATAGCCTGTTCTTGAGGCAACAGGGGCAGCCTCAAGTGTCTAACACAATAAACACTAGGAAAACATCTAGAAGACCCTTGAGGATAGACACCAAACTGTAATTTAACTAGAGAACATTCTGGACTCCTGGCAAGAAGATACTTTCTCTTTGTAGGTACCAGCTCACTTAACACCACTACTCTGAGGCCTTGCTCAGCTACAAAATGCAGCTAATCGGAGTTTATATTAGCTTTCCTACATATCTGGGTAAACTCTGTCTACATCCCTGCCAAAGCACACTACTCTCCTGCCCTGCATTTCCAAACAATCCCTCACCATAGCTATTTCCCCCGCAGCTCCTCACAGCGCTGTGAACGTAACTGTAAATTGCACAGCCACACCAAATGACCGCAGGCAGAATTGAACGCATATAAGTGTTGGCTGTGTATCCTGGGAACAGGAGAAAGCTGTTAGCCTTGCCTCGGCACTTCTGCTCCTAGCTCCTCTCCCCCTTCATCCAAAAACCAGACCAAAAAGGAAGAAATATGTCCAGGATCCAACTTCAGCTTCTGCCACCGCGGCCTGATGGGTCTCTGCCCAGTCACCCCTAATCACAGTCGTTATTCGCATTCATTTCAGGGACGTTCTGCAATGCCTGAAGAGCTATCCTTCCACAGGGAGGGCAAACCAAAGCTGCTGTGGGAATTTAGCAGCTGCCCAGAGGACAGATAACAACAGGATGTCATTTATCCTCAGCAGCAGCAGGGTTGGAGGTCTTGCCGAAGCAGTTAGAGGTCAAAATTAGTTACCAGGCAATGGCTGCTTAGTGATTCATGCGAAACTGGTCGTGACCTCAGCCCAAGGGAGTGCGGAGAAGTGTTCTCGTGGCACTAAGGCACTAATTAGCACTGCCACTGGATGGCTCCATGCAGTCACAGCCGGGTCCGGATCACACGGTGAATTACCCCATCCCCCTAATGACGCCAGCGTTAATGAAGTGAAAGTTTGCTCCCATGGAAAACTTAAATCAGAAATTACTGCCTTATCTGATGCAAATACAACATGGAATGAAGGCTCTGCCCCCTCCGTCAGCCAGCGCCTGAGAAGAGAAGGAAAGCAGGAACCCTGTCCCAGAAACTGGACCCTTTATTCCCAATCACTTTTATAATTAGTCCTTCCTCTTATGTGTTTTAATCCCAAAAAGGCACAATTTTTCTCCTAAAGTATGAGGGCAAGCAGACAACAAGCAACGTGTGGGATTGGTAGTGAATGCATAGCAAAGGTGTAAGATTTGGTGCCACTGTCAAAACACACCCATACTGAGCTTCCTTGCTTGCTTACCACAGTGAGGCTGAGTGCAGATGAGGGCAAGGCTTGGGTCTATTTTTCACCACATTAGAAGGACTTTCAAGAATGGTCTGTATTTTGGCAATGCATTTCCCTTGAAAAAAAAAATTAAGTTCTTGTGTTGCATGCATGCAAACATGTTATAAGTAAAAACACACCACTGTTTTCCATTCTGCATTAAAATTAATCACATTCTCATTTGTAGATCTTCAAAAATGTAGGCTTATTTAATTAGAGAAATCAAATTCTCTATCCAGTCCCTATCATTTCAAAACTTTAAAGCCCAGGAGTAGCCAAGGAGACATATTGTAGCAGCCTGGATTTTCTTATTTGGTTGTCTGGGGAGAAGACAGAAAAGAGAAACTTCTGAGGACATCCCAGCTTTGGAGGCAGTGCAAACCTAGACCAGCTAGGCAAGAACCCAGAGCAGCTGAAGTCCAAGTGTAGATTAAGCTGCAGGGAGTGATGGCTGTGGTTGTACCATGGGATGCAGCAGAACTCCTGATGGTGGGCAGGTAGTATGCTGACAAATCCTGGCCAGAAAACTGTATGGCTTGCTCTGCAGGCCCACATCCCTTTTGTTTCAGTAGAAGCCTTTTCTTCAGAATTAATTAATTAATTTATTTATTTATTAAACTTCCTAAGATTTTACTTGGCAGAGAGAAAAAGGGTCTGCAACATTTCCCAGTAGGGTAACTTTAAGCCAGCCAGTGAAACTTGATATGAGTTCTTAATCTTCAAGGCTTGTGTTGACATCACAAGCTGTGAAAGTGGAGCCAATGATCAGGGGAGCTGAAGTTTACATTACATGAAGTGCTCTCCTTTTGTTTTTCTTTCTGAGCTATTATTGCTTTTAGTGCAAAACTAAAGAATTAAAAGAATTTTAAGGGCATGGGGAGTTGCATCTTTAAATAACAACAGCAGTATGGGATGGCCTTGGATTTCAAGTCAGTCCAAAAGCAAAGGCAGAATTAAGAAGGAAGCCAGAATTAGAGAGCTGGACTAAAAAGACTGCAAGACTTCTGTAAAAGAAGTACCTAGCAAAATAAAAGGGATGAGATCCTGCAATGTTTAAGATATCCTAAGCAAAGCCATTCTTCCTCCATAACTCCAGAGGAGCAAGGAATACACAAGACGGGGCAGAATGGCACCGTTTGCTAGCAAAGATGCTCAAAGGGTAGGACACTCCTGCCCATTTTGTCATCAGCTCCATTAATGCAGCAGTCTGGATGGTGAGACAACCTTCACCCTCATGTATGTTCTGGAGAGCCCCAGGCTCCCCAGCTCTATGCAAGGAGGAAATGGTCTGGAAGTGCTGCTGCCCAGAGAGGAATGCAGCCTTTGCCCTGGATTGCAACTCTGGGACTCCAGTACCTGGCTGAGGCAAGAGGTCCCCAAACCTGTTGAATTTTCAGATTTATTCTAGGTAGACCAACCTTTTGAAAAGCTGAGAAGCTGACTGTGCACTGCAAGCAAGATGCAGAGCACTGGGAGTCCAACCCTGCTCGTACTGGTGACAGATAAGGGTTTCACTGTTGGCTGCAATGGGGTCAGGGTGGCATCCTCAGAGAAAACAAGATAAAAAAGGCAAACTTTTCAATCCTAAATAAAACAGCTGATGTCGGATCGTACATTTCCAAACAAATGTTACTGAAATGAAGGATTTAAAATGCTAATTGCCAGTTTTGAATGCAGCTCTTTCCAATAGCCCACTTGAACACATCAACTAACAGTGAGGTTATAGAAATCCAAATCCTTTTGTATAGGTTGGGACAAGTTAGCACCTTCACATTACCTGTTCTTTAAGAGGGTAGTTAAGATACTTCTAACATGAGAGGAGAGGAAGGAGGGGGTAACTTAACAGAAGGAATAGTTTTCCATATTTTTCACACTGTTTGCCACCAGTCTTAAACACACCGAAGCTACGTCCTGAAAGTTCCTGCAGCAAAAATATGATACCATAGTATGAAACTCACCTTCTGCTCTTTTGCAGAAACAGATGTCCTCACTGTCTTGCCAGGCTTGACAGATATACACAGAGCCTGGAAATCAGTAAATGCTACAAGAAAACAAAGCTTGGTTTTATAGACCTGACTTCAGTTGGTTGACACGTAACTTAACGCCTCTCTTGAAAGAGCTCATCAAATAATTTAAATAGAGAACAAATTTCTTTCATTTTACACAATAAAACCCACAGAATAAAAAGCCTGTCAGAGTGGGAAAGGGCAAGCCTGTGCCATTAAAAGTTTAGACTGCTAAATGCTCCATTCTTGCTATGTTTGCCACTCATGCAGTCAAGTGAATGAGCCCAGACACCAGAACATGCAAACTTTAACCAAGGGGTAAAACAACTGTATCTAATCACAGGTAAGAAAAGACCTTTTTTCTGACCACTCAAGTAAAACTCTATGCTGAAGCCTATGCAGAAGCCTATTATAGTTGTCCTCAGTGCTGGCAGGACAGAGAAACATAAAAAGCAAACAAAACTCTCCAAAGCCAGTAACACCAACAGAGAAAATGTTTTTTCTGCTACAGAAGTGCTCAAACATACTTTTTCCTCACTGCTGAGGCTGAAGACAGCTATTCATTCACCTTTTTATGCAATCATATGGGGTCAAATGAGGGTAGCAAAGGCTGAAAAGCCAGAGTTAATGTTAGCATTGTATATTTTTATGACCTTTGGTGTATTTACAGAATACAGAAGCTATTGTCTGGAATACTTTCTCTCCATGCTGAGGAAGGGGGAGCTAGGGAAGAGGATTATGAACAATTCTCTGTGCATGAATACCAGAGCCAGCATCTCCACAACGCTGGATTGCTTACCTCCAAATCAACTTAAGAGCAGACAAGAATTGTTAAATACACACCAATACATGACAATGAATGGGAAAGCAACATTACATATAGCAAAATAAAGGCAACAAAATAATTCTTGCTTGAATTTTGACCATCATTTTAGAGCCCATCCAATTCGATCCTTTCATATTCTGGACAACTCCTGGTAAATACAACATAAAACAACAGAAATAATGGTGCTTCTGCCGCAGCAACTCAGTTTTATACTTGTTCTTTCTTCCCCACACAGGAAACTTTCCTATAGAAGAGCCATTCCTATTCCTTGGTCACAGATGTTCCTTATCACTTTCATCAGCCATATCCAATGCTAACTGAATGAGGAAATGTTGCTTTCACAAGCTTTTTTGGACACAGGTGTGTGTAACTGAATGCTCACCCTAGTGCAGTCTGTTTGGATGGAAAAGTATTCTCAGGTCATAGAAAGGCCCCATAAACATGAAAAGGATAGATTTATAGATGTTTCTAGGTTCTCTATTTTTCTAGCCATTTAAGAGATAGATGGGTATACAGCTTAAGCAAACTTTCTTCTACATACAGCAATTCCAAAGCACTTCAATGACTGCCTTCCTTTCAGTCTTAGCTATTTGAACTGGAAACTTCTGAAAGCAGGGAAAGTCTTTCTGGGGGCTTGAGGGTTTTTTTGGCAGGATGTTTGCACAGCAGATTTCCCACCTGGATTCCATGATAGATAGACATGATACTTCCAGATAGCAAAACTACATTAACACTGTTGCTGGTATGCAAAAAAACCATCTTTTTTTACCACATTCTGCACTACTCTGGTCAAAACCATGAAACAAAACATTTTTAGAACCCAGAAAATCTCCTGACTGTCAACTCAAACCCATCTTTCCATTAGAGTTTTTCCTACCTTTACAGCTTTTGTGCAACAAGCAGATGATGCTGCCTTAAGGACCTCAAAGCTAGAAATAAACTAATAGAAGAGAGCAACACATCAACTTTCATTGTATTAATTAATAGAACAATCAAAACATCAAGAGAAAAAGGACGAGACGAATCCACTTCTGACTTATCTTGCAAGAAAACACCACTGGTCAGACAGGTCCCTCTAACTTTAGAATAGTTACTGCCTGCTGGTACTGTGCATCCACAGCCTCTAGACCAGAAGGTCCCAGACACACACCCCTGTGGGGCTCCCTGTGACTGGACATCAGAGGCAGCCTCCCACAGCTTTGAATAGGTTGTTTTGCGTCATCTTTCCTCTGGCACCCTCAGCTTCCAAAAAAAACCTGGAAGACCCAGTATTCCAGAAAACCCTTCTGGGACAACCCCTCTTCTATCCTTAGTTCCTCTCCAAGTACCCTCCCCACTTGTATACAAATTACATACTCATTAGAAATTTATTTGTCTGGTCAGAATCTGCTCAGTAGATCAGCATGCATGGACAGAAGTTCTTCAACCAAAAAGAGCAGGACACTGGTGACCATGAACATGTTGCGTTTTGTCAAAGAAATTGTTACAGCCTTTGGTTCCTCTACCAAGGCACCATTTCACATGTTGATTAAAAAAAAAAAAAACAAGCCTCACTTCAATCCATGCTGCTTCTCTTCCAATTTATTCCCTTTAATAGATGCTAGAAAGTATCCACTGATAATGGAAAAAAAAACACGGGTAAGTTTTTGGCAGTCCATAGCAGGCCAGTTATCTGCAACGCCCTGACTTTTAACTAATGCCTTAGACTCTGCAAAGGCCATAATTAATTCTGTGAATATCAGAGCACTCTCAAAATTTTGATAATCAAATAAGCAACTTCCCTTTGCATTGCTTCAGGTGACACAAGTACCAACAAAACAAAACAAAATCAAAACCCAAGCTTCCAAAAAGCCCCAATCACATTAGGGAAAAAAGAACAGATATTAGGTTTGGAAATTCTGGCTGAGAAGGAGAATTTAAAGATATTTCCATAAAATCGAATGTTCCCAAGAGTCAGTTTTGTAACATGAACTCAGTGCCCTGAACAAGTTAGCAAGATGGTTGGAGAGGAAAGAGGATGTAAACACACTACAAATGCTTAGACACTCTCGCAGGACATTCACGGTGTGCTCAGAAAGGAGCTGTCACCCCAGCTCACATTGCTTATATTATTAAATTTTTTCATCTCTTCTTCCAGCCAGTTGGTCACTGCCTTCACACACCATCACAGGTACACATCCCACATATCTCAGCAGGTACATGGGGCATAAGGAGCCTCAGCTCTGTTACACGTCTCCAGAGTTCCTCCAGAGCTGACCTGGGGCTTGGCCATTAATAGGCCATTAACAGGCAATAATCCGGTTGGTCAGAGCTGGTACTTGAGTAACAAGAAAATTGTTGTTCCTCTTTTCCAACTGGGCTATTCTTCTTTGTGTTGCTTAGAAGGAGCCTTCCTTGAGCTGGGACCACAGTTATTACTCTGGCTGCTCTCAGGCCAAGCTAGCTCAGAGCAGGGGGCCAGAACATGTTTAGGCTGTACTTCTAGCTCACCAGCAGCAACAGCTGCTCTGGAGAAGATTCTGGATGCAAAAGTCTGATCATGTAAACCATAAACCAGAGTGAGTGATATCAGTGCAAGAATACTATAAATCTCCACCGCTGGATGTTTAGCAGACCAAGAGCCAGCAGTTTTACCATTCTGATGTCTAATTCCTACATCCTCTGATTTTAGCAGCATCCTGGCTTGCCAGACGTGTGGTTGCATCATTTTTGGAAAAGGCTTTTTATTGTAGGAGCAAAAGCAGACAAAGAGGTCTGAGACCTAAAGAAAAGCCAGATTGACAAAATCAGCTCACATTTCATTGTTATTTGAACTCTAGTAAACATAGCCCTAAGAAAAGGGAAATCTGAATGAAATCCAGTAGATTCTGTGGCCTGAATCAGTGCTGTACTAGAATTTGAGAAAAGCAGAAAAGGCTTTAAATAATGCTTGCATCCTCTCCACCCGCAGACTAACCCAACACAGCCATAGGTCTTGGATGTGCTGGACCAGCTCAAAAATCTGTTTCAAAAGAGGCGTTGGATTACTCCCTGCTTCATAGTCTGTCCACACACATCCTGCTGACTGCATTTGGACCTCCAGCCCTTCTGTGCCACCTGGGCTCAGTGTGTTAGTGCACCTACAGACAAAAGAAGCCTCTAAGCACCCCGCCTCTGAGCAGCAATGTCTAAGTCTTCCTCAGTGTCTTCTGAGAGCCACAACTTCCCTCCCTTCCCTCCTCTCATCACCCTGCTCCCACCCCTTGCTTTGCAATGCTTTCCCTCACCTCTAGCCCTCAGTTTCTCTTCCTTCATCAAACCTGATTTAAAACCTTCCTTCTAAAGTTAAAAACGCTGTTTGCAATATTTTTCTTTAAATAATTAAGACTAAGATTTTAAGCATTTTGTATGTACACTGACCAACTAAAACCAAGTCTGCTTACATTTGCACTGGTTTATACCTTCAAAAACTCACATTCAGTCTGCTATCAGACAGGTCATCTGCCAAACCTTCACACACCTCCCTTGACTGTGTCTTTAAGAACTTGAGCTTTTTTTTCCTAATGCAGCAGTGGTTGTTCAAAGATATTTATAAATGAGAGGATTTTATTAGAGCTGAATAATGCTTGAAACATTGGAAAACCTAAGGGACTAATATTATTTTCCAACTACATTTTGACAGTCAAAATAAAGGCTTATAGGAAACATAACACTGAAATTGTAAAGAACAAATTACTCCTAAAATGACCAGAACAACCATCTTTTTACATTCTTGAATAATGATATATTGCAAACAAACCAGCAAAGTCATGTGATCACCAGAAATAACTGCAATGGACCTCTAGCTCAATTTGCCTGGAAAAGCAGCACATACCTTTCCAATTAGTAACTCACAAACATTACCATGTATTTCCAGCATGTAAGACCACAGGGCAGCCCTTCTCTTCCATTCCCTGTCACTAAGGCACACCAGTATTAACCAGAAGACTCCCTGGCTGCCTGTGCCCCAACATGAGTCCATTTAAAAAATATTTGCCTTTAGTCTTCCCAGTGTTGCACATGGGCCATTACAGCATAGATAAGTCCTGTTGAAAAAAGAAATAATTTTAGAAATGTCATCCTCTTGCCTTCAGTGTCTTATGTGCATCTTTAAGCATCATCTTGTAATATCCTGGAATACTGGAGAGTTTCCGCTTACCCCTGACATGACCATTTACAGGAAAGGAATGGAGGCCTTTAACATAACAAATGACACCTCCCAACTTTAATCACAGCAATGAGAAGGAAATAAAGTTTCCATTTCTCTTTTACATACTCTCTCAGTGAATAGGCATTGTGTGTAACTTAAAACATTTAATTATTAACCAGGACTGGCAAATTTTTTCACTTCAATGAGAGAGAAGTGTTAATACTTTTTGGTAGTCCCAAAGCAGTCTTGAACCTTTGTTTCCTTCAAGTGGGTACTTCTTTGGAGACTCATTTGAGTCTCTTTGAGACACTAATTTCTTTCTCAAAAAGATTAAGGCCAAACCATAACATGAATCTCTTTGCAGACTCTTATTATTTTTGTCAGAGTGCCCATACCAAAAAAGCCCACAGGCAGGTAGAAATTACATTTGAAGAAAGCTGGCTGTCTACTCCTGCCACAGTATGGGGATAACTGGATGCCCAGAGCAAGCACCTCATGATGTAAAAAAAGGCAGATTAGCCTGGCCTAAGCTAACATGAGCAGGAAGTGTCTTAGGGAATACCAGCACCCCTGAAAAATTCTTGCAGGGCTACAAAAAAGCGTAGGCTCATGGTCCTGGAGAATACTATGCTGAGTCACAAGGGGAGGAGGACAAGAAAAGTGGGGTGCATCAGCACCGTAATAACAACCTCCCTTGCTGTGACCCACTGGCACAAGATCAGATTATGATGATGGAAGAAGAGAGATTTCTATTTTCAGTCTGACAGAGCAAGTCTGTTTTCTAAGGTCCAAAGTGGGAGGTTTGATGTTTTGCAAAAAGCAGTTTCAGCATCACAAGGCACTTTCCCTGGCTTGTACGTTCAAAGGAAAAATGTGACTGGCCAGGATCAAAAGCATTATTCAGTCATGGCTGATAAGCATGTGCTTTATGGCTCTGGTCCTGTAAATAGGGTCTTTCACCTTTCAGAACACACTGTGGCTGAAGGACCACAGCAGGGACCTACAGGACCTACAGCAGGGAACAGGCCATCTTCCCATGTACTATGGAAGTAAAGAATAATGAGAATCTAGAACTGCAGGTACCTGTAAAGTGTATTTTAGTCTGAGCTTTGTATTCTTTTAATAGACCAAGGAAGCCTCAACAGGTTGGTTCTGTTAAGCCTACAAACCCCTAGAACAGCTTAGTTACAGAAATACAGCAATTTCTCTTTTTTATTGATATTTCTTTCCTTCCCTTCCCTTAACCTATCTCCTGGTCCCTCTTTTCCCCTATTACATAGAATTATCTTCTGGTAAAATGTTTAAGTTAATTACATTTCAAAAAGTGCAGATTGTTATACTCTTTTTTCAGCTAGTTGGAGCTACATTAGATTCTAAATGCCTCTCACACAGTGCTTGACCTCCTCATTCCCAAGAAAATCTTTCCAGTTTTAGTGAAGGAGAACCATTGTGCACAAAGCAGATGACTAGTACTGAGAATACTTGATTGTTTTCCAACTTCTGCCATGTGCTTCTTGGGTGTTTTCCAGGAATTCATTTCACTTTGCTGTGCTCAGATCCCTACGTCTGAAATGGAAATAACATTATCCAACAGCATGATACCAGAAACAGATATTATCATTATTGCTAAATCAAAGAAAACACTCACCACTTGGTTGTGGGGTTCTAATGCCCTAAATATAAACAAGGACTATATATGTCTTCCATCAGAAAATAAAACAAGTAAATGCACTTCATTCACAGCATCATTTTCCCACTTGGGAATAAGAACTACGTTTATAAACTCAGAGGACTGAGAGACGTTGTTTGTCACAATGTAAGAAACCCACACAGAAGTGGCTTGATCACAGTGATCTTAGAACTGTGAGCAATCTTTACACAGACAAATTAAGTCCATTATCACTGTTTAATTACTGTTAAATCACTGTCCATTATCACTGTCCATTATCCGTATTAAATCACTGTGCTTTGTTAGCGAATAGAGGCTCAAGGAATCAAGGCGTCCATAGGGCACTCTAGAGAAAGAAAGCATCATCAGCAAGTAAGAGAAAATCATTATTTCCCAGTGACACAAAAAAAAAAATCATAAATGAAGAAATTCATTGAGAGGCAATTAAAAAAAAAAAAAAGAACAGCGTTTCCTCGAGCCTCCTCAGTGACAGAAAAAAAGCTGGATGCCATATACAGTTTTATAAAACACATATACTACTGCTTGCTCTCCTCTTGTCCCAGGACAGATAAAAGGTTCATGTTAGGAGCAGCATTCAATAAATATTTAGCTTTATTTAGAACGGACTTTCAGTGCTAAAGAATTTCCTTTATATGGGATACATCTTCTGTCACATTGGCTAATACGTCTCATAGTCAGAGAAGAGCTGTAAGTTTCACTTTGAATTAATGGAAAAAATAGCAGTATGAGGGGAAAAAATGTTTCCATGAGAGCATAATGTGCAACTTCCTGTAAGAGACTGCTCTTTCAAATCCAGCAGAAAGTAGGGGATCTCTTCAGCGTTCACTGGGCTGTTAGACAGGTAAAGATGAAGAATGAAGAAGCACAAAACTAATCACTGTATTCCTACGGACACACAGGAATCACATATTTCCCATAGAAAACTGGATAGAGACAATGCTTTTACTGCCTGGGACAACCAGACTGACCCCACTGACTTTTCTGCGTGTGCAATCCACACACTCCAGGCCTTCCAGGGCGCCTGCGGGACTGGACTCCTGTGATTCCACAGGTTCCATCGTCTTCTGGCAGAGGCATAACTCTGCAAAAATGGGCCGTGAAGACTGTTTGGCTCAGAACTGCTCTTAGCCCAGTCCAGAGCTTACAACCTCCCCCCGCTCCTCTAACAGGTTAGAGTGCATAAGGGATGCACACGGAAAACAGGATTACACATTTAAAATAAAAAAGAGAGCGAAGCATGCAGGGCATCTATCCTGGGCTGCGTTTGCCTGCCCTGCGGATACAGGGAGCCCCTCGGAGCGCTGTTAGCACTCCGAGTTTTTCCAGCACGGCAGGTTCCAGCGGGGCAGCCGCGGACCAGCGCTGCCCCCCAGTGCCGGGCGCCCGCCTGCGCTCAGCCCCGGCCAGAGGCGACTTCCAGACCGTCTTTAACCTTTCCGGGAATCATAACTTCATGTAGAGATCTATACGCTCACACATCTAGATATATTCTACTAATATATCTATAGAGCTATATATATATATCATAGAATTACCTGCATTTTATGAATATATCTACAGCGATATATATTTTATTACATATATACACATTCTCCTGTACAAGTAAATATTTACACTTGTTTCACATAAAAAGCACCTTTCCACATACACAAGGCATTTGCACTTTTTCTTTCTTTGTAGATATCAGCACAATCAGTACAGCAACACAGATTGCTGTACATCAGAACAAACAATACAGCAATTAATGCATTCTCACATCTATGACATACTAAGGTTCTTACATGATAAAGATAGTGCTTTACATTACCATTTCATTTTCACAGCTGAATTCCACATCAACAAGGAACGTCTTGCTCTGTAAATACATGCTCTCTCCCTTTTCTCTCCCTGCTCTGTTACTCTTCTCCTAAGCTTTTATGATTTTCACTCCCAACTTCCCATAAGATACAGACTGGCCTTTTATACACAGCAAGAAAGCCATAATTAAAGCTTGACACTCCCTTTAGCTAGGAATTTTTGTTCCTGAGTCACGTTTTCCTCCATAAAACTCTTGTGAGAATTTTAAAGCACTCTACAACACTTCACAACAAACAATTTTAAGACTTCTGCTGGGAACAGCAAAAACACACTGTAAATGCCTCCTGCCTTCTGGGTCCACAGATGCTCTCCAGAAAAATCCCATTAATGATCACAACTGGATGTGACACTGCTGTCTTGGAGTGAGTACATGGGCACTGTGTTCACTCGTAGATTAACACCAGTTTAACACTGTATTTCATATTGACTCTGAAAACACTTACAAGGACTGCCATCCTATTCAGACCATGGAGGAAAGTGGTTTGCCTTCTGCCCTTCCCCAGGTCACCTCCATCTGTCTGTGCAGAACCCTACAGAGCCAAGTAACTACAACCATTTTCCAAAAATACCACCTAAAGTTAGGACTTACTTTCATTATTTTGAATATAATCATTTTATATTCTCCCCAGACAGGATCAACCATAGATTTTCAATGCTTTGGCTGGGCTCCAGTGCCTCTGACACAAAAGTGCATTCCCCACCAGCTCTGCAAAAGGACATAGTCTGCCAGGATTTTCCCTGAGCCTTCAGAAAGATCTCACACCAGATCATAAGGATGACTCAGAAACAATCCTCACCTGTCCTACATCCCCTCACAGAAATGCAACTAACCCAGAGGCCTAAATTACATAGACAAAAACCTCAGAAACCATGCAGTAATATAGCATCACAGTAAACACAGACATTTGGTAAAAATAAAAGAGCTGGAAGAGAAGGAGCAGTGCAAGCAGTCAGCCAAGGCATAGTGTGGAAAAGATAAGCTGCTTTAGAAAGAAAATGGTGTTCTCTATGAGCAGGCAGAGCAAATTGTACTTTCCCTCTGATTTAATTAGGGCAAGGAACAACTTCAGGTACACCTCAGACTTGTTGCTTTAATTAGGAGATTAAATGACAAAGTATATGGACTACTGCTTTGATATCATATAGTAACTTGGAGGTTCCTACATCATGAAGTGCATTAAAACAAGGACATGTAACACTTACAGTGTGTGACACATTTTAAAATAAACATATTTGGGTTAGACCACTGTTACTATTTATGCACTTCCTAATGTATTTATTCATTTTGACTGTATTCCAGTGTCTGGACCAGAACATCCATGTTTTAAGTTTATCCAAATAAGTAAAAAAAATGTCCTGGTGTATGTATTGACCAAATACAGCTGAAGTATTTTCCTAGTCAAGCTAAATATGCTGGTATACACTGTATCCTCACATGGAACATGAGTCAACAGAAAAACTAGCTTTATTGCTTTTTTTAAAAAGTAAAATAATCTCCTAATTTTTTCTTAGCTGTTTAGGTACATCGAGTTCTGTAATACAAAGCAAAAGCATTTTAAACTTTGAATGCTGCCTCTGTTACAGTAACAAACCAACCAAAACCAACTTATCTAAAGCAGGATTTGGGATTTTGCTATTAAAGGGCCAGAGTCTAGTCACACTAGAAACATAATGGCCTGCCACAATTCAGCAAGACAATACCCTAATCCCTTGGACTCCTTCAGTTAATTTTGGAAATCACTCTGCCATTCATAATGCAGCACTTTGTCTTCATACACTCATTTTCTGCTGCAGCCAGCAATATTTAATACTTTTTGACACTCCATCACTCTAGCAGCTGTTTTATTTTGATTTTGATACTGCCTGTGGAAAGTGCAACATTTTTAAGTAAAAAGAAAAAGAAAGGAGAAAAAAGAGAGGAAATTAGTGCTGAACAATGCACTCATGTGAAGGCAGCTCCACCAGCATGGTGGATGGACCAGCAGATGTGAAATCAAGGGAGGCTTTCCGGTGATTGCTGAATCATTTCTTCCTTTGTTATCGCTACAAGGCTTCCTGTCAGCAAGTCAATAGTGCATTCAGAACACAGCTAAAAGGCCAGATCCTATTCACTGAGGAGCCCCAATTAGCCATGTGATGTCAAGGGACCTTTTCTCATCTAACACAGTAACACTGTATCAAAATAAAGGTTATCTACTTCCAAAGTTGGAGGAGGGAAAGCAAACTGGAGCAGACCCATGCACAGCTATTGGGGCCTATAAGAGATTTTTACTGTGTACATGTCAAGATTTGTTCTGTTCTCTCATTCTTCTTCATCAGATAAGCATTATGCAGCAGGATTTTCTTGTTTTTATTTTAAAGGAACAGAACACAAGTTACAAGTAAGCCCTTTAAGAGAACGAATACACAAGTTTTACTGAGAATAAGATTGACTGAATTTACAAGTATAACAGCCACCCTGTCTTGGGGGTCATCGGGTGAGGATCTCCAGATAACCAAGACTGAAAACCCATTCTGACCTGTTCTGTGTAAACTGCCTTAATCTACTCTCAGCAGCACAGGCAGAAAAAGAGATGGAGAGGTGCTCTGGTTTAAGGGTTATAGAAAAAATTAGGCGGGCATTACATAGTGTTTTCACTGACAGCTGGACTTTGGCAAAAAGACTCTGCTATTCAGGAGTAACTAATCCCAGCAGCCACCTCTGCCTCTTACCTGAGCACTGGTCCCTACCCCAGGGCAGTCTGAAGCTTATGACACTGGGGGTCTGACGCCTGCACCCAACACAGTCCTGGGGGACAGCCTGATCCCCACAAGAGACAACTACACACCAAAGAAAAAGTGCAGATTTGTAACTAAATGTCCAACTCCTACTACTGCTGGAATGATTTTTGGAGACAGCTTGCTCTCCATGAGAAAAAGAAATCAGCTTTCCAGATGACAAACCTGTGTATAAAAAATCTGCAGTGAAAAGTGAAGAACACTGGTTTTGCAAATCCCTACATACAAATCTCAAACTCTACAAGGAATGTGTCCATGTAATTCATAGTGTAGTTGCACCTCTGTTCCCAAAAGAGGTAACTGAAGGAAGGGCTTCTTATAGCTTCTTTCTTCATTACTAAGATTACATATGATAACTGAACTATAACTGTATTTTAACAGATACCAAGTTTTGCTTGAATTAAGCTAGCTTCTCTAAACTTATCTTATGCTGTAAAGAACTAGATACCTCTATAGAAATATTAATAACTTTATACATTATGCTTTCACTATTTTCATGGAGATTTCAAAGAAAAAGGAAACAGCTCAAGATTCCAGGAAGTATTATCTCACAGGTGATAGAATTGGATTATATTCAGTTAGGTTAAAAACAATGCCACCTTTGAAAATAGGTCAATAATTCCATGTGAAATGCTCTATTTTACATCAGGACGAAAGTTTTTCTCAGGTAGTTTTTACTTCTCTTAACTTATATGTTACTATAAACTTCAGGGCTTAAAGTTTCATTACATACAACTTCAGACAGTCCCATTTCAGCTTTTAAAGATGAGAGAATGTGACAAGTACATAGAACACATAGCTTGGGCAATGCAAGCTACTAAAAAACCCAGAACCTTACAATACAAGCCTACTCTACTATATCAAGTGCCTATAGAAATCTATATTGAAAGTACTAATCAGATTTTTTTTACTTGTTACAGAGGTCACAACCTGATTAAACTACATAAGAGATAGCTCACTAAAGAGCACAAGTGTTTTTTTTTCTTTTTCTAGCTTGAATACAAATTCTTTCCCTAGAGAACCTTAACACCGCCTTTTCCTTGTTCATTTTTCTAACATGCTCAATTTTTGTAAGCCATTTCATTCATTTATGTGAGGCTTTGAGGCAAAGCATCCATCTTCAGTGACAAGCAAGAAGGCTATGTAACAGCACAGCACTGAAGAATACAATAATACAGCTGCAAGCATTACTGTCTTTTCTTTCTGTACAAGATTTACAGACTAACATATTCTTCAATACAGCCACAGCGTATTTTCCTCTGTCTCCAAACTAATTACACCTTTCAAATAGAAGTAGACAAGCTATATATTTTATTAACAGGAGCAAGCATATCTTAGCTGCAAAACTTCAGAATCAGGATTTTAATTTTTAGTGGCGAAGGTACAAACAAATCAGCCTGCCCCCACACTACAACAAACAAGCCCCTCTAACCTCCTCACATGAGGTAATACAAAGCTTTTCTTTCTTTTCATAGCTTACCCTTTGATATAAGTACACCACCTCTTCTCAATAAACTACCCTAAGTAAGTTTCATGTCACCTGTATCTTATTCTCATCAAGAAGATCAAGTTAGGTATTTAAGGTGGGTTTTTTCACACTACCAGTTAGAAGACAAGCCAAGCAGGAAAACAAGGTGGTTTATGTACTTAATCTACTGTTTTGTTCCCTCTATAATAAATACAATTAAGCTGTAAAATGCTCAGTAAGTATTTTGATTGCAATGAAAAAAGAGCTGCTATTTTAATTACTGTAACATTTCTACATAAAAATGTCAATAGTTTTAAGTGTTTAAGTTTTAAAGAACTTTTAAAGCATTTATACTTTTATTATGAACTCTATTGCTGTTACAGAGTTTATAATTAGCTTTGCTAGTTTACAGTCTGATAGAAGTGTAAAAACTCAAGAAAACAAGGGGAACTGAAGTGGAAAAACAATTTTGTTCTTTCCTCTCTTCCAGTGATTGTGATCCCACAGCAAGAAAACTGAACTTTGTTTGAAGCCCAGCTCCAAGAGCTGTGGCTTAGGGTCTGCCATACTAAGGCCAAGTAGCATTTAATATGTGGAGTTGTAAACTAGTAGGCCAAAAGATGCTTACTTGTGGCTCAGTAGTGCTCTCCAAAGCTGGGATAAATAACTTGGTGGAATTATTTCTCCAGAGTTAAGTCTGTCCATGATTATGAGTAAAGGAGGTGTCTGACTGGCATCAATGAAGGGATTAAAGTACCTGAGGTGTTTTCAGAGAAGCAGTTGTAGTTAGTAACTCATGTGTCTGAGGAAAGAAAAGTGTTCAAGGTAATGAGTTAAGTAGATTTTCTTTCTTGGTTCTCTTTTACAAAATAGCAGGTGTTTGTCTTCCATAGACACTGCTGTACATATAAATTATGTAGAGTGTAAAAAAATTTTTTTTTTCTCATGGGAACTCAGAGTGTGAGCTCCTCTCTTGTTTTTGTGCCTAGGGAAGCTGTGACTCACTTTCACTTATTCTACCTTCTACTGAGAAAGCCTTTGTATTACCGTGATAGACTGGATGAAGAAAGATGTAGCTGAAGATTTACTCAAAAAGAGGGGAAAAAAGGCCCTTATAAAAGCTTTCAAATACAAAAGTAGATCTGGAAAAGCTTTTTTATTTTTTACTTTTCTTTTTCGTGCAAACTGAATTTTCAACTATGTGGCTGTATTGCAATTTTTCTGGTGTCTACCTGTCTAGAACCAGGGCACTACAGTTCCTGAGTTCTGCACCAACCAGAGCTCCCTCCTCTGGTTTCCTATACTTTATGATATACTGCTGTATTTTAGCAGAGGGAAATGCTATGTGACAGGATAAATCCCACTCCTTGTACAGGTTTAAATCTGCTCATTATTTAGCATTAATTTTCTTATGTGTTCTAGGAGAGGCTTTTCTTTCAGGTAAGTGCTCAGCCTTTTTTAGGGAACTGCCCAATAAGAGAATAGGAAAAAGGATAGATACCTAGCAGAAACACAGGGATAATCCTGTGGTGTGTTCTTTACATCTTTGGTGTCGCTTTTGTTTGCGGCTTTTGTTAGAACAAGAAGACTTTTATTCTTAAAGCAGTATTTACTGTATACCTCAATTTTGTCAAGCATTTTGCTCAGGAGGAAGAACTCTTCATTGTGTTCCTATTATATGAACAAACTAAATCCATCTCTTTTTGTTCCCCATCTTATATGTCTCCACGGAAAAACCGATGTAGTATTTCTCTTCTCTGCAAAACCTAGCATTAACAGCACAGTTTAAAGTGAAATCAGGACTTTTACTAACCTGGAAATATAAGGTGTTACATTATGATTTTGAGAAACATGATTTTGGAGAGGAAGTGTATAACTAGTAATGATGCCTAGAAAAACCCATGCATTACCCTTTCAAGATAATGGAATTTAACCATTGTAATAATAATCATAAACTGCACACAAGCTATTTTTATTCCTTTTCTTTGTGCAGTAAAACTTACATAGAAGTGGTCTCTGGACAGAAATTATGCCGAATTAGTGATCTAAATATAATGATTTTTTAAAAATTTTTTGTTTGTTTTTAACGAGTCTAATTAGTGTTAACCTGCTTTCTGAAGTTGTTTTTCTACTGTAACATTTTCTTCTTTCCACTTTTCTCTGGGTCTCCCTCAAATCTCAAAGTTCATATCTAATTCTGATATTAGAGAAAGAACAATATATAATAAGTCACAGCAGATGAAAACTCAATACTAATTTCTTGGTAGGTAACCTCTGTGTGAAGAATGGTGCTGGCACCTTACCAAAATTTTAAGGGCTACATCTAACTTGTGATAAAGAAACTGTGCACAGTAGCATTTACTGTACCTTCCTTATTAGAAGAACAGTTGTTGCTTGTTTTAGTCTCAGAACTTAGCAACAGAAGCATGGAATTTAGCTCTGCCCATGACTGAATCCTTGTGTTCCAAGTCTAACCAATCTTTTTTCAACTAGATATGAAGAGAAATCCCAGGGAATTGTCAACATCAGTTACAGTCACAGTCTGATCCTATAATTGGATACCACTTTGTGCCTTTCTCTGTAAAACTTCAGAGGATTGCTCAGATCCACAAACTCAGGCAGACAATTTGATGTTAGATTTGAGAAGAATTACTGTACTGACTTACTAGGACCAAATTTTTATATTAAATGCTTTTTTGTTGTTGGATTGGTTTGTTTGTTTTGATTCAGAGAGCATTCTAGTTGAGAGACCAGCATGTTGAGTTAGGGACATATTGTACTTCTTTTTCAAAAGTTGATTCCACTATGAATGCAGGAATCAGGCTTATAGTAATTATCACTTACTCAGCATGCCTGGAAGATCCAAATGCCATATATTACCTTTTTACTAGTCATGAATATGTAATTGTAAACCAAGTTATTTTGGGAGTATTTTTGGGCAGGAGCATAGGCTTGTCTCCTTTTTAGTGTTGCTTGCCATAGCATTTGTTACTAAAGATTCTCCTTTTATTTTGATTATTGTTGCCAGTTTTCAAGCATCAACTATAACTTGTTGGGTACTGAACATAGAAAGAACTTGAGTTTTGCTTTCTTCTTGTACTTAGATCATCATTTGCCACACTTGGAAGAGAACCCACCTGGCAGAGATGACTAGTGCCTGGGTTCCCTTTATTAGAATTAGTCTTTTAATTACAGGATTTTCAGACCTATTAAGCCAATACAGGTGCTATAGCTGACAGACCTTATGCCTATGGTTATTATGCACTTTATTCATGTGTAGCCTCAGCCTGGTTACATTGTGTTACAGATACAGCTCTTCCTGATGCTAAATCATGGGGTTCAGATTTGCATAAAGAAGACTGAAAATTCACCAGTGCTTAGAACTAGAAGCTTTGAGAGGCCAAAATTAAGACTGGATTCCCATTTCTGGGTGTTGTGTAAGAGGCAGTCCTTTTCCTAGGTTTAGGTAGGTTGTGACTTATCCATATTTACTCAAAGTGCAAGAAAAATTTAAAAAGTGGAAACCAATGCATTAAATTAAGAAAAAACAATTAGTTAAAAAAGGCACTAATGAACTGATAGGTTCCCATTTGATACCTACTTACACTTTGTATCATTTCTCCATAAATGACTAGGAGGAGATAGTGAGGGATATCTCTAAGAAAGGTGGTTCACCTTTATGGCATTTATTTCACTAGAGCTGTCTGAACAGAGCAATTGATAGGCAAAAGCTGAGTTCACAAGTTATGGTTCTCAGTATGCAAAGCACACTGGGGGTGAGTACCTAAACTGAATAAAAATCAGCAAAAACTGTAGCTGAAGTGCAAATCATATGCTAATAATCTGGCTTTGGTTTTGATGAGGCATATATAACTAGCATAGCAGCATGCAAGTAAAGGCAATCTTTTATTAATATAGATTGTTAGCAGAATAGTATGGAAGGGGTGGAGTTTGTTTGTTTGTTTTTTAAAATCACTTTCACCAGTGGGAAATGGCAGAGGGAGACAGAAATGCTGGCTAATGAACCAAGCCCCTCTTTACAGGTGCATTGTTAAAGTCATGCCGTTGGAGAAGATGCACTGATTTTTGGGAGAGCCGGGAGTGGAGGACGGTGAGCACCTGTGGGAGAGCAGGGACTCACCTGCTTCCAGATTTGTATCGGAAAGTACTTGGGGAGAGGGCCGCGAGGAGCTGCTGGCTGCGGCCAAACTGCCCTCAATGGCACACGTGTAGGGCGGTTATTTGAGCAGGGCAACAAGGAATGCCGAGGACAGGGAAGTGAGCTCTATTTCCCTCAAAAAACAAACAATAAAGAAAAGAGGGATGCGAAGACAGCCCCGGCTGCCCGAGGAAAGGCGCTTTCGCTTTCCGCCAGCCCCGCCAGGTGGCGCCCTTGCGGCGCGGCAGGCCCTGCCGCGGCTCCGGGGCAGCGATGTCCTCCTGCGGCAGCATCCTTTCCCGGGAGAAGGCATGGGAAAATGCCGCGGCTCCGGGGCAGGGATGTTCTCCTGCGGGAACATCCTTTCCCTGGGGAGGGCATGGGAAAATGCCGCGGCTCCGGGGCTTTGGCAGCCGGCTGGAAGCACCGGCCTGAAGGACGAGCAATGGGACGGCCCGACGCGCACCGCTGTTGTGGGCGCAAAGCGCTGAGCTCGCTCTCGGCGGCTGCAGGTCTGCGTCCGCCGGGAACCGGGACTGGCTTATAGGCTTTTGGGGCAGGAAGGGGAGGAAAAAACCTTCAGGACTGTACGTGCAGAGCGAAAACACAATAAAATCTCTTACCACCATCTTTTCCACTTATACAGCTGCCCTCAGCGTTACTCAGCTGCCGGTCTGCGGCTGGATGACCGAGGCCACGGTTCGAGTTGAGGTATCTCTTGCCGATGGCTCGCGACACCTTTATCAAGCTCCATAGAGCTGTTTCACCCTCATGAGGCTTTTGAACAAGATGGTAAAGAAGAGTGACACAAAGTTGAGAAGAGACTACAGGCTGTGTCTCCAAAACCTCAGGAGCCGGTAGGGGGGTTTCAGGTATTTAACCTGTGAAGTGCAACTGCTGGTGCAAATTTTCCTTCGGGGATGCAGTTTTAAAGCGTTTGGTGAACACTGCCAGCATCCCAGGAAAACTGTGGCTCAGGGAAAGTTTTTATCAGAAGCAACTGTATCAGTATCTTTTATTAGGAGGACATAAGAATAAATCTTAGTGCATCTTTTCATGTGGATTTAGACACAGGTAAACCAAGACAAGATTGCATTTGAAAACTTTTTTAAACTTGGGAAAAGTTAATACATTAAGCTTTTATAGTGTTTTAGGCTGTTTGTCTACTTCTTGCATTTGACTTTTATCTCTGTACCATCCTCATGGTGGTTTTAGACCGGACATTCAAGAGATAGATATTTTTGCAGATTGCAGGTCAGTTTCTTGTCGATTTAATTATACCTTAGTAAATGCATATGAAGCTCAACACTCAATTTGGTCAAGGTTTTCTTTCCAGCTGAGCATATAACATGTTTCTGGTTGTGTAAGAGGTTTTAAATGATATAATCTTGTTCTGTGAATTTTGCAAGGTAAGCATTAGTCTGAGAAGACTCACCTGGCTCATACTAGCAGCTGAGCTCTGCTCTGGAGAGATAAGCTTTACTATTTACATTTTGTTCTGGGAGGATTCTGGGGAGGTGTGTTTTTAAAGCACTGTTGTTAACTTTGCTGTTAAACTGGAAAGATCCACGAGTACATCCAAAACTTCTCTGCTGTGGCATACTGTGCTTTTGAGTGCCTCACTTAACATATTTTGAGTTATTCAGAATTAATGGAAGCAATTCTTCAACTAATGTGTTCACATCAAGAGCAGATCTGATAATATAAAATGTTCTGGAATGTTCATGTTCTTGTTGTGGTAATATTACCTAGGCAAAACAGTCTCCCAGTTGAGACATAGTATAACAGTGTTAATTTCTTAAGGCTATAACAGTGTTAATTTCTTAAGGCTTGCCCTTAAAGACAGTGACCACTGTAAAACACATCAGACTGGACAAGATGATTTCCTCTGAGAGCCAACAATCCAGATCTTACAGCCACAAAGTCTTAAAAAAAGCCAATAAAGAGCTTTTGAATACCTTATCCCATAACTTCTAACCAATGTAAGATCTGCTTGTTATTGTTTGGTAAATAAAAAAGTTACAATTTTATTACACTGAAAGTCTTACTATAAGTGCATATAAAGTTTCTTAGTGTTTCCATCCTTTTAGCAGTAATTTTTCACCTGTATATCATAGCTTTATATGGAAGTGAAAGGCTATATAGGCCACATACCTCTTATTAGCTTAGGTTTAGGCTATAAATGCCCTTAAGAAGTCTAAGTTAAAAGCCTGAGAGTTGAAGGTGGAGTGTACAAGAGGATATCAAGCATGGCATTGCATACCTTGTTAGTAAAGGTATTTACTTAAAAAAGCTAGGTGGATTACAAGCTGTCCTGTAGCAAAGCTAAAGCAAACGGAGGAGCTTGGACTGTATTGTGAAGTCCACACCAGTGTTCCTACAGAGGCAGTAATGAACATTTTTCACTAGTTTGGGCACAAGCAACCAGTGTGCTGCCCCAAATACCATTTTGTGCATTCTTGGGTTTAATACTCACAAGCAGTGGTGGTGGTCAGGGTTAACCAGATGGGTGATTTCTGTGGTTTCTGATCAGGCAAGCACAGTCTTTAGGAAACTGTAGCTTGAACAGTGTTAAAATGAAGTATACTCAAGTGGTGAGCATTTCCCTCCCTGGATGGAGTTTACAAATAATTTTTGTTAGTTACTGTTTTGTGCTAGTTGTTGGCCAAGAAACAACAAAGAGTAAGGGATGGACTCCTGAATCTTTTAGATAGGTGAAGGATTAAAAGGTATTATTAGCCACTAGACTTTAGTGGACAAAGGATTGTGCCCAAACAGGGGAGTGCCTCTATTTCTTCCTGCCAAGTTCCATGTGTACTACACCATGTTCTGCTAGACTGCATATTCAGCTTATTCTCTTCTGCCTATGCTTTCAATAGAGGGCAATACCTGCTTGACCTTCATACCCTGTGATTTTATTTATTTTTTTTTTTAGGCTCTCCAGTGCAATTTCATTTATTAAATGCTTGTATTGTCTTTGTGAGCCTACACAGACACGTCTTATTCTTGGAGGAGGAAGAAATGGATTTGCCATCATTCCTGTCATTCTGTTCTGATCTATCAGTCTTGCAGATGGTCTAAATAATAGCATATTTGAAACTGGTGAGCATGTGCTCATGTCTTGCTTGAAGCATGCTGATGTTGTTGCGTAATTACATTCAGGAATGACAATGTTTCCTCTTGTAGAATTTGAGCATTACACTCAAGAGATCACTTTTTTTTACTTGTTTTACCCCAACCATATGCACTTAAATTGAATTGAGTAATTTTTTTCTTGAGCATCTGGAGTGAAAACTAATGGTTCTTAGAAAAAGCTAACTGCCATGCCAGAAACATATAATATTACAAAACAGAGCTAATAGTGTAAATCGTAAATATTGTCATGATAGGATCTAGTTTCAGTAAACATATTGAAATGGGTACACACAAGTATACAGGAAGCATAGGTATGTAAGGTTCTCCTGCAACAGTTGTAAGTAGCTAATGATTTTTTCCTCTGCCAGGGTTTTCCTTATCACCCTGGATAAGGTGGTGACTATTTAAAATTTCTTGGACCTTTATAGTGGCCCACACCTTGTGTATGTGCAATCATCTCTGTTCTACTTGTTCCCATTTAACATTTCCAGTGCAAAATTCCATTGAGTGAGCTGTTCTTTTCTAAGTCACAAGCATGTTTTTGGAAAGAAAACAGATTTTCTGTATAGTTTGTACCACAATGGAGTTCTGGTGTCTCTCCTATTGCTGTGCGAATTGCTAATGAGATGAGCCTTACTGTCTGAGATCTACCAAAAGAAGAAGGTGTAAGGAAATATTTTACTTTGCTAAGTGGAATTACTCTTTATTGAAATACAGTGGATGACAAAAGAATTCAATTTCTTTGGACAACAAAAAAAGTGTAAATTATATGACTGCAATGAGGTCATAACTTGACAGAAAAGAAGATCTGAAACTGTAAAAATCAGGCTTAACAGCTGAATGTGATGAAAAGCCTATCAATGTGATAAGGAGGCATATTTCATCTCTGTGGAATATCTCCCTCAAAAGTTTCTTTATCCGTAATCAATTAGGTATTGAAGATTTTTAGGCTTAACCAGGATAAAATAAATTTTGGCTATTCCTTCATTTCTGGTCCTCTGCAGATTGAGGCTTTGGTAACTATCAGAGTACAGGTGTGTGTGGTGAGTCTGGACAGACCACTGCAGAAAAATTTGTCTGGTTCCATATATGCCTGTGGCAAAGGCCTGTGCCTAGGAGAACTGCCTACTGATTTTATTGTCTTTATTGTAGTATTGCACATTCTTACTTTTGATAGATAAGGTGATCTTAAGCATTGGCTAAAATATTGATGCCAAATCTATGCAGATTTTTAAGATAATGAATGTGATGGTCTAAATCTAAATTGTTTAGCTCAAATCAAACTAAAAAAGCTTGAACCAAAATCTCATTTTCCTATGTTATCTGTTAGAGACAGTAAAGAGAAAATATGGAAATGATTCTTAGTGTATTGTGCTCAGTTTTGTTACGCTGAGTTAGCAGTATGGGAAAAATAACTCTGCTTTGCAGCCTTACTGATGCAAGTTGGAAATTTGATCTGCATGAGCAAGAGAGAAAAAATAACTTTATGTGAAGCAGATCCAAACTGCTGGTTAAGGTCTGCCCTCATTGCTGTTAGACTGTATGTAAAAAGCCAGCTAGTAAACACTTTTTTTTTTTTTAAGTGAAAGAGTTGATCATCTCTAATGTTCTTACTTCAGGGTTTTGACCATAGGTTTGCTTGTTCCTCCTCAAACATCAGTGCCCCAAATAAGCAGTCTTCTGCTGTTTATAATGTCTGAAATGTATTAATGAATCATCCTTGAATTTTCTTTGAAATAGTTAAGTATATTTCAGGAAGTTTTTAGTGCTGGGATCAAATTCTTCAAGGCAATTTCAGCACATATATGTTTTATAGACATACCTACTGAAAAAAAAGTGTAAATTTTTTCCTGATTTGAGCTTCCCTTAAACAAAAAGTGGATATATTTGCAGTTGGAATTTACTGTAAAACATATCTTATGTCTTCTATGGTATTTGCAAGCTGAAATCATATGGGTTTTCTATCCCTGCAGTTCTGCTGTTACATTAAAATGATGCAAGCATGGTATAGCTGCTACTGTAAAACCATTGTCTGACCTTTATTTTAAAAGAATTGTCTTGTTAGGAGCAGAACTAAATGTAACAGTGCAGCTGTAGGAAACAATGGTTGTTCTATTTTGTAATTGTATGCTACAATCAATAAACAGGATGCCATAAAGTTCAAGCTTCAGGACTAGAATCCCACACAGAAAAAGAAAACATTAGCAAATGCTTTCTGGCTAAGCTTATAAAAATGCTAGGGTTGGTGGGACTTGTACTGCCAACACACCTTTGCATCAGGTTATCCAAACCTCCTATGGGCAAGAAATGTTACTTGCAGGTAATTTCCAAGACTTTGTTCTCCTTTCCTGATTAAAGCAGTTTGCTTTGAAATCAACAGAGGCTTATAGCGTGTGTCTCTGAGAGAAGTAGTTGGCCTGTAAATTAAAACTCCAAATGCTTCTTTCAATAAAGTTGTTTTGAGGTTGTTTCTGTGGTGTCGTGCTGAGAGTCTGACACCTTCATGCTTGGATAAATGCAAGAATCAGTCAAGCTTGACCAGAAGGAGCTGTGTAGTAAACTAACCGGAGATCCAAATTATCAGGGTATCATGAGTAACGTGTGGTTACAAATGATTTGAAAATTCTCTTCCAACCTTTGAAATTCTGAAAAGGAGCTCCTTATCCTAACATACATCTGCAACAAACTTAGCAAAAGTTCAACAGAAAATCTATTTCCATACCTTTTTGTTACCGTTTGAGTTTTTTCAATGTTTATCTTAAAAGAGGACTGAAAATGCAAATGAAAGAGGAAGATGAGGTAGAGATAGAGGGGAGAAAGTTCAGTAAAAAATGTAAGATAATCCTTGAAAATGCATGGAAAAATTAAGTAGAAATGGGCAGGGTGCATGGAGGATGACTTGTAGCTGTGCATTCAAAAAAACTGTGGAGTTAGTATGAGGGAAACTGAGCGACATCCTCTTACCTGAAGTTACAAGTGACTAATAACAGATCTGTTTTCCTCTGTTCTGTCAGCTGGATCACCAGTTCTCCCTCTGGAGACTTGCATGTAGTTTCCTTGGCTGAGAGGAAATGGGGAACTGCTTACTTGGATGACAACTTTCTTAAGGGCATTTGCAGAATGACATTTGTGTGATCTATTGAGTCTCTATTTGGACTTGTCTGAAGTAGGAAAAAAGCAAGCATGCCTATTTTACCTTCTCTTATGAGGAAAAAAAAGTAAAGGCCAACTAAAGATCTATGCAGTCCTGCTTTTCTCTCAAAATTGTGAACCTACATGTTTGCATCCACATAGGAACCATGCCACATCATTGCAAATCCCACATATAATTCATTGACCTATTGGAAAACTAATGTTTCTGGTATGAGTTTGAGGAATTGTGCAGAGCACTGGAACTTCAGAATGCTTGTGCTGTGCAGGAAGCTGGCACTTACTCTGCTGTGCAGCACAACGGGAAATCTCCAGGCTTTGGCATGTTAGGAGTGATAGGGCAAGTCACTGAACTAGAGAGCCTTGTGGGGCAAGGCCACCTTGCCCCAAAATAAGCCAGTGTTTTTGCACCGACACTGTTTTGATGTTACCTCATTTGGTATGTTTGCTTAACTAGATGATGTACATATAATCTGAGATGTTTTACAGTATTCATTCTGTAGCCTATTTCTCATTCTTGGATGACAGCTGGCTCCTTTCAAGATTAGGGGTGTACTGTAGTGCTCTTCTTTCTACTGCAGGAATTAAAAAGGGCTGCTAAAAGGCTTTGCTACCTCAACATTTTAGGTGGTAAAAATATTTGTGTAAGTGTTTATTACAGACCTACAGAAAGCAGGCTGAATGTGGGGGGAGGGGATCTACTTAGTTACAAATTCAGACTCTGCTTTTGAGGTCAAGGTTTTGTGCATGTACCTCTAAGTGTAAATCCTACTCCTCATTCTCTGGTTTGTCCTTTATTAGAATAACTTTTATGCTTCTTGAAAAAAGTATTCCCCCAAAGCAATTGAGTGGGAGTTTGTGATCCCTTTGAACCCAATTTCAAAACTTTTTTTACAAAGTTTCTGCAGTGCGTTATTCCATCCTTTTTACTAGGGAAAACTAGGCTTGCTTCAATTTCACCTGAAAGGGAAGTTACCAGATCTCCAAGGACTGTTTGTAACTGCAGTACTTCAGTAAGCTTTCCAGAGGAGTACAAGGTAAATAGTTACAGCAGTTACTCTTGTAGTACAATGAGAACCCTGTAAAGGCTTCACAACAATTTGAACAGTTGTCTCTTCATATTTTATTTGCTCTTAATTCCCACAGAAAAAAAAACCCAAGAAACAACCGAACAACCCCCCCCAAAAAACAACTGTAATCCCAAGCAAATAAATGCAAACAAAACAAAAACCAAGAGAGAAAGAGAGGCCTGGTAAGCACAGTGTGCTTCTCCTGAATCATCTGTGAAGAGAGATTGCCAGAAGGTTGCAATGAGCTCTGCAGTTCCTAGAGTATCAGTGCCACCCAGATTAGAAAGGACCTGGGGAGCTTGTCTAGTCCAATCTCTGGCTCAAAGCAGGGTCAGGCTGTGAACTCTGAGTAGATTCCTATGGTCTTTATCCCATGGGGCTTCATAAAGGGCTAAAGACTGCACAGCCTCTCTGGAAAACCTATTCCATCTTGGCCATCTTCAGAATGGAAAAGGCTTTTCTTGGGTTGTCAGAACCTTCCCTGCTTTAAATGAAGACTACTACCTTTTGATCTCGGCTGTGTAGGAGGTCTGCAAAGAGCCTTACTCAATTGTTTAAAAATATTCAAATGTCACTGAGCCTAATGCAGTCATTATACTTTGCAGGTATTTGCTGCTACTGGGTGTCCTCCCTACCCCACAGCCATTCCTTTTTTTCTGTCTGAACAGACACAGTCCTCTCATCAACAAGGTATTGGCTCTTGTTTACCGACCCTCTCGGTGGCCTGATACTGCAACAACGTGGTGGTTGCTAGAGAATGGCTTTTTCCTCGAGTAAGCCTATTGGGGGGTAAGACAGGAGGAACTTCTAATTCCTTTTGTAAAAAGACTTGGTAATCTCTCTCATTTCTGTAAGAATGGAGCTGTAGGAGTCCAGGTCTCCCTCCAACATTGGGCTTACCTTAATTTATGTTATTTGTTGAATAAAGCCACTTCAGTTCGAAGTCACTGACTCAGGCCTGAAGTGGGATCTTCACTGTCCATGAAGAGCGTTTGTGGCTCTGGTCAGAGGGTCATTTGTGAGAGCAGGATAGATCCAGGGCCTGACCTAAAGCTGTGACTGGGAAAATAATGAAATGCAATTTAGATAGGAACTGTCATATCTCTACTGTGTCAGTAGAGCCGAAAGAACATAACCAAGCAGGGGAAAGCAGCCGCTAAAGACAAACCTAGGGTTTCATCTTCAATGCTCCTGAGCTCCTTGAGGCGCTTCCTGTCAAAGGTGAGTCATGTGCTGGCTTTGTGTTTTGAGGGAACAAAAATCTATGCCCTGGAAGCAAGTGCTCTTGTTTGACAGAGCTGCTCCTCCTAGGATTTCTCAGCTAAGCAAGGCATAGCCTCCCCTTGTGCTTCGGGGAGAGGCAGGTGCTCTGCCGGTCTGGCATGGTGGCGGGGGCATGGGGAAGTGCACCCCATCCAAAACTTAACCTGGCAATACACCCTGGGTAGTCAAACAGAAATGCCTTAATGCCTGATGCTTGGTTTGGAGACTTTTTGATGTCGAATTGTTGAGTTATAACATTCACGTAGTAAGTGCACTGGGGTTTGTGATTGATTTGCATTCCGATTGTGTGGGTCTTTTCCTTTCTTCTTGATAAATACTGATTGCTTGTGGGCTTATCTAATCATGACTTTGTTTTTTCCCCTCCTACGTCTCGCTGATTCTTTCTCCCGTTGCTTTTTTTCAAGCCTGCATGCCGTTCCCGGGTTCGCCGGCCCCTTTTAGGGAGGAGACCGGGCGTGAGGAAGCGAACGGTTCGGGGACCCGGAAACGGCGAAAACGGTGTCCCAAGATCTCCGGGATTTGCCCCCTGTGACGAAACACCGGCGTTTAACACCTCGTTCCCGTAACCCTTTCCCTCCCGCCGGTTTGAGGAGGAGGAAAAGGGAGGAGGAGCAGTGAGGGCGGGGCGGACGCGCCGCCATCCCGGCAGCGCCCGTGTGGCGCGGGC
>VZTN01022996.1:136100-146260 GCA_013400515.1 Erpornis zantholeuca
CCGCCCGGCCAGGCCCGGCCCGGCCCGGCCGCCATCCGCGGAGAGAAGCCGCCCGGCTCCCGCCTCCGCCGCGACATGGAGGCTGTGAAAGCCTTTAACAGCGAGGTGTGTAACCCCCTCCCGGCGGCCTCCCCTCTTCGGGGCCGGGGAGCGGGCGGGGCCCCGGCGTCCGGCGCCTTCCCTGCCCCCTCCTCACAGCGGAGAGGATGCGGAATTGGGGGTCTCCGGGGGGCCCAGGGGGTGCGGGAGCGCTCCCGCAGGCCGGTCCGGGGCTCCCCCCCCGCGTCGGGCGGGAAAGGGCCGTCGTCGCCGTCCCTGGGAAGCGGGAGGGTGGAGAGGGTAATGGAGACGTCCCCCTCCCCCCCAGCTCCTTCCGCCGTGAGGCTGGGGGCGGCCGAAGGGGAAGAATAGATCTGGCGGCGGTCTGGGGGAAGAGGAGGACGCGTTAGGAGACCGAGGAAGAGGAGGAGAAAGAGATCTCTTCCCTGCGCCTGGCCTACAGTAGGGCGGGTGATGCCCGGCCAACTTCACGCAGCAGACGAGGAGGCAGCGCTGGGCGGCAGGGGGGTTCCAGCCTCGCCGAGCACGGGGACTGGGCCCTTCTCCGCCTTCCCTCGTCCCTCCCGGTACCCTCTTCTGCCTGGCTAATTACATGTGTATCCGAACCCCGCCAGCACGCACTTCAACACCTCGTGCAGCTAAGCTTTAAATCTCTGGAAGGGAATACAAAGGCGTTGGAGGTTCGCCTCCGTGTTTGAGAGTAGTATATTCGCAGTGGTCAGGATAAAAGCAGACGTTCCTTACATGCTGCACGGAGCTCAGATCCTGCACTGAAGCACTGTGCAGAGAGCAGGCTGTGGCACCCAGGAACACATACGTACATATAAGCTGAGGTGTTCATACGGCACCTGGCTTCCCTTTTGTGCTGAGAGTTAATGTTAATTGCATGATGGTTCTTGTGGCAGCTCTGCTTTGTTGCTCTCATTGTGAGAGTTTCTGTCGTTTCTATTTTGAAGTTAATGTATGAGCAAGAAAAACAAATACAAATTTTTTCTTACAGGGTCCTTACATCTTGCAAAGTAGATTTTAACTTATATTGACCTTAGAAAGTATCAGCTTTGGTTACAGTGTATACTTCTACAGACTGCTCGCATACTGAAGCTCCGAGTTGCCCTCTTGCTAGTCCCAGCAGGGAGTTAGTACGGTTTTAATGATTTTTTAGTAATACGGTTTCATTTGACCTGTGATGGAACAATGTGGCAACCATGTTGTTGTTTCTACAAGCACAGTAAGATAGGTTTTTCAAATGAGCAGGTACTCTCCCGTAACCCAGGAGCATTTGTACAGCCCTTACAGATGTACAATTCTAGGTGTTGCACTTTAGGCAGTTTGAATTCTTAAGCAGAAGACAGCACATTGTGGCCACTAGAAGAAAAATAAACACTCTAAACTTTTATTCTAATATTTTATTATTTGATTGGCATATGTGCTATATTGTTATGTGGGGAAAAGGAAGAATCTGGTCACAAGAACAGAAGAAACTTAAGTTGTTCAGAACATTTCTCTTCTATTACCTATCATAGGAGCAGAAGCCTTCCTCTTCATGTTGAAAAACAGCTTCTGACTGACTCGCTGAGCACTTAAGTCTGAGACTTAACGTGGCAACTGTGCTGAAGAGGAGTGCTTTAGATTATGCCTTAAGTTTTCTAAATGCATAAAAAATGGTAGACAGTAGGTTGTTGGAAAAGAAAATGCAGAATACCCAACAGTGTCATTTTAACCAACTTATCTGCTATGGTATAAATAGGCAGCATCTATAATTTAACCTGTGTCTGTATTTGAATGCTGGGCTACCATGATGGGAAGATTTTAAAGATGCCATGACTAAACACATCCCTGCTCCTGAAAATAGGTGGTACAAGACTTGGTACTGTTGAGGGATCCCAGTTGTCATCACTAACCAATCTTAACACCTCTGTACCCAGTGCAGAACTTGACTTGAATTTGACGTTCCATCTGTACACACTTTGCAACTTAGAGCTATGAAATGATCACTAAATATTTAAATTGGCTAAAGTATATGAGTCTGTACATTGCTGTTCTTAAATGGTTTTGATTAACATACAAAATATTGGTATTCACTTGTATAATCCTGTTCTTTGTGTATATTATGTTTAAGGTCATGTTAAGCTCCAGAACTGACATCTGAGTTCTGTTTTAGAGTTTTTTGTCATAAAATAGAGGTAAATTAAGTTTAGCAGCAGATGGGACAAACCAAATTATATTAAAACTTTTACCATGCTCTCTCTTACACAGTTTGCATTCGGTTAATAATATTTCAACAGTTTATGTAACTTATTGGTGAAAACCAGATGATGCTTTAGAAAGAACATTCCAATACATTTAGAGTCTGCAGGTTGGGTACTTCTGGGGTTGATTTTTTTTTGTTTGGTTTTTTTTTTAAAGGAAGGAGTTGTATTTGGATTCTGCAGTGAAGCAAAAATAAAGGTAGCTGTCCATCTAGGGAATATAGCTTACTCCAAAATTGTGTGTGAGCTGAGCAATATCTTGTATTGTAACTATTCTATATGGCAGTCAGGTCTGAAGTACTTAAAATAGGCTTGTCACTAATTTGATTAGAAAGAAAAATTTCAAGTTTATTTGAACAGTAACTACTGGAAATAATGATAGCTTCCATGGAAATCTGTTTAATGTCTAGTGATGATACGTAGCATTGTCTGTGCTGTACCTAATTGTATATATAAAATTAGCCCTAACATTTAAAGTCTTGGGAAAGGTAAATTTAAAGCTGAGAGATAATCAAGCTCCTAAATAGAACATGCTCAGTATAGTTTTCATGTAATGGTTGACATTTTCCTATTTGATTAAAACTGCTTGGCAAATGAAAATTGGGATAATATACAACTGACTTAGTATAGTGCTAAGGTTTGGCAATGTTTTGTACCACGGAGTTTATCATTTGCTACAGTTGGCACCATGAAGACTTACCACTGCAGAGTCATTTTCCTCCAGGCCTCAGTTCAGGCCCTGAGTTTTTTCAGTAAAGCACAAAATCAGATTCAAGAACAGGACTTGACAGAAGAAAATGACTGAAGCGTTTCAAATTCTATATATGTTCTCTAAAATGTATTTTGTTAAAGAGGAATTGAAATGGAGTAGATGCAAGCATGGGTGTCCTCACAGTTCCAGTGCTCGGATGACAATGATTCAGTTGCAAATGTATATAATTAAAATTCAGTATTTCTTATGTAGTCAGCTCAGTGTTAAAGTCCTACTGTCCTCAACAACTCTAGCTGGCCATTGTCACACTGCTTTCAGGTACTATACTTGGAAGTTGCTTTTGGGTGCTATACTCCACAGTTTCCTCACAATACTTGTCCTTTTTGCAGTGGCAAGCCAAATTATTTTTCACTTCATATTGTGAAGATTGTGTTCAGAGAAGTGTGGAAAAAGGAGACCAGTGGATGTTTTAATTCTAAAACACATTTAATTATTTTAAAATTTATTTCTATGTTACCATGTAGAATAAATGTAAATAGTTTTACAGCCACATAAATAGTCATAGGATTGTAATTTATTTTGGGGAGAACAGAGATCACAAATTCATTTTTTAAGTACAACACAAACTGAATATTTGAAGTTATGCTTTGTTTAGCCATTATAATTGCATCTGTAAGAATTAAATAATAGAAATCTTAAAAAGAGCAAATTCAACTTACATATTTATTTCTTTAAAAGCTGCAATAGTAATTCACTGATCTGTTTCAATTTAATATAACGTTTCTAATAATTTAAAGTTTATCAGTATCTCTGCTTACATATAGGCAGGCATCTGTTCATGGATGAGCTTCATCAAATCTTACTCTTCATGGTGTTTACTGATACTTTTGGTTTTGCATTCTTTTTAAAAATGAAGCAAAAGAATCTCTTAAGCTATGCATGCTTTGGTCAATCATTGAATACTGTTTTCATTTTGAGTTGCTGAGACTGGTACTTGCATCTTTGATTTACAGCCATTTAGAAGGTTAGTAATGTTAAAACCTACTCAGGATGAGTTAGATAGAATATCTAAGTTTGGAATTTACATTGTTGAATCCAGTGCACAAAAGTTGTTAGCATCCAGTGCTACAAATTCCAGCTGTATTTGTATTTGTCAGGCAACACAGTACGTTATGACATTGTAGAATTGAGAAAAGGACAATTGTATATTTTAAAAAAGGTAAAATAGAATAAGGCAAAGCTAGTCCCACGAAACTCAGGAACAAGGAAGTTATGTCTTTTGTAAATGCCTTGTTCGCTTGAGCGTGTCTTGTATGAAAAGCTCAATTCCTCTTGTCTGTACAGTTGGGTGCTCATACTTTCATATACAAGGGAATTGAATAGAAAACCAAGTGTCATCCTGAAGACTTGGAATATCCTACATCTTAAAGTGTTTGAAGGTGAGGATGCACATAAAGTGCTGTAAGGTTAAGGTAGTGTTTACAGTTTGTTTAAAGTGATGTGGGTTCCTGTGCCTTTTCTCTTGTTACTCTAAATATCTTCTATGGTGTGAGAGTCATAATTGAAACTACTGCATTTTTGCTAGGTTGGTGTTCAGCTGTTACTGACCGTGGAAATGGTTGTCCTTGCATAGTTCATCATAAAGTACACTGAGTTTTTGGTGTGCATAATGGTTTTGAGAGTCAAGTAAGATGACACATAAAGTGCATATTGCTACTTTTGGGTTCACTTGTAATTTTGAAATTGGTCGATGGTAGAGACATAGGAGACACTGATCATTTACTGGTAATGCTGTTGTTTCTATACGTCATTTGCACTTCATTTTATGTTGGCCACCTTTTTCATGACAATTCTTTGGAAGGTATGTTTTAAGGGTCAGTGAGGAACAGTTCGGTGGTCTACAATTTCAGGAATGTGACCTTTGGAAATGACCCACGTTTTAAATTCTGGGCGTTGGAGTATGAGTGCGTAAAAGTACGGAAGGCTAAACCAAATATTCTATTTCCGACAACTTTATTTAAATAACATATTCTAAGTCAGTGAGCCGACTTTTTCATTAAAGAATGCCAGTTGATACTAAAAAACTAAATGGTATGCCTCATGAAGATACTAAATAGAGATTGATGCTGAATAGCTGGGGAAGGTGGGGGAAAAAGGGATGCTTTTTAAAATGAGCAGCCAGGGCTTTGATTAGCGCACGTAGATACTAGCAGTTATGTTAAGGAACAGTGAAAAGACACATACGCTACTCCCCATCAAGATATTTTTCTTGGATTCTGCTGCGTGTTTTGTGTTGGTCGAAGTGCCTGAAACATCTGCAGAGTTGTTTGTTGGTTTTTTTTGTCTTAGCTTCTGTGACAATGAGAAAACCTGTATCTATTTTCTCTTCTCTGTCACTTTGTTTTACTATCCATAAAAAAGAGTACGACCTTCTTTCATATCCTCTGCTGTTTGAAGGACTCTGCAGCTGTGATAAGTTTAAAGCTTTCTTCTTTTGTTTATCTGATACCCCATTTATGGTCTGATACTTGTAAATTTAATTGTAGCACTTTGGGATGTAAGCTTCTGGTTTACTTTTGTCTTTTGTCAGAAGAAAGTGATATGTGCATTGGCATGTAGACATTCATACATCTGAAAAGTTGTTTCTGTTTTTCATTCTTAACCTCTGGGGTGGATGTGAAAAATGTCTTCCATTTTATTTTACTGTATAATCCTGTAGTGCTTCTCAGAGAAAGAAATGTGAATATTTATATTCATTCCATTAGGATGCAACAAAATATGTAAGAATTTGTTAGTTTCCTGTTTGATGTCAGGAACATTAGGAGCAGTACCAGTGAAATGTAAGTATTTTACTGTGTTGTTTCCCAGCAAGAGTTGAACTTTGCTGGCTCTCAGCTATTTTTTTAAATAGTATAGGGAAAGAAAGTCCTTTTCAAGATACAGTAAATATTAAATTGATGTTCACCTGGATAAATGTCTCCAAGCATGCTGAATAAATATTTGCAGTTATAGTATCACACTTTTAAAGACTTATCTGACCTTAGATTTTCACCAGCCATAGAACCTTGACTTCTGGCCTTGTAAAGACATGATCATGCAAGTGCGTGTTAAAGGCCCGAAATGTTAGGGTTCGGTTTTATTTTGGTGCGTGTCTTGCTCAAGACCGTCATTGTTTTAGTGAAATAGTACAGGACAGACAATGATAACTTTTCAGTTTTTGATAAATAGACTTTAAATTTGTTCTTAAACTATGATCTAGATTAGATCCTTGTGAGCCTGGAATGGTTGTGTAGATCTCCAGGTTCTGCTAACACTGGAGTTGTAACTGAATGGTTACAAGTACTGATCCTGTTTGCTGCTCATTTGGAGAGCAGTGAGCCATTTTGCAGTTTAAACAAATGCCCTTTGGGACTCTCATAACTTCAGATCCTTTGATTGTCACCTACTTACCAAGATTATACCTGGAGCTACAATCTTTGACAGAGTACTTGAAATTATCTTAGCAAGTCTTATTTGAGTTTCCCACTATTTCAGTCATGCCCCATTCTTGGAAGTGTTCAGGCCAAGTTGGATGGGACTTAGAGCAACCTGGGGTAGTGGAAGGTGTCCCTGCCCATAGCAGGGAGGTTGGAACTAGACCTTTAAATTCTCTTCCAACCCAAGCCATTCTATGACCATCAGTCTGTTTTCCTGTGGCAGTTGTAGAAGTGGAGTCTGGTAATCCAGATGGCTTTCTTATAGGAAAAAAAACCATTCAGAGCAACAGTTTTTGATAAGGCAGGTCTTAAAATACTCTAAGGTGCTTAAATTACTCTCATATGGATCCTTTTTCACTTAGAAAGAAGTAATCTATTTTCTTATCTGTAAAATTGGTTAATCATTTTAGCTCTGGACAGCCACCAGAATACTCATCCTTGAATGGCTTCTTCAGCCTTGGTTAGAGCCCACATTTGTGGCATCAGGAACCACTCGTGTAACTCCATTATGAGGCTTAGGACAGTGGTGCATAATTGACTGTTCATATGTACATCCAGATTTCAGTAAGCTTGGCTTTGAAAGAAAAAAGTTCGAAACAATATCGGTCCTTGTTCCTTATGAAAAGTTTCAAAACTTTTCATACGTTGCATGTGTATTTCTGTTCTTCCATTTCTTTACTTCTTTGGAGCTACTCTTCTGCAGTATTTCTCTGGAAGCACTGACAACAGCAGTAGTCAGATGGAATTTTTTTAACCTTATTCAGGAGCTGCTTCTGAATAAGGTTAAACCTTTTTGCCCTAAAGGTTCATGTTCTTTAGGGCAAAAACACAATGCTCAGCTACTGCTTTACTAGTACTCATTTCGCCTGTTCTTGCCATATGTACTGATCAAGAGGAGACGTTTTTATACATGGACTTAAAAATGAATTGTTAATATTTGGAGGAAGTAAGAAGAGATGAGTGCATTGTCACCATGACCCTCTCTCCATCAGATTCATCCCTACCAGAAATGCATATTTCTTGTAATAGTCTGCTGCTTCTGCTTTTAGGCTTTTGGCAAGTGAGCTGGCATTTGTACAAAAGTGACTAATATGGATATACAACAACTTACTATTTTCTTTCCACTTCTTTTTGCAAGAGTTTGCCTACATACCTGGTTTTACTGGATACAGTTTTTGATTGCATGAGGTTGTTCTTTTCACCTGTATTTGGTTATATGAGTGGGTGGCTGATGCTTTGACATTCAGAAATATAGTGCATGTGTTTCATTTACTAAACTACATGTGTGGAAGGTGAGGCTTGGCACCTTTGTTAATGTGTTTGCTGTTGATGGTTTTGAGGGTTGGCAGAGAGCATTCTGGTTCCCATTTAAAATGAAGGCATGAAAGAAGATGTGCTCCAAAGAGGAGTGGCAGAGCTGAAGTTCAGGAGGCAGTAGTAGCAGGGAGTGGTGGTTTGGCTGGATGCTGGCTGAGCAGTAAAACGGAAGATTTTACAACAACACCTGAGATGTTGAAGCCAGCTACTTTGGTAGCCTTGTGCTTGTTTATTATAAGATACTGTTTATAACATTAGTTTTGAAAAATTGTAGTAAATAGTGCTTTATAGAAGATTAGAACAGCTGAACAAGGTGCACTGCCGTTATGCAAGGAAGTGAATAGCTGTCTTGCATATTTGAATTTGAATTTATTATTGAAATAGCATGCATTTTTGGGAAAGGTAATTTAGAATATCTGTCATCTTGTGTGGTTCAGTCTGGGGTTCAGTGTTTCCAAATAATTAGTTTAGAGTTGAGTGGTAAGGGTTTCCTTATTTTTTTTTTTCGTTCTCCATCTTCAGTATTTGTTAGTTGCTTTCAAAAACTTAAGTAGAATTAATTATGTACATTCTTTGCTTTCCACCAGTTACTCTACAGTTTGTTTTTTCTCTATAAACTGCAAAATACTGTAAATTGCTCTCACTATAAAACGGTTGGTTTAAAAATGTTGGCCTTGTGGCAGGACTTTATGGAGCTCTCAGTGCATAATTTAGAATTCAGTACGATAGATAAAAATGCAATTCTAGTATTCTTATACTGATGTGATTGCAGTTTTAAAAAGAGAAATAATCATACTTAAAAATGTTTTTGGGTTTTTCAGAGGGTAAGTCCAAAGAGCTTAGAATATATTAACCAGATTGTTGGAAGCCAGCAGAAACACCTGATCAAATCAAAGTCTTTCAGGATACTGAATCTCCTGTACATACTAATAAAACAAAGATGGTTTGCATGGAAAGGAGTAGCTTCAGGTAACATGTTGATCTTCATAACTTGGTTACCAGATATGCAGTGGTAACCACTTGCTTCTTAATTTTCACTTCACTTTCAGAGTGAAGTAGAGCACTTAAGCACTTAACAGGAAATTAAGACCATTTATATGACAAATATATTGGTTGGAGAAATCCAATCCAATACAAACTGTTTATTTTAATTTTAAATCACTAAGTTTCATTGTGAATGCAAGGGTTTTAAACTGTATCCAGAGAGGTATTTTGAAATCAATACAAGACAGTTTTTGTGATGAGCTCTAAAAACAGTTGGCAGAGAAAATGTGTGAGTCTGGTTTTCAAAATGTTTAAGATCTGTTCCTATATTTCACATCTCAGAATTGGAGAGGTGTGATTGTAGTTTGAGTTCTCTAAGGCTTTGAACTCCATGTTGTGCCACACTTTACCAAACTCTAGTGCATTGGACCAAGGACAAGAGGGTACTTCTCTAGTGTGGGCAGTCCCCAAGCTCTTATCTGGAAATCTGTGGAGACTGTCATTGTGACAGAAGCTGATCTGTTTTCCTCTTGGTGGTCTAGAATTAGCTATATAATAGTGATAAAATGTTAATCATGGAAATGAGTTGTATGGCAGGAAAGATGAGAAAATTGCATGAAGTAAAATGCTCCTGTTATTTTCCTTCTTTTCATGGGTGTTACTCTTTTATCTGGATCTTTTGATCAATCCTTCCTTTCTCTTATTGGGAGTTCGGGCATTGGGGAAGTGCTCACTTTTACCTACCTATTTAATTTAATCCATTTAGGTCTTTCTAAGCTTTTTGTTCCCATGAAGTAAACACCACAAGTTACTATGAAGAGAAAAAGGGGAATTGTATTTGATGACTTATAAATGGCCGAGAGCAAGTGGAGTATATTCTAGAGACTATCAGAAGTAAGCATCTGTTTTGCAGTTGCGTGAAGTTCAGGAGACTGGAGTCAAGTCCAGGTGGTTTCTTTAAATTCCAGTTTTATATGTACAATGTAGACTGTACCAAGGGAACTTAGAAGGTCTCGTTGAAAGGAGTAGTGGTGAGGGTTTAAAGAAAATTGTAAATGAGCTCATGGCTCAAATATGTAAAAACTAAAGTGGAATTTTGTCATTCCATCTCAAATTGTTTGGGTTCAGTAAACTTGGAAATCATAATTGTGTTTCTTTAAAAGAAGTAGGAGAAGCACTACAGAAATGCAGTGGTGGGAACACCTGCCTTCTGGTGTGCTGGTATGTGATGGGCTGGGGGGGCTGCTGTATTACCTTTGCATCTTACTTCACTTAGGTGCTTGTACAGTAGTTGGCATGAATATTTAAATGTTAAACTATTTAAACACATTCAGTGTTGTATAATATAACTAATGTGTAGGG
>VZTN01022999.1:2242-21852 GCA_013400515.1 Erpornis zantholeuca
TTTTCAGGAGTTTTAACTTCTTTTTCTTCTGATGTTTATGAAAAGTGACAAAAAATTTCATTCCTGTTTTTTCCTCATTATACTTTCTTTTCTGGCTCTAGGATGTCCCTTAAGGTACAGTCTGTAGCTTACAGATATTTGTTCTTTCTATTATGAACATTGGTCTTGAATTTGGCTGGGGAGAAAAATTCTCCTATAGTGAAGTACAATTAAGTAATCAAAGGCAAGAACAGACTGTCCATAATAGGCTGATTAAGATCAGTATCTCATTTTTATTACATATATCAAGGTCTTATGTAATGCAGAAATTTGGACTCCTGTAATGACATCAGGATAAAATGTCTCCATCTTTAGGTAACAATCCATTACAGCACTTGTACCAGTTTAACTATTTCAGAAGGAAACCAAACACCTACCTACAGCTGTGTCTGTACTGATGTGAATGCAGACCAGGCCTATATTCTATGTTCATGCCAGCTCAATATTCAGTGGATTTTGAAAAATATGCAAGAAAGATAAATTAAACAAAACCTTATTTCTTAATAATTAAAAAGAATTGCTGAAGCACACTTTTAAATTTAAAAGAATAACATTCTAAATAATTCCTGTTAGTCATAGAAAAAGGCTGGTTGGAGTTTCTCACAGCTGTGATTCTGTTTTAAGCTCATCTTCTCTTTCACTCAAAGGAGTGAAGAACCTTGGGCTGCAGGTGGTTTTCCACTCAGCTATGAGCAGCTTGTTCTGTTGTGACCTTGTATGTAAAGAGTGTGTTGGGAGCCTCAGAAAAAAGAACTTGTAGGTGCAGGACGCAAACTGTCAGCACAGAGAGTATGAAATGTCAGTGCCAGCAGGAGCAGGACCCAGGAGGAGCAGGATATTGCATTGCACACAGACACTGCATCCAAGCATGTGGTGCAGGTGTAACTGAAGTGGCTTTAACTTCATACTGCCCAACATACCATACCTGTGTTCACATGGGATTCATCAGCTGATGGCATAGAAACATTGTGGAAAGCATGGCATCTATGCTCAGCTCCTTACATTCACAACAGGACAGCTGTTAATTGAATAACCTGGTTAAATGTAACATATATCAAAGTCACTGCATTAAATTTTGGTGTTCTTGCATTTGGATTTCAGATTAAGAGAAGGCACCTTCTGCAAACAGTGGGGTGACAACAGCTTTGTTTTTGGTTGCTGGCTGTGGGGCTCCAGAGTAGGCCCAGTACCCTGATTTTTTTAACAAGAACACACTCATACTTCCTTCTGGAGAAATGTGTGCCGTAACGAACCACATTTTGCCATGTTTCTTTTGTAGGATTTGCCATAAATTCTTCTTTCAGGAGCTAAAAATGTGGGGTTAATGACATTTAGCCAAAGTGGCGAGCCAGAGAAAGTTGCTTGTTTTGCCTAGGATGCATTGTGAACATAGGTGATTAGGTGGATCCCATTCACTTTGCCATTATCTTTTTTTCTCTGTGACTGCATAGTACCTATTCAATTCCTAGCTGTCCCAGAGTCCTCTCTCAGAAGAATAAAGTAGATGTCACGACAATTTCATCACAGATTCCTTATCAGTGTGTTTCTGCTGGCTAAGAGGTATGGTCCATGTTTCCCACTTTCTCGTCCTTCATCCTATCCATCCATAGCATAGAAACTCACACCTGGAAAGTCCCTGGGGGAATGATAGCACACAGATATCGTGCATGGCTCTCTCACAGAGCTACAGAATTTTGAATAAAATGTCTCTAAAATGACCATTTAGTACAAACTTCAGGAGAAAACCTGTGCACAAACAGAACTAGTTTTAAAACTTGAGTCTGCCTTTTAGATTTTAATTGAAGCTTCATACTGAAAAAGGTTGGGGGAAAAAAAAAGGAGTGTAAAGGAACATTTCATGGCTCAAATTAAACCATTGTTTTTCAAAGGAAATGTAACTTGAAATAATCATGTATTTCTTACTAAGTGGAAGCAAGTGTTATGCAAACAAAGAGTTGTGTGTGAAAGTAATTCTTATCTTGCTGCCTGGAGTATCTGGGGAATAAAATAAAATAAAATAAAATAAATCCAGGTCAGGTCCAAGCAGAAAAATGGAACTCAAACCTCTGGAGCACATGGAGCAGGGAGTGAAAATGTTGTAAATCAGGGGAAGTCAATTGACTGCAGTAGGAAACATGCTGTCTTTGTGCACACCTGTAGGTCAGGACTAGCAAAAGAACTATTAAAAGCAATATCCCTACTTAATTTTTAAGGATTGTTTACAGATCAAAGTGCACTCATTATAAATATGGATGTCATGTTTAAATAGTCCCTGCTTTACTGCCATAGAAAGTACTCTTAAAATATTTCCTTTCTACTGTGAAATAAAACATTCTTTTCACCACCAGTCCTTCTCTAGTCTAAATACTGCTCTTACTAGCAAATACTAGGTATATAAGAGAACATATTTAAAAAGTTTTCACTGTAGTTCATATCGCCTCAAGTGGACATCAGAAAAAGTTCAGCTACATCACCCATAGGACTCAGAAAAAGTTCTGGTTGTTTAGGAGAGCTACTGAGCCTGATACAATAGGGGGATAATACTGTACTCTGTAGATGGTCTCACAGATTTAACAAGAGTTTATATGACAAGAGCTACAGAATGCTGTGAGTAAGAAAACAAATACCAGTAAATCACGAGTGCATTTTTTCCTGTGCTTGAGGTTAGTGTCCCCATTTTATTGTGTTCTACTGTGTTCTCAACCACCCTTTCCCCTAAATGCCTGCCCTCTCCCTCCACTGCAAGCTGTACAGCTTCTTTTTAATTTAAATGCAAAGATCGCATGCAAAGGCACTCTTGAGCCATAAATCAATAGAGACTGGAGAATGTGTTTCACAAAAATATTGTGATTAATTTTGTCTTTTTTTAAGTTCTTTTAGAAGACACTGGAATGGACCTTTGATCTGACATACTACGACAGTCTTAGTTTCATGTGGTTTTCCTCATCTGTGCAGCCTACCTGCATCACCAGTGTTTCACTTCTAAAGAACTTAATTCTGAGATACAAAAACCAGTAGCTGAAAAGCAAGAGCAAAATTCTTTCTACTCCATTTTTTTTTTTCAAATGGTCTTTCTTCTCCAGAAAATGTACTTCAGAAAAAATGGTCTTTGTGGTGTGTTTTGAAGGTGGGTGCATTCAGGTCAGGATAAACTAAGGCAGGAAATAGAATCCTCCTTATCTTTTTGTGAAATCACTCTGCCTTCTGCCAGTTGGTACAGTGTGGGGTTGTAGCTCAAGTACCATAACTTGAAAGAGGTAATCAGGACTTCTTATTGCTTTCCCAATTTTCAGGTAAACAAATGTTAAACTTTTGATGGGCCATCAGAATGTTAACTGGTGTTATTCTCTAGCACAAGTCCACATCAGGAAAATTTTGACTGTAGTCAATGCAACCATGCATGTGTAAAGACAACATGACAGCAAAAGGGTAGACTGACCTACAAATTGTTTCTACCAGCATAAAGTATAACACCTGTTTGTCATCTCTAATTGGAACTTAGTCTTGTACTTTGTGCCTTGTGTTCATATTACTTGGTCTATAGAGATATGAGTGTACTAATACAGTCCTTGTAACTTGTAAAAATCATGGTGATATTTTGTTTTCATTTAACCAAGGGTTTATTCAAACTTAGAAAGCAAATATTGAAGTATGACTAAGTCTATAAATAATAATCAGCTCAGGTTGTTACCATTTTAGACATAAAGGAGTAAATGGAAATGCTTTTGTGTCATAATTAAAATGCAAGTGAAATCAGACTAATCCTTTAGTCTTATAAAATAGCTTGGGAAAAAAGACACTAGGAAAGAAGTGTTCCTTATTCTTACCTCAGGTTTAATCCCCAGAGGAACAAAGTTCCTTTAGTTCATATCAGTTTCAGTCTGAATTGCTAGAGGTGAGCTCAATGGCTCAGAATCTGCCCCTCACACCTGCTTGGAGTTTTTTTCATCCTCTAAAGCATGGATAGCCAACTTGCATATTCTAAAAGTTATTTTTACTCCCAGCCAGGTGTTGTGAGGCCAAACATACATAGACATATTGCTACAGTGCTGCTCCAATTGACTAGACCAAACCCAGATTGCAGCTTCTCCCTCCTTCAGTATGATATAGAAACAGACCCACTGCTGACTGGCCAGGGTTCCCCAAGGTAGAAAAATGTCCTTACAGGCTGAGTCCTGGCCCTGAGCCATCTTTTGACTAGTTTGGCACAAAATTATTCCAAATTTCTTTCCTTTATTCTTTCTACCTCAAGGACCTGAATGATTAGATTCCAACCTCCTTTCCAAAACCACCTTTTTTAACAATACTGGCACTGTTTCTACTAGTGACATCCTCTTCCTAAAAAATGAACTTCTTCCTGTAAATTATTCTGAAGGATTTTGTAATACTAATCTGGCATTGCTCCACCAAATAGCATCACTCTTTGAAGCCTTTGCTAAGAAGTGCTTGTCTCATTATTTTCCTTTTTCTTTTCATGCCAGTGGTTGGGCCTTTTGTGTGTTATCCTTCATTTCAACTGAGATGATGTTTTAAAAAAGATCTGCTAGAAATAGTCTTTCTGAACTCTCTCCCTCTTCTATGAAGGAGGAACAATAATTTTTAAAATAATTTCTACAAAGTATATCATATTTTAATTATATTCACAGTACATTAAAATAACTATCATAAAAATTAACATTGTAATTAAATTGAATTAAAAGATTTTAAAGCTAAAGGCTAGCTTCTGTTTTGGTTATGTGGATGGAGAGCCATGTAACGCAACTTCACTGACACCACTGGTGCTGAGCTCAGTAGTGTCCACTGAAAATAAGAATAGGGGAGTTGGGGTTCCCTTAACCTGAGAAGCTGGTCAAGAAACAGACGGCTATCAGCTTGATCTGTACGTTATGATTTATTTCTTTATCATTGTCCAGTGAAATATATTCTTATCTGAAGCTAAGTTCTGAATATTTACAAATTGAGAACTTGAGAATTTCCTGGTGATGGATGCAAACTGCAGACACAAAAAAACTGTACAGTGCATGGGGCAATGCAAATCTTCACGGACAGATGGGCAAGATTTTCCATTTCCAATTCTAGATATCTGATACCTTTTTGACCAAGTCCCTGGGGTGTATTAAATTTTCAACTGTGCTTGTTACTCTGTAGCTCCTTCCTTTCCTGTATCAGTTAGGAATATCCAACCTGGAAATTTGTTACAGTGTTTAACTGTGCTGATAACTACTCATCAGGACTCCTCCTCTACCTCCCATGCAGTCCTTAAGTCAAACCTGGTTATTTTCAAAGCAGATATATTTTAAATTAACCGCTCACATCACAGGATTTGATGCAGTAAATGAGTGTAGCTTATGTTGTGGTCAGGTAAGAGGTTCATGCCACTCTTCTTTGGATCTAGGTGTCCATGAATCAAACCCTGTTCTTTGTTTTATTTCCAAAGGAACTAAGTTAAACAATCAGAGACAGTGCTTGAACAAAGTTGGCTGCTTTGCACCAGTGGAAATAAATTCATTTAAAATGTGTTTTGACACCTAAGACCAACCTAGAAAAAGAAAGCTTCCCTTCATTGGTAAGCTCTACCTCACCTGCTTTAAAATGTATACACACAGATGGGTTTCCCTTTTTAACAATACACTATTTAGTAAATGCTGGGTTTCAGCTTCTCACCTTTGCAGCTAAATCATTAATTATTTTAGTGCTTTTTAGTGCTGTTATTAAGCAGTTTCCTCCCTCCCCTTCAAATTCTTTTCCTTCTTAACAGTGAACCTTCTGTGTCAGTGGCTCATAGACTGGGGCAGTTGCAATGTGTAAGTAGCATCCACAGACCAAAAGTAAAAAAAATAAGTGTACTGAAAAGGGCAATGCAACAAAAAGAGGAAGAGGCAGGATAGGGACAGGCACATCAATAATTCCTCTTTCTTTGTCCCTGCTATGAACTGAAACGTTTTGGGGTGCCTCTGTAGACACATTCATCAGGATTCAGAGAAATGTAGGATTTTAAATCCTATTAGTCTCTGTCTTGTTAGGGAAGATGGGAAGGCTGCAGGCATCTATCCAGCCAGCAAGCACCCAAAGCAAGCATGATGGGCTGCCACAGGCATCTGCTCCCATTCCTGACTCCTATCTGGCCTGGACCCAACCTGTGGACTCCTGTGCAGAGGGAAGGCTTCCCATCTGAGGAGGATCCATTGTGATCCTCCTGCAGACTTCCCTGAATACAGTTCACAGAAAAAAGGAGCAAATTTTCCCTTTGAATAAAAGGAGCCCTCCCTTTACATTTGTCCAGGCATTGGTCCTAGAGGGGATGGAAAAACAGACGGATTCTGCTCCTGGAAGGGATGACAGCTGCATTATCCAACCCATTGGCTCAACTACAGATACATCAGGTGTATGTATAATTGTATTTGTCTACTGTGGGAATAAAGATACAATGCTGGTGTGTTTGGTGTGACAGCTGAGGCCACTTTTGCCCTGGGTTGCATGTTAACTGAGGCCCGACACTGTCTGGCTACTTCCCAAGCTGCCAATCACACTGGGGATGCTTCTCCTTTTCTGCTGAATTTTCAAGGCATTTGGTGAGGCACCTACTATTAAATTAGTGCAATGTGATCAGCAGAGGTGAGAGATAATCCTTTCACAGCAACCTGTGGCATTAAAGTTGAGATACCATTCTTCTTCACTGAGTTAATTTAAAACTTTATTCTTTCCTTTCTTCTTTTCTCTCTTTCTGAGTTGAGAGCACCTCAAGAGAAATGAAACAGAGATCTGCTGCCACCTTCTGATCACTTGGAAATCCTTCCATGTCCCCAACACAGAAAACAGCGCTGTGGAACGGAAGTGGCTGCATTTCACTGAATGATGAAAATATCCTTCTGTCACCTGCAGCCGGATATTATATTATTAGTTTTCATAAATACACTAAAAACATGAATACAATGATGAAGGAAATATTTAGTGAAGGGATCACTCTTATGCATGTAGTATAGCAATCACATGCCCAGCTCTAGTGCAGGCACATGAAGTTTCCAGAGAGCTCAGTCAGTGTTAGAGGTGGAAATACTTTTCTGTGACATGCCCAGAACTGGAAACAGACACAGAATTCAGCTTTCTCTGAACAATCACAAGAGCTTTAAACCAGTCACTACTTTCATTTGTTAAGAACCTCTTAGGTTTACAGTTTGGAATATTTGACATGGCAGGGATGGAAAAGGACATGCACACAGCCTATTCCCATCGATGGAGTCTTTAAAACACTCAGGGGAGCTATCCCTTGGCTGCTCTGTAATCACTTATTTCGAACCTTGAATTACTCTGGAATGTAAATACGGATAATAGGTAAATATAAGAGAAAGTGGCTACATACACATGTGTACAACATATTCATATGTCAGGATATTTTCCTGGGTCTTCAGCACCAACTCCCTGAACTTTAGCACATGAAACAAAGGCTCTTTTGTCTATATAAGCAAAGTAGCAGGCTGAACAGTAATTTGCCCGGCCACAAGAAAGGCAGTATTAAGCATTCACCTCTTAGAGGCATCAATATTGCTAATGATTTCAAACCCCTGACTCAGGCCTCCTGAAACCATTAGACAGGCCTTACAACCATCAGCGCTTAAGACAACAATAAAAATGTAAGGAGCTTTTTTAAATTTTATTTTATTTATTCATCTGGCTTTTGAATCTTTACAATCCTGTGTTTTAAATTTTCGTCAATCATCCTGGCAGATAATTTTTAGGAGAAACTCAGCTTCTCCTGCTGCAAGAACTGGGGCTTGAAAAGGGGAAAAAGCCACACATACACACATACAAAAAAAAAAAAAACAACAAAAAAAACCCCAATGAAAATGTTAAATATTGAATGGCTGTGAAATCAGGAAACTCAACAGCATGAGCATAAGCTTTCTGTAACCCATAAAATTGTGCAGAATATCAGAGCCTGGTTAGGCTGACATTTTATCATGGGTACTGCCCCATGCTGGGGGTGAGGGCAGCCCTGATTCAGGCTGACTTCTTGTACTCACATGAAGTTTGCCATCCTGACCTGGCCACCAGACAGTAGGGCTCCTGTCCTTTTGGAAAGGAACAAACCCTGGTACCTGTGAGGAATACACCTTGCAGCACCCCTGCTTGGGCATTGGAGGTGCTCACACCTCCTGGCTCCAGCCCTGCCCCTTGCCCAAAGGCAGAGGTAGCTGGATTGTATTCTGTGCCTGATCCAGTCATGGGGAAAAACATCCTTGAAGAGCCAAGTCTTTCTGCATGCAATCAGCAGCCTAAAGCACAGAGATAAAATTGTATTTATCTGACAGGCAACATCAAGAAAACTGAACATCAAAACTGAACATCTTCGACGAGTTAGAGAGAGGGACTGAGGACCCTCAGTTTTTTGTTGCAGGGCTTCACAGAGACTGATATTAAGCAAATGCTCAGCAACCACCCTTAGAAAATCAAAAACTCTGATGATCCCTAAAAGAAAATCTCTGACAGTATTCGTCTCTTCTGAAAACCTCAGCAGGAGTTTTTAATCAGGGTCAGCCTTGAAATGAAGAGACAAGTAATGATTTCCTACAGTCTGTAAAATTCTGATGATGGTAAAGTAAACATTGCTTTTACAGGGTTACAGAGTCAATTTCCTATCACTTTTCACTAGGACTATTGTAGGGAAACATTTGGGTAACCACATGTTGTGCTAAAAGATCCTAAACTCTAGCAATATTTCCTTTTTAGGAAAAGAGAGTTGTGAATGATTTAAAGCCTGATTTGGTAAATTGGGCCCTCTTTTACTCTGAAAAGGGATGGGGGAGAAGGGGGAGAGTGCCAAAACTATATTGTGTGTTACCAGATTTCCAGGATTCTGCATTTTCTTACTAATTAAACTTCACATTGAATATGTATCACTTCTCTGCACACAGTTCCAGCCCTAGGGATTGCACAGTCCAAATGTATTTTAATTACATAATTTATTATTTAAATTAATTTAATTACAAAAAATAACAGACTCTGCACATGTTCGAAAATGCCATGCTGTACAACTAAATCTTGAGTAATTGTTAAATTTCTTGCAGGCCTCCTGCTAGGAAGTACTGTTTTTCTTTAAAAGTGAGAACACTATTATATCCGTCAATGGAAAGTTTACACATTGTATTTCTTCTTTCATATGCCGTTAAACATGAGGCTCTCTCATTTCCCCCTTTCTTCAGAAGGCAGGAGACCCATCTGGTAATATTCTGCAGATCAGCATTTCTTAAGGAAAGTTTGATTTAAGTAGTGGTTTTGTTGAAGCAACGAAAAAGAAACTTATGAACCTGGGTTATAGTATGTCTTGTGTTGTTATTAAAGTTGCTCCATGCTTGGTCCATGCCAAATATAGACCTGTCTTTAAGCTGTGGAGAGTAAGTAAAAGGTATTCTCCTCTTGTCTCACTGTGTTTTGGAGTTGAAGCAAAGAAAAAAATGTCCAGTGTTTACATAGCTCTTGACTTTCCAGCTAATTGTGTTGGGAGAGTTGAAAATTTATGTGGATAAAATAAGAGTACCTTCATAAGCTCAAGTATTTGAAAAAAAAAAAAGAAAAAAGAAAAAAATAAAGAATAATTTTCAAAACTGGTAAGTGTCTCTGTGCCTTGTCACTTCTGTTTTCTGGCTGGCACTTGGAACACAGGTTTTGAGATGCTGCAAGACAATATTTCCTCCTTGGAAAGAATTTAGTGGTTGAGCTTCTTTTCCTTTCTCTCTTTGAGCCATGAATCCAGAGCAAAATGTGTGAAAACTGGGAATAAAGCTTTGTTGACTGAGAGAATGCAGCTAAGGGATTTTGCTGTAGAACAATGTTCCAACAAAGATCAGGAAACTTTTGAAAAGTTTTCTCTGAAAAAATCCCAAATGTTTTGAGCAGAAGTCAGGTTCATAATACATCTGTATTCTTCTTTTCTCAACCCCTAAATACCCCAAATTACCCCAGACTTCTGTCTCCTTTTCAGCAGGACTTTGATTCCATAAAAGAGAGCAATGTGTAAAATCCACTGGAGAGTTTTCTGCTGCTATTGCTGGTGGGTTTTATGGATTTTAGTCAAGAGTGATAAAGGCTCAGTATAGGCATCAGGCAGGGAGCCTGCTGTACAGGAAATGCCAAGTCAGATCAGCATTCTACATAATTCATATTTTGTTTCAAGAAAAGGTAGTGACAGATAATTCAGCCCTGGTCATTTAAGTAAATGCATCATCTGCAAATATTACCATCTCAGTACTCAGCATCCTAGCCAAATGACTAGCAATTATGTTAAACAGTTCTACTCAAATGCACTGAGGCAGCAAAATGCTAAGGTATGCAGTGGTGAAAAATGCACTTTAAATTGTAGCCTGATTTCAGCCAATCTAGCTTTAGGAAATTAGCTGAGGTTCAAATATATAACCATATTCTAGGCTGTCTTTGTAGCTGTAGAAAGAAAAGCAGTTGTAGAATTGTAGAAGCAATCCAATCTAAGTGCCCCACTTGTAGTCTATAAATAATCTACCTTGGAAGAGTCTACCTTTATCCTCCCTTCTGTAAAAAAAGGAGAGAAGGACTATTCTGTTGGCAGCAGTAAAGGATAATTTATGAATGATTTTTTTAATTCCACACTATAAACCAGCTTATTTGATGGATTTGCTACACTCAGGGACTTAGACAAAGACTTTCTGAAAGTCCTTTCTCTCCCCTTGGTAGAGAGAACAGTGGATGTTGTTCCCCTTGACTTCAGAAAGGGCAGTGCTAGTCAGAGGCCAGTAACCAGTGGTGTGGGCCAGGGGCCAGTGTGGGGCTCAGCCCTGTTTAGTGTCTTCACTGATGACCTGGACCATGGGACAGCATGCCCTCAGCAAGCTGGCAATGACACAAATCCAGAACAATACCACGGATCCATATATGCCTCAGGCTGTCCAGGCCAAAACAGAGTTTCTCTGTTTCTGGAAGTTTCATCTTCACTCTGAGAAGATGTGTCCTTAGTCACCGCAGAAGAGCTCACAATTTATAGGCCCAGAGGTGAATGTTAAGATTTTAGTTGAAAGCCTCAAAGCAAAGCTTGAAAAGGTCTCCTCTGTCATGAAAAACTTGAGAGATTTGCAGTTCAGTGAGATTTTCCTTCCCTTAACACAAATAATGTGTAATAAATTAATCTCTCACTGCTAGATTAAACACAATATCTCCTCATATCTAGCTTTAGCAGCTGGGAGAATTATGAAAGCAGGGATGAAAATTTTCAAACTCTGGATATATATATTTCAGGTACTTTTGAACTCAATATAAATTCTCAGCTGTGGTCCTTCATATGTCTCTTAATACTCCTCTTTCCTACTGTAGGGGTACATGTGATGCTATTCCTGCAACGTTTGGCTTCTGAGGAGGTTTGGCACCAGGAACATTGCAATGTAGAACAATCCTACCAGAGAGAGCCATGCTTAGGAACAGCTGTTCTTCTCAATGAGAAAGAAAAGTCTGGGGAAAAGGGAGGATGAATGAATAGAGGGGAAAAGTGATGACTCCACAAAAAATAAGTGGCCTTTGCTGAAAATGAGGTGAGCCTTTGGGCAGAGTAATAATAGAATAAATTGATAAAATACCTTTCAGCATGGACTCAAAGCACTACGTGGTTATTAAAATCTAAAGCCAAATTTAGCACTACAATAAAAAGACGAAACAAAAGCAGTTTCACAATATAATGAAATGTATATAAAATACCAAAATAAAGCAACTCTAAACCCCAAACAATCTTACTTTCACCATAAGTTTGGAAAAAAGAAGTGATTTTCAGGGCATTGAGTGCTGTTTTACAAAGAAGGCTGTAAAGTAAGTAGGCAATACATATTTTTGGATAAGGGGCTGAAAACAAACCTAATAATTGTGTCCTGAAAATGATCCAGGCTCTAGTAAATAATCTTTTTAACATTAAAATTTGATTTTAAATTTAAGATGATGGAAGAGTTTTATCCCATAGAAAGAAGGAGGCAGATAAGAAAAAATGGACTTTGCATTGGGTCACAAGTTATTTGGCTCAGTGAAAAGATTATCATGTAAATTACCAGGTCTGTGCTATTCAGGAAATCAGATTATGTGTTTGTAATGATCCTTTTCAATTTCAAGAACATGGACATTGGCCAGCAGTAAATATTATTTATCATGTATATAAGCATATCTGAGGGGATTTTTCTTGTATTCTACACTTTCCTTGAAATGAATAGATATATATGGGCTGCGTCAATCATCATTCATCTGAGTCACTATAGCTATCTTCATTAAGAAAAGAATAATTTCGTAGAAGTCCTTGTTTACCTGCATCAGCTTTTCAAGGAGTTTATAAGAACAGTCAAACAGCTCTTCATTCAGTCAGATGAATTCTACCTTGAGCTGTGGGGCTCAGGAAGAGAGAAACATTTTCCATTTGTGCACAAAGAATAAAAGAAGCAGAAAATACTGTATTGACTGAAACTTTAAATACCCAGCCTGGAAAATATGGAGCTTGGTTGAGACAGTTGCAGGTTTTTCTCAGATGATATCAAGCCATTTTGAAATACGTAGTGTACACACCCATTTCGAGGTAATTTGTGCAAAATATTTTTTCTATTTGGTCAAACTAGAACTGCAGTTACCATGATACTTATTTGTATGTCTTGCAATTTATAAAACAATCTGTGTTCTCTCTTTTGTGCTCTCCTTCCTTTCCTTCTCTCTCTGATATTTTGCTGAGTTGTAAAAAAAATCACGGGGAGTGATTAAAATAAAACTGGCTGTTTCATTAGGCTCTACTTTTTGATTTCCACAAGATGAAAAATACTGCCAGAATTATATGAAAATGAGCATCTTTGACTTCATACAACTTGAGTAAATATATTGTGACTGAGACCTGAAGAAATATGCACAACCTGAAACCCCTTAAAATGGATGTCCCAGGAAAAATGCACTATCTTTTCCTCTCTGGCTTGACTTCAGTAATCTGATACCTAAATTCCTAGTGCAATCAGGATTTGGTAGGTTTAAAATCAATTAGAAAGAACTGGAAATAGGATTGGTAACATACAGATACTGAATAAAACTGCAAAACTATCATTATGTATGGATCTGGAAGATAAAATATGTTCTAGTGTCTTCTAAATTTTGAACATTAAGAAATAACCTAAAAATTAGCTGTTTCCAACAAGGGACAAGGGCTACCATGAGGAAAGTAAAGGAACTGAATGAGACTACTGCCCATATTAAAATAGTAAGGAAAAAAACAGAGGCCAGTTTCCTTTCAGTGCAGTTTGCATTGTAATGTATTTTACATGTCAAGAAAAGTAGCACATCAAAAAGGAGACAAAAGAAAGGAATGGAGTTCTGCAGAAACTGAATTTAGTTCAGAAAAATTATGAGCCATATTTGTCAGAAAGGCTTCACCATTTTAGAGAAGTGGATTTTTTAAATCCAAAACAAAGATGGCATCCATAACAAGGAAAGTAAAAGTGGCAAATAAAAGGAATGAAGTTATGCTTGGTTAAGGGAATTTAAGCATAACTGAGCAATAACATGTAAAACAGTTAGAAGAAGTGCTGTTGGTAACAGGCTGTCCAGGTTCCTGCCAGGACAGGGTTAATTTTTGCAGTATCCAGGAGGGGCATGGATGGGACACAGAGGTTATTCTATACTACCTCACCTGGGGATGGAAATCCTTTGAATGCACATGAATCACTCATCTCTCTCTTGTACGCTTTTGTCATTAATATTGTTGCTGTTGTAGTTCGTTTTCTTATTTCATTGCTGTTTCCAGTAAATTGTTCTTATCTCAACCTGTGATCTTCATCTTTTTCACCTCCAATTCTCCTCTCCAGCTCTCCCTAGAGGGGAGGGGAGGGGAGGGGAGGGGGAACGGGTTTCGGTGGGAACATGAAATAGGAGAAAAGAATTCCTCAACCACAACACAGACATATGAAGAAACATGGGTATTGTAAAGCACCATTCTAAAGCCAAGAGGAAAGAACAGATAGATAAGAGTAGATTAACACAGAAAAGGAGGAGGAGGATGACCTGCAAGAAGGAGAAATACCCTCCCAGTTCTGCCCAAACAGCAGTGTTTTTATATAACACTGCTTCTTCACCCAGGTGACAGACTGAAACCCTCCAGGTGGGACTTCACCCTGGAAGATGAAGAGAGGATGGTAGTTCTTCACCATTCCAGGGTGAGTTTCCATGGTTAGAGGTAAAAGAAAATAGGTCTGTGGAAAGGATTATTTGGGGATCCACATAGATGGGCATTTGAAATAAGGAAGCAGCAGGGGTTGAGGAATTGTCTTAGAAGACAGATTTATCTGTTTAGGACCATAGTTAAAAAGTTAATTTTTTGGGGCAGTTTTTATACAATGATGAAAGAAGTAAAAATAGAAATCCATATATGCTGGGAGACTGAGAAATGACCAGGAAATTTATTTTATCTTTATTGTAAAAAGTGAAAGTCAGTTTTAAGCTATATACTCAGTATTACATCTTAACATTATATTGGCAGGTCTTAGTCTGTCAGGGTTGGAATTACACTGTCAAAACAAAAAGTTTAAGAGAATATAGGCTGATAAACTATGGAATTTTGAGTCAACAAAAATTACATCTATAAAATTTAAAGGTCCAAATAGCCGTGTCAAGAAAAAGAAGGTTTCACAGGGCATAGAGGTTGATATACTGGATAATAGACAGTAAACCATGTCCATTTGTATGATGGCAATACAAAAAAATATCTAGGAACAACATACAGACACAGCACATTGTTCTCTACAACATCTAACTGAGAAAATGAAAGTCACTTTATTAGCTAGAAGTCACTTTGGTTTTAGGAGATAGTCTGAAGAACAAAGAGGAAGACTAAAAAGAGGAATGAAAAGTAATAATTTTCCTATGAGCCTATAGGCAGAATCAATTCTTTTCTTTTTATTGTTTTTAAGGTATCTTAATAAATTGAGAGAGCAAGGGACTGCTGAAATGCCATAAACTGCCCCTGTAGGTCAATGGAGAAGAGAACTGGATAAAGGAAGTGACATAAAGAACTAGTAAAGTGTTAGAAAAATGAGATCTGAATAGTATTTGGAAAACTATTAACTTTGAAATTAGAACTCGCAGATATCATTCACTGCCACAATACAGAATATATGGATATCCTCCCTCCCAAATTCTTCTCAATCATCAGCTGTCCTCATCACTTACAATTGGGGTTAATATGCTGGTAATCAAAAAGCAAACACTACAAACAAAGTCTGTGCAGAATTATATCCTGTGACCTCATAAAAGTACAAGAGTTATACAGATGTTTCTTGAAATTTCCTAAAGAAAATGCTGAAGATGAAATAAATTTTAAAATGTTGTGTGTTTCTGGCAAGCAGTAATGAGAGAGAACTTTGTTACTGAAGTTTTTAATCTTTGAAGAGAGAACAAGAGCTAAGAAGAAATAATATCTGTCAGAATACTGGCATTAGAGTAAATTTAGAAAGTTCAACAACTATACAAAATTACTAGAAGTGAGAAGAAATTGGACATCCTTCAAATAGTGAAATGGAATAAACTTTAAGATACAGTAAAAACATAAAAAATGTGACAAAGAAAAGGACAGGCAGATCTGTAACAAAAGGGCTTCAGAGAAAATGCCTGGTTTGGCAATCATTTTAATTAGAGATAGTAAGACATTAGCATAGAGCTCAAAAGAGACAGTGTATTTTTTCGAGCAACACTGTGGATATCAAATTTTCAAAGCTAGAGGCTGGGGGAAGAGGTTGTATTGTTTTATACCTGCTTCAGAAGGTATAAAAATAAAAATAGAAACTTTCTGCAGAAGTGCATGACACTGGACATCCTTATTAGGAACCTGAAGAGAAACATGATAACAAAATTTTATAAACTGATGAGAAAGTTGGTGGTCTAAGAAAGAAATTCTTTCCTTTACAAGCAAGACTTGTATCTGTCAGAATCATTAGCTGCAAAATAAAGGAGCAACTTCAGAAAAGTTGAAAGTGTATCTTTCAGGGATATCCTGTTTATGAAGTAAAAAAATTAATTTATAAAATATTTTGGAGATAAAATGAGGAGCTACTTTTTTTTTCCCTGATTTTATAGACATCCCAGAATTTTTGTGGTTAGGAATGGAAATCTTCTCAGATTTAAAAAAAGTAATGCACATTTTCAGCACTGTTGTTTGTGCTGCCTGTGGAATTCTGAGCTTTAGCTATTTTTGTATGAAAGCAACAGATGAACATGAATGGGTCATGTGATTATCTGTACAAGGTCAGGTTCTTCCTTAAAGGAGCAAACATGCAAAGAAAGCTGTGCTTCTCATTCTAAAATAAACAATGACAAACCAGAAAACTTATATGGCTGCATTTTAAGGGAAATTTAACTAAAATGGGAAAAAAAGTAAGAGAAACTACAAATAAAATTGAGTTTAAAGTGCAAGAAGATAAGGAGATAGAAAACTTACAGGAAAACATGGCAGCATGTAAATTTTCTCATCTCTCTGTTGCAGCCTTCTGAAGAGACACTGGCTAACACTTATTTGCTATATTATGAAAAACTAAATCTTTCATAAGGATCACAACCTTTTTGTTCTCAATCACAAATAAAGAGTAACCATGATGCAATAATAACGTCATAAATTAGATACTTTCACAAAACAATTCTCCCAGCACCTGATGCAGGTTTAAAATAATGAAAGGCATTAAGTAATAGGAAGAAAGAAAGATCTTTTTCAAGGGAAATATATTTCTTAAATTTCTTTTTCCATTTCAATGCTGACCTTTAAGTTAAATAGATAGGTGCATCTTTAAAAGGTAGGTGTGTATGTCACCTGGAAGAGTCATCAAATATGACCAAGCATGTAAAGATTGCATTCTACTGATGTTCAAAGATAATTTTCACAGCTTTCTCAGCCTAGTGAGCCATTATTTCACACAAAGTTGAAGAATGGCATAAATCCACGTATTGATTGACAAACTGTATTTATAGATATGGACTGCAGCAGAATAATGTGAGGCACTTTGTTTCAAAAAAAGAAAAACATTTGCTAAGAGAAAAAAGATTAATAAAAAATAAAAGCTACTAATTAAGTTATTTGAAAATTATTGAATACTACAAGAAATTACTAACGCATACTAGCTAACTTCATTAAAAATAATGAATTTTTGCCAAGAAACTTCTGATGACGTCTTTGAAGAGAAAAAAAATGCAACTTCATTTCAAATATTTTCAAATAAGAATTCCAAAAACCAAAATAAACGTATTACACTCACTGAAGTACTCTTATTGAACTACACCTATGAATCAAGAGGAAAAGCACTATTCTTTAAAAAAATTAAGAAATTAAAAGGATGGAATACGGAGATTTAATCAGAAGATGACTGGAAAAAGACTTTAGGGAAGATACTGAGATGAAACTGGAGTAAGACTATCTATTTTCCACTTTTTTTTTTAGACACTGAAAATAGCATGAAATATGCAAATAAAAGCCATCTCAAGTCGAGATCAATGCATTGCCTATCATCAATGCAATTTTCTGGAATAGCTGTAGAGAAAAAATTTCCTTTTTGTGTCTCTGGAGGTTATGCTCAAAAGTCCAAGGGTGCTGGAGAGGAATTACCAGTAGTATCAACCAGTAGTTGATATTAATGTCTCCTAAGCACTCCTGTAAGAAAATTCATTTTGTGCAGAATAGAAAAGAAAACAAACAAAATAAGCTATCATTACAGTGATTAACTTCTAGTAAAAATTCTGCTCAAATTTTTAAGGAAATTTTCATGCTTCTTTCTCCTGTTATTCATGAAAATAAATTATGGGATATACTGATATAAAATAAATTATTCTGTCAAGGCAGATTGTAAAGAAGAGGCACAGATATTTAGAACTACCAAATGTTTGCTGAAGATACAAAAGACAAAATTTTCCCTAGGTAGTGGAGATGATTTGACCTTCAGAAAACTTGCTTCAGAAAACAATGATTTCTTCTATAAAATTATAACTTCAACCTTAGGCATTAGTCTAGTTGTCTGTTGTGTTTCTAGGACTGCTTGCTGCTGTTTCTTGATAAAAGATGTCTGGATAAAAATATCATTGAGCTCTTTCCAAGAGCTCTTTCCAAGATTCACTCACTATGGGACCGAGCTTTCCTTACCACACCTGTGACTGTGCAAGTGTCCTCAACTTCACTGTGTAGTTACTCTCTCACTCTGCTATAAAGCAGTCCCAAATAGGAATTGACCTGAGGACATCAAGCACTTTTCCTCTTTGTGCTGGAAATAGACTATATATTCGTTATATCCTTGTGGAATTCATGGATGCTATACGAATCATGGGGTCATAGAATATCTGAAGCTGGAAGGGACCGACAAGAATCATCAAGTCCAACTCTCTGCCCCTCACAGGACTAACTAAAACTGAATGATGTAACTTAAGAGCACAGTCCATACCCTCCCTGGGCTCTAGCAGGTTTGGCTCTGTGACGGCTTCCAGTGACCAATCACCTACTCAGAGGAGAAACCTTTTCAAATGTCTCATGTTGCTAAATATCTCCAATGAAGCTTAACAGGCAAATTTATCCCCAAAATCTGGAAGACAAATGTGAAAGACCAAATGATATCCAGAAGGACAAAGGGTGATTTTGAGACTAATAATAATTTTGAGAAAATAGGTGTTTTCTGAATTTATATATCTTCTGTTTTAGTTTGAGAATAAATGCCTGTAATATGGTGTTCTCTTTTTTGCTCATTTTATACATTTGAGAATTACACTATTAATTCACTATGAAGATTTCGATATTAGAATACAACTACTGAAATTTAGACTTCATTAATGCCCTATCAAGGAATTACTTATTTCTTTCTTCCCTCTTCAGACATATATAGAAGTAATTAAAATCACCTCTACTGCATTTTTTAAAATATAAATGCAGTGCTTGATGACTGCAGAGTTGTAATAAAATCATGAGACAGAACTTGTAGGAAATAAAAAATTATCTCCAAGCAACAACACAGTGTTCAGACCACCTAGAAACCAACCCTAGAACAAAAAGAGTAGTGAACCAAGCTTCAGGTCGGCTACTCTTCAGTCAATTCAGCTATCAATTGAACAGAAAATGATAACACTGAAAGAGAGATCCAGAAGGGCCAATCTGAACAGTTAGTGATGGGAAAATTCACATCAATCACTTGTGTGGTCCTGGTTGACTATTAGAACTTCAACACCCCCTTTTCCCTCTGCAGTAAGTACATCTCTGCTTGATGGCACAGCTCACTTCCAGTGGTCCTTGTGGAATGACAGTCTAACCCTCCAAGTGCTGTGTCAGACACGAGCAGGGAGGGCTGAAAGGCTCCACTGCTTCACACATGCATTGTGGGCCCCGTTTTCTCATCCCTCTCCACCTCTGTTCTGATCCAACCTGTGCCAAGGTGCTTTAGGAACACTGATCCTTCATGTGTATCAATGCTGAGCCACCCCTGGTCTTTCTGAGGCTGCGTAACTCACCATGATTGTAAGTGTGTCAGGGTGCCAAGCATCTTCTTGCTCTTCCCCCATCAGTTGGGGTTCTCATTCTGGTA
>VZTN01023000.1:12227-42876 GCA_013400515.1 Erpornis zantholeuca
AATATTTAATTAATAAATATTATTTATGGGTGAGTACATAAATCCTAACAGCATATGCATCAATAACTGGTACTTGACACTTTTGAGTCACCCTAGATTAGAATCCTTGTGTTTTTGACCACAGCAGTACTAAGCATATAAAACTTCAGTATGAACTACACATATTTTCTAACAAAACCTGTTGTGAAATGATAGAAACAGCATTTTTTCATTATATGTAACCACTATGCAAACAGCTTTGTGTAAACATTTAAAGCTCTACAAGCATTTGCAAGAGAAAATAATTGTCTACTGTAACAGTCTAAATTTCTATTTCCTTCTCCAGATTGCTATAATACTCCTACCATCTCAACCTAGTGAGCATTTTTTTTAAATCCTTTTTCAATATGGTACTTCTTTTCATGCTGGTTCCTGTAAAAGATCCAGTGTGTAGGCCTGAAGGCCTCTGCAGTTCAGTATAAACACAGCTTAGTAAAACATAAAAATTCCATTTTTAATGTATTGATCTCATTTCACTGTAGCCAAAGCAAAGCCTAAAGGGTACTGTTACAGTTTTAATGGTATTTTGTTAGTTACTGACATAACAGAGGGCTCAAGGACAAAGCGATGACTTGCTAAAAAATGGTGAAAGTCTCAAAAGATCTTCCAAACTGCCAGCACTACTGAGCTGCACAGCTTTCCTTGTCCACTTGCCTCCTCCTGACAAAGGGAACTTCCTCTACCCTAAGATTGGTAGAAATCAAATGTTTACCTCTGTGATGAGTGCAAAGAGCAACTTATTTTCCTTCCTTGCCCTGTCTTTTTTCCCCTTCAGATAAATCTTTGTGCAAACTTAACAGGTATTGTATCATGAACACAGCTTCCTTTTTTGTTGAGATACTTTCAGCTCCTGGTAAAACTAAGCAAGATCAACTGCACAAGCAACAAAATCTCCCATGCAAAGGAAGAAGTGGAAAAGTATGCCTTGTTCTTCAGAGCTGAAATGGAAAGGATAGTTAAAAGTAGGAATAAACACAGAAGCAGAGTAGGTAAAGGCAAGGTGAAAGAGCAGTGCATTTGTATGTCTGCTGAAGTCTTCTGATTTTGTTTTACTTTTTGCATATGCAGTGTTTTGACTTTGAAAAATTCCAAGCCTAGTACAAACAAGAATATAAACACTTCTGAAACTTGTGTAGTAAACATGTGAACATTGCAAAGAGAAAATTCAAAGAACAAGCACACTGAATTCCTTTTTTCTCCACAGCATTATGATACAGACTTTAATTGTGCTGTCACCTCATCTAAACCTGACCATCCCAGTCCAGATAACAGAAACCAAGTAAGTCTAACGAACATATATATATTATATATAATTTATATACATATAAAAATATATGTATATATACATATAAAAATATTACATATATATATTACATATATGAATATACTGAAATAATGTGGATAACCTTCCATCTTGATAAAAGTGGTAAGACAAAGTGATATATAAGAATAGAAGGTAAATGGTGCAGAAAGCTCAAAGCAGCACTTGATCATTATAAACTGCCATTAGAAAATTCAAACATTTGAGTTTCCAAGAGACAGGCAATACTATTACAAGTGGTTGCCTGAGTACCGGCAGAGAGTCAACAGGCTGAAACAAGAAGGTACTCACCATGATAACGAAGTGGGAGTACTGCCAGTTAAGATTAAGGGGACGAAATAGTGTAGAACAGAGTAGAGATAGTGGAGGAATGAGGAATTTTTAACGGAGAGGTTGCATCTAGTAATATCAGGAATCATTCTGACATGGACTTGCTACACAGACCAAAGCTTCTAGGTTATGGACAGAAGCTAAAAATCTGCCTGAGTGACACTAAAATAAAAGGAAGTATCTTCAACGTTCTAATTTTTATTCTAGGTTTTTTTAGACATTACTGTGATAACAAGAGATATTTTCACAACAGGATTCAGGTTTACATCATGTCCCTGAATTACCCACCTAGTATACCCACCTACCCACCCACCATTTTGACCATGGTTTGAGGCTTCTACCAGAAAACAAATTTTACAAACAAAAAAACAGTTGGTATGCAATTTATACTCAGGTGCTTGGCAGCAGATTGAAAGTCTTACATCATGTCCCATCCAGATAGATTTGGTAAAGTGGGCAGGAGGAGCACAGCTGTAAAAAATTAATTATAAGCAAACCAGATAAAATGAAATGCTTTCCATCTTTTTTAAGTCCATTAGAATGATGACTGAAATAATTATGAATAGCTTGATTTGCTGCAGTGCAACATCTCCTAACAAAATTTCAGGATGGGAAAACTAAAACTGATTTAACACAAAGGGTGATTTCGGATCACAGAAAGAACACAAACCTTTTTAGATAATAAGTATCCATCTTTATACCTGAAATACCTCAAAAATATATTTACAAGTCAGCTGAAAATTCATCCAGAACAGTATAAACTACTTTGTTTCCCATTTGTTTCATGAATGTGACCTGTTAAATTGCAATCACTTTTGTTACTTTATGGGACTTTTTTCAAATTATGCAAATTCCTGCATGTCCGGCTCTTAGCCAAGGCAGTGGTACAGCTGTTCACCATCTCCCAGTTGAACACTTACTGGTAATTTGTCAATTCTGTAGACCCAGAGCTACTAAGCCTCTCTGAGAATGAGGATCTCTTACAATTACTAAGTCTTTTCTTTCTGGAGTAGCCATTGTTCGCACAAGGTCTTCTTTCTTTCTCTGCATAAATAAATTAGGAGAACATGAAAGGAATGAGTTCAAGATGTTTTATCATCATCCCATACTGGGGTTGAGTTTTGTCAAAGCAATATCTAGCTAACATTAAAATAAAGAATCACTGAGCTCTTATTTTAAACAATGTTACCACAAATGAAAGTTGCATAATACTGAAAGTATTGGCTCAAACCAGTAGTTGTGATAAAGAACTGTCACAGAATGTAGAATTCCACTAAAATGCTATTGCCATTGAACCTCTAAAGTGTTCTGTTGTGTTGTTAGTACTATGTTATTGAGTCAAATTACAGAGTCACTCTCTTTAAACATTTACCAATTCTGATTCTCCTCCCAAGAACTTTAGCAACGTCAACATCCTTATGTATTTGCTGACACAGCCTTGTGGTCTGAAACAAGCAAAATGGAACCAGTTAAAATATTCTGCAATATTCTGGCAACCATGTTTGAATAAAAAATCTGAGCTATGAATATATCAATTCCACATAAGATAAAACATGGAGTATAGATAAAAATTCCACGAGAAATTCAACGAATTAAATCTATTTAGTACCAGAAGTAACCAGAAAAGGTTAAAAGTCAGCTGATGAATAAAACCCTAATATATCTAAATGCAAGTATGGCCAGCAAGGAGGGTGGCTAAAGAGAGATGGGAAGTGTATTAACAAAGTTTGTTATTCAGAGCAAAGCCAGGTTCTTATAAGAATACAAGATAGCAGCCAGTGACTGCAATACTTATTATTGATTGTATTTTTAACACGTATGTTTAGTATAGGCTAACATGCAAGTACACAGAGTAGGCCTTTAGTGCTTCTTCTGATACCCTTTGTGATACAGGAAATCATTCTGTTTTCCCAGCTTGAGCCATTCTGTAATTGCCTCCTGCATGTAAAATGAGTACTGCAGAGCAACATGGAAAAGATGTTGGGAAGTGCTCCTATCAGAGTAAGTAAAAACACACTGATATTTGGCAAATATGGATGACAGCCAGGACTTACCATGCTCTCAACCAAAATAAGTCTGCCTAGCTGAAAAATTAAGACAGACGTCAAGGTCACAAATAAGCTGGAGTAAGAAAAATGTGGGAAAAAAAAGTAGGAGAGTCTACATCAACAATAACGTCTGATTTACAGTACTCAGCAAATGTAAAGGAGAGATCACCTGCTACCAGCTTCTGCATGATTGTCTTTTTCAAATTAGAATCTGCTATTGGGTACACGGGCTGCAAGGTTCTTCTACAGTCTGAGCCTTTGAAAGGAGTTGGGATTTTTTTTTTTAACACTGGGTACTATCAGGCCTGTTACTGAAAATTACCTTCCTAAAGAGCGGTGCCCTTTGAGAAAACAGCAGCATGCAGGTTGCATTTGAAGTGTCTGTTGTGACATTTTAATTTGGATGGGATCTAATGCAGAGAAAAGGAAAGAAAAAATCACAAACAAACCAACCATCTCCAACTCTGAAACGTGAACCAGTACAAATAAATTACAACTGTTAAATACTAAACTTGGTGGTGTCAAAAACTAAAATTGGGACTGTATTAAAGGTAATGAATCTATTGCTAGTAGCAGCACCAGTTAGAAATAACTCTCTTGGAACACGTGATGCCAGCTGTAAAAAGTCACACTCAGTTGTCTTTAGAGTTTAGCAGATGGGGATGTTAGTTCTACTAGCAAGACCATCTTTGGTAACACAGCTAAGCCAAATGAATAATAATAGGTAAGTTTGATTCTGGTTATGGAGACTATTATAAAAGTTGAGTACTGGTAAATTCAATACAGATACAAAGAAGCTACATAAAAATGGTATAAATTCTAATTTTCCTCTGCAGACAGAAATAATACATAAGACATATTCATAAGAAATATTCAGGCCAATAATAAATAATCCTGAAAACTGAGAATAAAAGTTACAATTTTGTAAGAACTAACATGCCTACAAAAACATTCAATTATTACACATGGTAAACATTATATCTTCATTACCAAAATAATTTAAACAGAGATTTAGTCTATACAGGTAAATCCAAAATAAGCATATAAAGCTAAGCCTTTATATAGATGTATGCGTTACAGTTGACTCAATTTTAGCAACCTTTGCTCTAGGGAAGCTGTGTGAAAAGAAGGGGGTTGGCATTTCTATCGAGTTTCCAGTATTGGAAGTTTCTCTCATGGGAGTTCATTTAAAATGTTCACCTAGTTCTTACACCAGAGTTCCTCATTGTTAATAATCTGACTTTCATTATACTTTAATGCAAACAGGTTGTCATACTTAACAGACAAGCAAATAAAATCCAGAAAATACAGCTATTAAAAATGTCAAGCGTGCACAACATAAATATGCGGACCATGCAGGTTTCCTATTTAATAAGTGCAATTTTTATAGCTCTTAGTAAATTCAGAGCATAACCCTAGCTAATCTGCAAATCCCAACATGGTAAAAGTTGCTTTACACATGGCTTTTCATAAAGAAACAAAACAAAAGTTAAAGAAAAAAATTAACTCAATAAATAAATAAACATTAAATCTTTCATAGCCACCTTCTGATCAAGACAAGGGGATCTTTTCTTTAAAATTAACTTCCCAAAATTACATTTTTACAGTGTCATGGGCACAAGGACTACACTTACCATTTTGTACTCTTCTCCAAGACCAAACTCCTCTTCTGCCAGTGGATCCTCAGTTTCCTTCCAGCCTGGGACAAGGTCTGAGACGGAGCTCAAAGGGCAATGTTGCCTGCGGATGAAACACAGAATGTTCTTCCTCATTTGTTCTTCACAGCGTACCCGTGAACCTTGTGATGGATGAGATATTACTGTCTGTCATTAGAAAGAACTCTAACCACAGTTCTGAAATTGGAAGCAATGCCCTAAGTAGCCAGGCTGTTGTCGAAAGTCTGGCTCATGGTGCGCGGCCGCTGTTTAGCTTTCCCACGCGAGTGCGGGCACCGCAGGCTCGGGCTGCGCGACACTGCGTGTACACACACACAAGTGACGTCACTGGCTGCTGCCAGCTGACGTGGCGTGGAAAGAGAATGTTAATGACGTCAGCAATTAAAGACAGAAACCCGTAGCTTTTACCTTGAATCCAGACATATACGTCAGCCACAGATCTAAAGACGCAACTTCGCACATCGCTCTGCTGCGTCTCCCAGCAGCCACAAGACAGAGGCGCCAGGAGTGCGCCGTGGCACAGCCCCACGTGCCTACAGCACCACTATCAGGGATTTCTCGGACCCGGCGCCGTGACGCCATACCCAGCCCGGCACAGGCATCCCCTCCCAGCCAGAGCTGCCCGCCCATGGCGCTCCCTGGGGGGCGGGGCCGGGAGGGGCGGGGCGCGGGCGAGCGGGAAAGCGGGAGAGCGGGAAAGAGGGAAAGAGGCCGCCTTGGCCACGTGACCCGCCCGCGCGGAGACNGACAGCGACGACGGCGACTGGGACATTGGCGTCGTGCGGCAGGAGCCGCAGGTGGGCCTGAGCGTCTCTGCGCCTGGCGCCCGCCAGCTATGGCCGGGCGTTCTCGGTGTGGGAGTCGGCCTGGGCTTGAAACCGTGCGGGGAGCGGAGCGCAGGTCCCAGAGGAGGATGCGGCTGGTGCTTCCTCTTAGGCTCTTTCCCACCAGAGTAATGCTGGTGTACCCTCCATCCAGCAAATGAAACCTGAATTGTCGGGGTTTAACTCATTACATAACCCCTCAATGTTTATTTAAAAGTGCTTTCTCCTCTCAAGTAGCAGATCCTAGTCCTAATCATATTTCAGCATGACAGTAAATTTGAAAGTGTCCGAAGGCCTGTAAAGCTGTTTTATATCTTAAATCTCTTGAGAATGTTTCTTGCTAACTTGCAGGTTTCAGTAGTTTTATTGCATATAACAGGTATGAAGTATCCATTAGTGCGAGGTAGATGCTGTGAGGCTTTTTAAGTGTGGGTTTGTCTCATAACCAGAATTGAAAAATGGAAGTATAACTGAATTCTTGAAGTCTCAGGCTAACGGTTATATAACTGGTTAATAGCCAGGGTTTTATGGGCCTTGATCTTGAAATAGAGGTTCTTATCCAAAGATGTGCGTTATTTGAAAATTGTTGTTTGAGTAGAATAAAAACAGGGCTAAATTGTTCTACTGACTGTTTCTCACCTTTGGTTCTCTAGACACTTTCGTTAGTCTTTGCAAAAGTTATTGCAAAGATGTGCTACAAAGTACTGCAAAGATTGTATATTTGTAAGTTATAATGTTGAGACTTAAAAACTTATCATAAAAGAACTTCGATTCATACCTACTTCTGTCTCTAAGGAAACTAGTAAATAATCATCTTCTGCTTACCAGTGTACGTAAACGTTTTGTACGCTTGAAATAGCTCCAGCAGCAATCTTCAGCTGCATCTGCAGCTTTAATAGAGAACAAATCTATGATGCTTTTGAAAAGAACTTAAATTGGGCGACTGTCTGATATATAAACTAGTCTTTTTGTCAGTGCATTTTTTGGCCAGAACGTTTGATACAGCACTACAAATGCCTCTATCACCACAGAATTAGGATGACAGAGGAACTGTAACTCTTCACAGCAGTGGACTTCTGCTGTTAGGCCAGACAGCTAGTCACCTAGGTCCCTTGACTCAAGCTCAAATTTTCATATTGATAGCTGTATTTTTAACATTGTACTCTGCAACGTGTGAAATGTAAAAAAAAAAGGTACATAAATGCATTGCAAAGTTTTTCTAGTGTCATAAAATGGAAAAGAATCTTAATTGAAATCAAATTATGGTAAGAAAAATTGAGAGTAGCGTGGGAGGATAGCAGATCTATTGAGACAGAAGATATTTCCATTTTCAGAGAATGGAACCTTTCAGAAAAATTGATTTTAAAACTTAGGCTTTATAGTAGACCCTGAACAGATCTACAGAGATGGAAGAACAAAAGTTTTATGTTACTCTTTTCCCTCTTTTTCTGTGCTATGTCCTTTCAGAGATTATTAGTGCTTTTACACTGAACCAAGCTTGATTGTTTTTGCATTGAAACAGTCTCCAGGTTTTGACTTAATTTCTCTTTGTTTATCTAGCAGTTGGATCAATTGTTGCAGGTGGACAAGAATGAGGCATTAAAGAAGGCTCTGTTTCGTGGCGATGTGTCATTAATTGAAGAACTCTTAAACTCAGGTGAGGAAAGTCAGTTACAAAACTGAATGTTTTTAATTGCACTCTGCAAGAATACTAACCATCTCATTTAAAATAAAACTTTATATCCTTTACTGGAAACATTCACATGTTCGTACATGCACTCAACACAATATTTTGAAATATTAAATTACTTTTTGAATGACTGAGATTAAGTATTCCAGCCCATTCCTTCTAATTTATGTTTCTTCTGTCAGTCAGGAGCCCTGAAAATTGAGAAAACTATGTTTGAACTGTGAAATAAGGTGTTTCTTTGTGTTCAGATGCATCTTTAAAATGCAAACAGCAATTACAAACACTGAATTTGAGGTAATTTAAATTGAGGGAGGGAATTCAGGGTGTGGTCTTACTTTTCCGTCTTACTTACTTTGGTGTTGAAGGTTGTACAGCATGGGGTAAGGAGGGGAGGCTAGCCTTTTCTATTTTAATGTTCCCCCAGTTTAGAAATTCCTCTTTTTTTTTTTTCTTTTTCTTCACAGCATTGTTAAGTGTCTGGTATGTGGCCTATGTAATACTGCTGTCCTGGCAACATCAGCTGAACAAAGATTTTGTGATTCTGAAAGGTCTAACAGGCTTTATGTGGCATTTGTCACTAAAAAGTAGTCCGTTTTAACACTGAAAGCCCTTTTTCCTGTTCTCTTACTCAGTATTTGTCTTTAATGTGTTTGTTAATCAGTGTTAGGAAGATTGGATCACTTATTGAAGCATCCAGGGCAATCAGAAACTGCATAGCTGAGTTGACCTGCCTAGTGATAATTGTCGGGAAGTTCTGCTTCAGCAAGCAAGGAGAATATAGTAACCAAGAGCTTGTTCTGTGAGGAAAATCTGTCTTAGGAAAGAAAGTCGTTTCTTGGTTAGCAATGGGCTTTTCTGAGGTTTTGAAACAATGACATTATTTGCCCTTTTAGAAGACAAATGTTTCTCACCACAGTGGGAGAATGGTTTTCTTTTAAAATTAAGCAAAACTATTGCATGGACTGAAACACAAGAAGTGCAGTACAAGAGTGAAATACATCTGTCTTGCTGTGAGAAAATATATTCGTATTTATGTGTAGAGTTTTATTGATGTCTGTGCATCAGATTGCTTAATTGTTTTGCTACACCATCCAATTTTATTCGTATTGCAGTCAAACAGCAATAGTTCACTTTCTGTGCTGATGCCTGCTACACAGTGGACAGTTCTGTGCTGTTGGAAGATGGTAATAGGTTTCTGTAAGAACATAGGTTTAGGTTGAAGATTCATGTAGTCTAGTTTCCTGTCTCCTGAAATGAACAAGGCAGTATCATAAAAGAATATATAATTTACTTAAAATGGCATCAACAGTAAATTCTGACCCACCCAGTACGGTTCTGCAAAGCAGTAGAACACAGTACCTATCACAGAGGTCTTTCTGAAGAAAAGTAACATTGTCCTTCAGAGGATCTGTGCTCAGATGAAATCTTTGCCTCCAGGATTACCTTTAATGTATGTTTGGTAGAGCTTTTAGGAGGCTCTCACTACCAGCAGTTAGCCAAACTCAAGGTTTGTGTTGGAAGTGGATTTCCTAGCAACAGCTGGGGCAGTTTCTTCAAGTAGAGTGAGATCATGTTGTCTTCTGGCTTGGTTAGGTTTTGCTTTAGTATTTTTGATGCTGAGGCAGTTTTACAGAGCTCCTTTAGGAGATGGACTAGCACAGTGGTTTTTCTTACCATGTCTGTTAAATGGCAACTTAAGAAAAAGTTTCTGAAGAAGTACATGTCACAAAAGATAATGCAAGCAAGTAGCACCTTCATAGATGACTTGGATCAGCTTGGGGAGTAAAATACCTAACACTGTGTAATTCATGGGTTCCATTTCCTAAAATGGAATTAAAAGTTACGTCCTCATTACATTTTACACTGATTAAAGATATGACTGTGATTAAAGATATGACAAATCCTCTGTTTTCCTTCGACAGTTCATTCTACTTACATCTTTGAAAGAGTACTAGAGCTCATCTCATCTATTGTGAGCCAGTTCAGGGAATTATAAGTAGTAGTAAACTACAGGAATGGGAGAGTGCCTAGTGTGTGAAAATCAATTTCACAGCCAGTTTAGGGCTCTGAACCCTGAGTCAGGTGACCACCATAGCTGGCCCAGCAGAGAGAGACATCAGCAGCTCTGATATGATACAGCTTTAAGGTAATGTGGGAACAGACCTAAGTGCTGACAGACTTAAATCAATACTTCTACTTGCATCAGTTTGTTTCCTAGCTGTAATTTGTGAGGCCGTGTAACTGAAAAGCTCCTCTGCTCATACCTACAAAGGAGCAGAGATAATGGCAGGTGGGGGAGCCCAGATAATACCCTGGTCCAGCTCATCCCAGGCCCATCATGGAAGCCAGGAGCCTATCACAGGCCCACCTCTACAGTCTCAGAGAAGCAGAGAAGCCCATGGGCAGGCAAATTACAGACACAGTGCAAGGGACTCCCAGGGCTGTAACGTAAGGTCCTGGTGCCTGGGAGCCAAGCGACCGTAGAGATGGGAATGATTGAAAGCTGTGCCAGTCACAGGAGTGGGACCAGAGGTCAGAGGCCTATGTGTCCGTGATGCCAGCAGCTGGTGGGATAGATGACAGGACGATAGTGGTGCTACTGTGTTCATAAGAGTGCTCTGTTGATCACTGTGGCCAGTGGGGTGTGGGGGTGTGTGTGTGTGCCTGCTGGGAATAAACACACAGAATCAATATGGGTTGGACCTGGGGTTGCGGAGCTGCAGCAGCCTCATTTCTCTCTGGCTGTTGGATCTGGCCTGATTTTTCACTAAAAAGTTTTTTCTGGGCTTCACTGTTTCATAGGATTTCTTAAGGGCCATTTTAAATGCTGAACTAACACTGCTTGCTTCAATAACAGCTCACGTAATGAGAGTAATAACCTATTTTTGTAGGTGAGGCATTTCTGGTTCAGTCAACAACTCCTATAACCAAACAGCCTAGAAGCCCCATGACTTTTCCTGCTTCAGTTGTCCTTTCTTTGTCTTCCTCTGGGATTACAGCTTGTTTGTATTGGGACTTTCACACTGAGTGGTACTTCAAGGCAGTCATTACCAAGATGGTAGGAGACTGGAGGACAAACAACATATTACCAAATAGGCCATTCTACTTCTAGAACTTAGAAAAAGCACAGTATCATGGCAAATACTGGCTTCTATACCTGTAAAGAAAGCATTGAGGGAAATGCCTTCTCAAGAGTTTTAATAAGTCTCTATATAACTGCCAAATAGATCATTTGTCACTATTGTTCTGATATGTATTAAAGTAAAAAGCTCTAGATGCGAGCTGTAGTTACATGGACTGCTTTTCTTTTTATGAAGAAAAGAGACCTTTTAAGGCTGACAGGGTGACAGTTTTCAGCGCTTTTTTTCTTACTAGTATTACTTCAGTGGGCTGTTGAATATCAGACTTGCTAGATTCTTGAAGTGATTACAAGGAAGTTCTGATATGACTGCTAAGAACATTTGCTGGCTCCCCTTATAGAACTTCTATGGGCTTCAATGAAAAGTTTTGTACACTGCAGGCAGGCCAGTGTGCTATGGACATTAACTGCAGCTAGAATGTGTACATTGCTAAGGAGATTTAATTGTGAGTTCTATGGCTTGCAGGTGTTAGAATGCTTCAACACATGGCTTTCATTGAATTGCTACCTCTTTATTGATTCTACAATTCCAGTGATCTTAAGAAATTAAGTAATCAATCCAAGGGCAGTGATCTGTTAGTCCCTCAGCTTTAATAACTTTATACTGCTACACTGAAGGCATCTTGGACGTACCAAGTACCAAGACAGGGAAAGTACACATTTTGCATGAGAAAGTATGCTTACAGTTACTTACAGTAACTGTCAAAAATTTCTTAGGATAGTTTTGGGGTTTTTTTCAGAGTGTTTTTTCCTTAAGAAGTATTTTTGATTATCTGTAGTCACTGTAGGACTAATGTGGAACCAGCTGATGGAAACTTTTCTAGAGGAAGTAATATTTGTTGAAGGATTAAAAAATGCATAGAGGTTTTTATTAGAAAGTTGTCAGATGAGTGCCTCACTCTGGTACTTGCTTCTCAGTGCATTTGGGAGGGCTGGGCTGTCTGGCAGGAATTCTTCTAGTCACTTTAGTCGTTCTGAGTATTATAAAGAATAACAAACAATTCAGGTGATTGTCTTTGAACCTTGCATAGTCTCCTATTTCTCCTTTTTAATGAGAAATATTTTGTTAGTATCGAACGCAAATGTGCTAGCTAACTGTCTTGCAGGACAGACAACAAAAGGAGCTGTGAAACAGGAAACCCTAGATATTTTGATCTTGATTGCCTGGCAAGCAGTTTGCTTCCACAGCAGTCCTCTTGGCTTGGCAAGAGTCAAAATTTTTCATTTTGATTGAACAACGCTATTGCACAAAAGTAGAGAAAACAGATTCTGTGTGCTTATATGAAATTACTTTTGCAGCTAAATTTTTGAGGGTTTTTATGTAGTCTTTTTGTGGTGCTTAACTCCTTGGATTGAGAATTGGGCTTCATTGATGTCAGTTTAAAAGTTGTTTTCTGGTGTTCTAAATAAAGATGAATTAAAAGAAAGAAAATGCCATAAGATATTTTTCTCCCATGTACTAAATTCAAACAGGGTGTAACTTTTGTAATGATATGTATTGAGAGTTAAGTTTTATAAAAACCATGTTGGTTGTGATGTAGTTTTATGATTTTAATTTCTTAAATTTTGACAGGAATCAGCATAGAAACTACCTTTCAGTTTGGATGGACTCCCCTGATGTGTGCAGCCAGCGTGGCTAACTTTGCAGTAGTACGGCTTCTTCTGGACAGAGGTGCTAATGCGTGTTTTGAAATAGGTAAGATGGGAATGAAAAATACTGGCTGGAAATGCTCGGTACCAGACATTGTCCCTATCCTTATTCTCTTGTTTGTGTATGTAGGGGAAAAAAATGAAAAGTTCACAGTGGAACTGGGACCTGCTCTACCTTTCACAGTTTTGAAGGAAAACTAGGAGTTTTAAAGTAAAAATTGTGTTCTTGGAATTGATCTGGAATCAGTTGATGCGTTTTCTTGTTCTTTCTCTCAGTTCCATTTTCCCCCACACCTCTCAAACCCCAAATACTTTTTTAAAAAGTGTTTGGAAGTACTTGCTCAAAAATTGTAGTATAAAGTTGTGCAGGTTAAGCTTCCTTTGTTTGATCCTGTGATGAAGTATGTACATGCAGAAACCAGATACCATCTCAAACAACATGAATAGCTTTCCAGTTAATGGGAAACTCATGTGGACTTCTCTAAAACTACAGTGCAATTTTACTATTTTTTATTAAAAAAACTGTTCTTCCGTGTGTTGCTAGATCACCTTTTTCTGCAAGAGTTCAGTGCAGCTTCTAAGTAGTATCAGTTCCTCTGTCAATTTTTATGGCCTAATACTAACTCTTTTTCTGCTTAAATTGTGGTTATTTTCAATCTCTTCCATTGCGTTGGAATATTTATCCCACAATACTGCCAAGTACATAAAAGCAGTGATCATATTTTCCAGTAACTTGCCAGTATTTGCAGTAGTGGTAGACTGAAAAGCAGATGGTACAAATCTAGCTCTGAAAATTATCTCTAACCTCATAGCAATTGATCAGAGTATGAGATTAGAGTATATTGCCTACACCAAAAGCAATTGTACCTTCTTCTAATCACTGTCTTTGTAGGCAATTTCAGAGAACTTCTATATGTCTGCCTACAGCTCATACCTGTTCCTTGTTTATGGCTGTAGAAAGGTATAAATGGGACAAAAACTGCTATGGATGATGGTTCAGGCTGACCAGGTAACCAAATGCATGGCATTTTTTCATTTGTGTGACCTACTGTCTTTGCCCAAAGATCAGGTAGGATCTTTGCTAGGATCAGGTTTCTTGGTTTGTTTCAGTGTTAGATTGTGTAGGGAAACTGTAACTAGGGCATATGGGCAACAGAGTACTGTCCAGCCAGGAGCAGCCTTGTAAGTCATTGATTTGGGTCAGGCCACATGTATTCAGTAAAGCTGTGACAGGGGGTACTAAATCTCTAAGTACTGCTATTTTTTATGTCAGCAGGCAATCCTACAAGTGATCCTATATTAGTTAGCCTTTAACGCTTATAATCCTAACTAACAGCTATACTGTTAATCAACTTGAGTCACTCCCCAATCATTCTTTGTAAGTAGTTACTTAATTTTACCCTTTTTGGTAGTTGACAAGAACTAATATATCATTCACTATGTGATGGGTTCAAAATGTTGCATTCTTGAGGAATAATTTCTCCAGATCTACTGGATTTTTTGTCTAGTCTGAATATAAACATCTTTTTTTGCAATCTTTTAGCAGTTTTTCTCTGCAAAAGAGAAATCTAAGAATTACAAGGTGTTTCTTCTCTTCTGTCTCTTGGTCACATGTAGCTATAGGTAGGCTAACAGAAATTAATTTCCCACTCTTTATCACTACCTGAGATAATGAATACAAATATAACTGCAGGTTCCTCCCAAATATCATTCCCAGACTAACAGCGCTTATTTAAAGTCCTGCCATCTTTCTATTCATGTTCTAGTTGATAACAAGGTTAAACATTTTGAGTAAAAATTGTCAGCAAATAAATTAATTTCTTCATGAGGCAGTTGAAAATTAAAAGATGATATATTAAAAAAACAAATTAATTCAAATGCAGAACTAAGTTGCAGAGATGGGGGACAAGAAGTAGTGAGAGACAGAGCGGTGGTGGTAAAGTACATAACAAACTTTTCATGTTTATACAGAAATCTGACCTCATTAAAGAATGAAGAGGTTAATTATACACATTCTTAAAATTTGTACAAGAAAATTAGAAAATATGTTTCAAGCCTTGATGGGATGTGTAGTGGGTACAGCTAATATTATACTTCCTAAATGGATGAAGGCATGCTGGAACTTGTGAACAAAGTTGTGCAATAAACAAAATGAGCAGTTACACAAATGGCAGTCTTCTAAATGACACTGTGGCCAACTAACTTGATAAGGTCTTTGAGGTGTTATGTTTCCCATATGGAAACCATGGTAATCATGGGAAAGGAGGTCTCCTGTGTTCTGTGGGCATGGCAATTGTACACTTTCAGTTTGTGAGCTAAGGTGGCATGTAACCCCCAGCTGGTTTCAGAGCTGGCGTAGTAAATAGTAGTAAATATGCTGGTATTCTTACCTGCTGTGTAGATGCTCTTTAAATCTACATCTAAACCACCTTTAATACTCCTTCTGCCACTACTGGACCATAGTAAGTTAATAAATTTAATTCTTCCTCCATAAGATGTATTATAAAGCCCTTTTCCTTCAACTGTCCTATGTATGGGCCTCTGTTCTCCCCAAAATTGGTGTCCCGTGTGTTTGTAGTACATTTCATGTACCTTTTTTTATCCATTGCAGTTAACTTCCTGTCAGCAGTTACTTCCTTTTACTGGAGGGGAGGAACCGGGAGTGAATTTACTGGTGTGGAATGTGTTTTGAGAAATAAGTATGTATAGTTAAGCTCCTACTGTAGTTTTGGGGTACTTGCAAAGTATTCTAAACTTCAGTAGGAATAGATGCTTTACCACTGTAATTCACTCATCGTTCTGAGTATCTCCTCAGGTGCATATGTCTTACCTGATCATTCTAGTGATTTTCACAAAGAGAAAAACAAGATTGTTAGCCATTTCCAAATAGCATAGAGTATCAACACCTGATTAACAACTCTAGCATGTATAAAGACTTATAAAGGAACTTCTGGATTAGCATGGTATTTACATTTACATACCTAATTCCTTAACTGCAAATTTCCAAACAGATAAATACACTGTGTTGATGGCAGCATGTACTGCACAAGCTTCAGAGGAGAACATCTTGAACACTGTTGAACTGCTTCTATCAAGGAATGCTGATCCTAACCTTACTTGCAGGTATTGAAAACCCCACATCTGTGAATACAGTAAAATATTATTATATTTAATATTATTATTCAGAGGCACATTTATAGACATAGCTGTTGGTGGTGGTTAAGATGACATGTACATACTTGTCATTTCACTGCTGTTTGTATAAGAAAAGATTAGTGCTCTAATAGTTAGATCTCTTAATACAGTTGTTAATCTGAGTAAATAACACTGTGATCAGCTTTATCAAATTGTAAGTATGTTCTTCAGCTGAACAGAATATAAATTAATTATTCACTTCACTGAAGTATAAGGGGAAGAAATATGTCCTCTGCTCTGCCTTTCCTAAATCATATTGCCTCTTCTGCATAGGGATGGAAGTTAAATCAGTTCATTATTTAAATTCATGTCCTACTTTAGAGCTTTTTGTGAATATCTGGCTATATTCTTTTCACAGAGTGCTTCCTGTGGAAAACAAAATTCTGTAAATAAAATACATTTATTCCACTGCAATCTGGAATCATTTGGGTTAAGAGATTAAGCTCATTTTAGAAACAAGTAATAAGGTCCTTCTTCAATTACGATTTTGTGTTTGAGCAGTTTGAAGTAGTGCATTGTGACATGTCTGTAGTTGTGCAGTCTGATGAGATGTTTCATTTTGCATCAAAAAGAATTAAATTCTGGACTGACCCCAGGATAAACTGTCTTGCCTCTACTAAAAAAAATGCTGTTTAGGTCAACTGGTTTTTCAACTACCTGAATTTTTTTATACCACACCTCTTCCATCACGTTACCTGGGATATGTAGACTGAGTAGCTCTAAAAAGAATAGAATTGAAGGCCTTTGGTTTTCTTTAGTAGAACTCAATTACTCAAGGCTCTGAACCTCACTGTGAGCTTAGTACGGATAGACAAGGAGGAAACAGTTCTGCTGAAGTGCAGCTGATGTCTGGTACCAAATATAAATGCCATTCTTTTATTCTTACCAGAGAGACTAGAAATTGTTCATGCGAAATCTACTTATTCTGAAATAATTACATACTGTTGTCAGATAGCTGGGTGTTAGAATAAACATCCTGCTTTAAAAAACAGGGGAAGTCTTTGTATTACTAACTTTGTCTTGGGTGTTGAAAATGTAAGCGAGAGTGCAAAGCTGCAGGTTTGCATTTGGACTGGCTTTTGGCTAAACTTTGGAGGAAAAGAAAGTATGAATGCTGATGTAAGGTAGGAATTCTTATTTTTAAATTTTATTTATAAACTTAGGGTATGTTTTGCATGGTTGATCTTTATATACAAATACTTATTTACTGTCTTTCTGTGTCCTTAGACCTTGTGCTAACATGAGTTTTTCATGCATCCAGCTGATGTGGTTGTGGCTTTTTCACTTTTGCAATAGTAGTCTTTTCCAAATGAAAAGATAAATTAAGTGACAGTCAGAAATGTCATATTGGTGTCAAGTAAAAGCAGAGGCTTAAAAAATCCAGACCTTGTCATCTCAAATCTTCAAGCTACCTTTATGCCTTTCCAGTATTTGACATTTGTGCATGCCACTCCGTTATTGGGTCTGCTCAGGCAGCAGCTGCTGTTTCTCATGGACTTCTTGCTCTGTGTTCAGAAATGAGAATGAAACACAATAAACTGGCTTATGTGACAATAAGGGATCAAAGAGCCCCTCTCTGTGGCACTTTCACCTGTTTCATTAGAGCAAGCAGGGTGTTCTGTGAGAGTGATCAGAACTGTCAGTGAGTTGAGATGATTGTGAAAGTACTTCCTGTGTGATCAGCTTACCACAGGTGTTAAGAGCTAAGATGCTCATGATTTGGCTTTCTCAGCATGCAAGAACCAGAATAATTCTAGGAAGCCTCTCTTTTGTCCACCAACCACTGGAATGTATGTGAATGCAAAGCAGAATACTTAATGTTCATGTAAGGCAGGGTTTAATGTTTATCCTTTCTCTGTTGCACTGTCAGGGCAACCAGTAGGCTCTTTCATTTCATGTCATCTGGAGGTGAGACACAGAAAATTGGGGGGTTGGGTCTAATTTATTAAGAGTGTGTGGAGTAGGAAAGGACTAGTGAGAAAGAGATTGATTTTTGAAATGCAAAGAGAGAAGGTGAGTCTTTGCAAGGGGATACAGTGCTGAAAAGAAAGTATTCAGTAGCATAACTTAGGATATTTTTGCTAAATCAAAATTGGAAACTGAGTACTGGTGGCTGTAAAAACAGAATGTAGTGTATCAAAGCTTAAGTGCTAGCTAAAGGGTTTTGAAAGTCAAACAAGGAGTAATGGCCAGGTGAAACAAGGAGGCACTGCTCTGAATAACCATTGTAGAGCTACTATAGCCTGAATGCTTCGTTTAAGTGACTGCTACTTTGAGAAATGTTTTGCTTATCTCATGCCATTCACCTTCCTTTATAGGGCCTGGAAATCTTTAAGTAGTGTTTTTTAAAAACTTTTTTTAACCTGCAGTGCTTTCTTAAAGTTATACTAAAGTATGTTCTTCCAGTATTACTTTTCATATAGGGTTTCCCACTTCATCCTTAAATTCCACTAAGCCAGAAAATGGGCAAATAGATATCTTCTGTTGCTGTGAACACACTTAATTTCTCAGTTCCAGGCTTAATGTGCAGCAGTGGAGTGGTGAAACTGGCTCCAAAACCTTCTGAAGATGCCTGCTGTTTATCTGAAGCACTGTTCAGATAGTTACAGAACAATAGACTAAAATAGTGTCTTGCAGCATGATTTCCCTGCTTTGGGATCTCAATAAGAAAAGATTGAGTCTAAGCTTCGGGTAAAATTGTTTTCTACCTGTTGTATTTTTTCTAGTGTTATTGATACATTGGTCTAGTTAATAAACATATATCCAGTTATGAGACTTTACTTACAACTTGTCAAAATCACCAACTTGAAATACTGAATTTTCTATAGATGTCTATCCCGTGGAAAGAAACCTGTCTGGAAATAGGAGACAAGTCCTCTCCTTCCTCTTATGAAATTTTCAAGGAAAGTGAACTTGTCTTGCTTGTGATCATGATCCCAAACCCAAGCATGTTTATTTGTCAAGTGCGGTGAATTCTGCACCATGGATTCAATTTAGTTACAGCTGTTCAATACATTTTTGAGTCAGATAGCTTGCCATCTAGGAGATAAAACTTTATCACGAGTTCTGTCATGGCTCCTGATTATCCATGGTAGGCAGCTTCAGGGTAGTAGGGCCATTCAACTCAGCCTGTTGTCTTGCAATATAAATTTTGCCCTATTTTTTCCACAAGGTGAAGTAAGCCTATAAGAACTTCTCATTGTGTCTTTGTGTACATATCACATAAAAAGTTTTGGATGGCCCTAAAACCTGAAAAAGCTTATTTTGTCTTTTTTTATCCAGTTTTGTCTTTTTCTCCAGTCTTAATATAGAAAGCAGAAATACTTAGAGCCTGAAGCTGTGTTAGAGGATGTTTACATTGGATATTAGGAAAATGTTCTCCTGCCAGAGGGTAGTCAGGCATGGGAACAAGCTCCCCAGGAAAATGGTCATAGCACCAAGTTTGGCAGAGCTCGAGAAGCATTTGGACAACACTCTCAACCAGGTGGTATGATTACTGGGGTTGTCATGTCCAGGGCCAGGTTGTGGGTCCCTTCTAACTCAGAATTTTCTGTGATCCTAAAGATAAAAACAAATAAACAAAATCTCTCTTCATTTGCATGAGACCCTGCTTCTTATGTAGGTGCTGCAAAGATGGAAGCAAACATAGTTAGATGTTTAATTACTAAATTGCTTATATGTCTTTTAAGATTTTATTTACTGACTATGACTTGAGTATCATATTCAATATGGACAAATGTCATGTGGTAAATTGTACTATACAAAAGGATGTAATGGGTGTTTGGGCAAGGTCATCTGCAAGCCAGACTGCTGAAACACAGCAGTTCCTCAAAATAAGAGAAGGATTCTTAATGTGATGATTATCACTGCACTCTCTATGAACATTTTTAGATTGCACTAAGATGTACCAATACATTTAGTTTCTCTTCAAATTAAGCAGGAAACAGTGGATTTGCCGTGTTAAAGCTTGCTGTTGTCGTTGTGGGGGTTCATTGCAGGGTTAGGAAAACAAGTTTTGTTTTACCCAATGCTCTCATCTCCCTCTTGTGGCCCTACATGTAAATGGACTCTGCTTTCATGGGGTGGCTCAGGGCACCCCCTCGCATGTAGAGGTGAAAATTTGTGCAGCATGTATGTATTTGTATCTGAAATAGCTTGTAGCCTTTGAAATTAAAACTCAAGCGTTAAAGTGGCATGCTTCCAGTGGTAATAGCACAATCACATTGATGGACCTTTTAAATGTTTTATTTATTGAGCTTTACTTGCAAATTGAGAAGTTTTTTCAGTGGTTTTAATGTCATCAAGTTGTTGGCTTGATTTCAGATATCATGCCTGCAGTACTGTAAAGCTGTAACTACATCATATTCTTTGGAGAAAAGATATTCTGTAGTCTCAGGGCTTTTGTTTAGTATTTTTCCTTTGAAAAGGCAGAAAGTAATTGTGAAATAGTATCAAAATTTCAAAAAAAAGGTTGAGAGCAGGAGAAATGAAAATAAAATCAGGTGTGATTGGTCTGGTTTTGCAGTCAGATGTAAATACTTCAAAGGTGATGGGTTGGAAAGTTCGTCAGAGGCTAACTACCACTGAAAAGAAATAAGCATGGGAGTCAGTGTTCACATTGGGCAAGTAAGTTTGAATTTTGTTCCTACAAATTATTAGGCTAAAATCACCTTCTGCTTATTGTTTAAAATATAGATATCTGTATATGTCTTTGTATAGATATCTCTATGGAGACATAGAAATAGTGAGATATATAGATATCAGTTATTAATTTGAAGAGGGAGATCAGTTTTTCTCTATTTTTCTAGTAATCTTCATAGGTTCACAGGGTATTTCAGGTCAGAAAGGATTTCGGGAGGTTTCTAGTCCAACTATGAATACTCTACCTCTGTTGTGAAGTTGAGCTAGGTTGCCATCTGGTTTTGAAACCCACTAAAGATAGAGACTAAGAAACTTCTCTGTGCAACCAGTTCCACTGATTGGCTGTGCCCCATGGTAGAATGTCTCCTCACATTCAGTCAGAACTTATTCTTTTGTAGTGTTGATGAACTAAATTAGTTCTAGACTGATGCAAATCCTTTTGCTTCATTACCAGGTTCCTTCCCTTTGTTGACTTTGTGTCTTAAAGGTCTGGTTACCTTTCATTTTGCTTATCTCAGTAATTGATCTTCTTCCCCTAGCATAAGGTTGTTTCAAATTTGTAACATTACTGGATTTCATTCAGTACAGTTTTAACCATGTGTTCATAAGACAAAACATTATCCTTGTATGAATGATCAAAACCAGAGAAAGATATGCAAAGCCTTAGTTCTAGCAATACTCTCTGGAAGAAAGGAGGAATTTTAAGGCAGTTGCTTTAAGATGTATGCATTTTGGGATCCCTCTAGTGGTCGATGAACTTAGTATTAAGAAACCCAGTGTTGGGAAGAGCAGTCCTCCCCTCAGGTATAATCTAGCAAAATAGAATAATCTTTAGAAAGCAGATTTTTGACATGGAGCTATACATTACAAGCAATACATAATGTTTTTCATGAAAAACTACTGTTTTTTAAAATACAATAGATTTTAATTAAACAACAGTAGTAAAATATTTTAGCTTAAATCTGCTTACTTAGTAGCAACCAGAAACCACAATCTTTCTCCTACAATACTGCCTTTTTTTTCCTTACATCTGCAATCTTATTCCACCAAAGAATGAGTCAGGCATCGGGAAGGATAGTTTGCAAACAGAAACTTTTGAGCAATATTTCACAATGGCTTCATCTTGTAAGCATCTCTAGAAGCGTAAGATTGTGTCTTGGTTTGAGACAGTTCAAAGAAGAACACTCTGAAATGAGTCATCTCCTTTAGAGATTCCAGAAATCCCTTTCCACCAATAAGAAATGAATACTGATAGATAAAAGTGAAAAAACAATGATTTATTAATAAACAAAAGGCATGGGTAAAAAAAGTAAATAACTGCTAGATATCAAACCACTTGACCTTGTGCCCCACTGGAACAAAGAGAAAACTGAAATGCTGGAAAACTACCCATTCCTGAAATGGGCCTGGCAGGAGGACTTCAGGCTTTGTAAGACAGAGTGACAAGATGGTATGAGATCCCTCTCTGGAAGGCAGGAGCCTCACAGAGCCATTCCAGCAGCAGACAGAGAGCTTCCCCATGGCAAGGCACAGCAGAGTGGGCACAGCAGGTGAAACAGCTGGGTCGGAGCCACTCGGTGCATCCTCTCCCCAGCTCGGCACAGTCAACAGCGGCTTTGGCTGGAGCAGGGGTGGCTTTACTCCGCTTCTGCCAGTGCGATGTCCCCCAGCCCAGTTTTTCAGACAGGCAGCTGCAGAATTCACCCTCAAGGTAGCTCAGAGATCACTACTGCAGCTTCTCTGAACCAATGGGAAAAAAAAAAAACCTGAAAGAAAAAACACCTGAGCAAAGACCAAGCAGCCAGCGATGCAAATACTGCGCTGCAAAGAGCCCTGAGAAACCTCCCTGGAGAGCTTTTAAAAACTCCTGCCCAAAAGCAACCTCCACACACACGCAAGGGCCCCTGCTGCAGGGTCTTAAAGATACAGGAACTGTTTTGCAACATGGATGATAATGGGATAATGGGATATCATTATGAATCACCCTGGGACAGGTCAGTACACTCTAGTCCTCATGGTTTTGGGATATAAAAAATGAGAGTAATGGCAAGGGTGGTGTCTGAGTACTCCTTCAGCAACTGTAAGAAACAGTAGTCTATGTAGGAGAGAAGGTATCAACAGTTATACTTCGTAGAATGAGGAAGATTGGAAGAGACCTTCAAGATCATGTAGTCTTACCATCGACCTGGCACCACCATAACCACTCCTCAACCGTATCCCAAAGTGCCACATCCAGACCCCTCTTGAGCACCTCCAGAGACAGTAACTCTACTCCCTCCCTGGGCACCTCTTCCAATGCCTAACCATGTTGTTTTGGTTTGAGAGAAATTCAGAGGAAAAACATTTTTTGATTTGAAGGAGGTTGTACTTACTTTTTTATTCTTAGGTCTGGGAAAAGGAATATTTTTTTGGAGGAAAGTGAAGAATAAATAAAGTTATTTATTTAACAAACACACAAGAAAATAATACTGCTAAACAATAAAATTTCTTGTGGAGAGAAATTTGGAAAATTACAGAGTTTTTCTGTGGGTGTGGTCTCTTTTGCAGTTGGGTCAGCATGGGTGGCTCCCGCTTTAGGTTGGTAGAAGGTCTTTCAGTGAGGGTTTGAGTGTTTTGAACGAGTTCAGAAGAGAAGAAATTAAAGTCTTAGGAAAGCACAGGAGTTTAACTTTCCATCTCTCTCCTTTCTAAGAAACAGAGCCAAGAGTTGACTGGAAAGCAAGGAAGGGCACTTCCTCCTTTCTCTGCAGCAGCAGCAGCTAATACTCCTCACAGCAGAAGAACAACAAAGAGGAGTAGTGACTTTGAAGTACAGAACTGTTTTGAAAACATTTTTCTGGTTGTTTTTTCTTTCTTTCTCCTTTTGGGCTCAGTTTAAAGGCACAGAAAGGCACAGGATTAATTTTCTAGGCATAGAGTAGGTGATATGAAATACATTATAAGGTCACTCCAAGACACATGTTCAGTGGAAAAAAAGGTATCTAATCTGAACCTTCTCCAGTACAACATCTGGGAACAGAAGACAAAAATGGGATAAAGGGCAAAAATACTATGATTGTGTTTAGTTTTAGTACTTGAAAAGTTAAGATCTTCAGTATGATCTGTATATGTAATTCTTAGGAGAAGACTCCTCTTGGGCGTGCTCAGGGCGAGGGTGGTCCTGACTGTGTGCAGTCTCTGCTGTTGCATCACAACCTCTGCACAGCAGTAAGAGCTGTATGACCTGTGGTTCTTTTGCTTACACTGATTCTACCAGAGAGGGTTTTGCATTTATGAACATAGTTGTTGTTTTTAGTGTTCTTTCTCTTAAATATTCAGTTGTGATTTACATCTTGCCCTTCATGAAACTGCATATTTTTTCCAAACTTTGCATTGAAATTAATCTGTAGGTGGATCGCATCACTTAGGCTGTGTCTTTTAAAAATAATTTTTAAAATTAAAATAGAAATGTGCCACTTTTTTTTTCTTTTTGCATTTTGACATACTTTTTTTCACCTGGCACCTTTTCTTTCAGGAAACAAATGACTGCACTGATGTATGCAGCTAGAAAAGGCTACCCTCGGGTTGTTGCTTTTCTTGTTGCTCATGGATCGCACATAAATGCCCAAGATGAAAACGGATATACAGTAAGTGATTTATTTTGTGTGTTGTGTTTAAGGATAAAAAATTTAAGAAGCTAATACCCACTAGCTTGTTTCAAAGTACAGCTTTTTGAGAAACATTCCTCAGAATTTTCTGCTTTAACACCATTTGGGATCCTTTTGCATTAATTGTCTTTGTCTTCAGATTGGGCCGTGCTTTATTGATTGAAACTGTTGGGTTTTGCACCATATATAAAATTGGTAAAACAAAGATCTTCTTTGCAGGCATTAATATGGGCAGCACAGCATGGACATAGAAGTGTAATTTTGAAGTTGCTTGAGCTAGGAGCTGACAAAAATCTACAGACAAAGGATGAAAAAACAGCAGCAGACGTAGCAAAAATCAATAAACATTCTGAGGTATTTCATTTCTCTTAGAAATGCAAATTCTATATTTTGCCTTAAAAATCTGTTCATTAATTAAGTAATTTTCTGCAGAGGTATTACTTTAATAACTACATTATAGCAGCTAGTTGAATACTAATGGTGTTACATTCATGTTTATAACAGACTATCTTCTGTTACATCACAGCTTCTCACAGTGCTGTAAAGACTATGTAGTAGCGTTTTGGAAACCTTTTGTCTTCATTTTTTCAGAACCAGTGACTTTAGATGTAGAATAAAAACAAGGGATTATTCGTGTTGTGCAGTGTTGGTAAGAGAAGTAGAAAAATGTGTTGGTTTTTACCTATCTGCCTAAGTATGTGAGAGAATGCAGATATCAAACTGATTTTTAGAGTATAGTTTCTTAGTGAGTTTGGAAGTGAAAAGGCTAAAGCCAAAAAGAAGAGGAGTTGGTACTGTCCATTTTCAAAATCTATTCTCCAGAGGAAAGTGTAAAATGTAAATGTAAATGGCCATCATGGTTAGACCAGCCACTAATTATCAATGTAGAGAACGAACGAAGACAACATGTATTGTCCTGAAATAAGTATGTTTACTGCTGGTTTTAGATGATACATGGTGGATCACAAGTCAGACCACATTCCTCTGTATTTTGTTTTGAGTTGCTCTTACCAATGGCTTTTTACATTGGCTGTTCAAAATGTATAATTCACTGTTATGAATTGTAATTTACAGTTTCTTACCTCTTTTTTTTTTTTTTTTTCCTGCCAGCTTCAAGGGCTAGGCAGGAGCAAAAATGATAACTATGCACAGAGCTGTCACTGGAAGCTAGCAAGATCTGTGTCTGAGGCTCAGTGATCTGCTAGCTCAGGTTACTGAAAAGGGTTACAGATGCTTTCTGTCTTTGATAAACAACTTGTTCAGCAGGTTGTAGCCATATAATCTTATAATATGACATCTTATTCTGTGACATGGAGGGAATACAAGCTCGTCACACCTGAGAATTGGCTCTTGCCTCTTGACCTGCAGTGCTAACTTTCACACCATTGGTGCAAAGGCTTGCAGATTATATTAAGGTATTTAATGGTGGTGAGCTTCTTCCAGCTTCAGGGTCTGCTCTTCAGGTTGTTGACAACCCAAAGGGGCTGTCATATAGACTATGTATGCAGAAACTGTTTCTGGGAAGGAAAATATTTTTCTTTTGTATTATTCTGGATTTTACTGGGAGTTATTTTTCTTCCAAACAGCATGTATGGTGCTGTGTTTTAGGATTGTGACCAAAACATTGTTGATAACACACCCGTGTTTTAGCTATTGCTGAGCAGTATTTTTGCAGAATCAAGGCCATCTTTGTTTCTCACTCTGCTCCACATGTCTAGCAAGTAGGCTGAGAGTGAGCAAGAGGTTGGGAGGGGGCACAGCCCTGGGCTGCTCACTCCAGCTGACACAAGGGGTATTCCATGCCCTGTAACATCATTCTCTGCAACAAAATTGGAGAGTGGCTGGGCATTAGTCTGCTGGTGGGAGGTAGTAAATGCCTGCCTTTGCATCACTTAGCTTTTGGGTTGGTTTTTTTTCCCCTTCATGTACCAAATTGTATTATCTCAGTCCATGAAAAGTTTTCTCACTTCTACCCTTCTCATTCTCCCTCATCCTGCTGGGCTCAGTAGGGGCTTGTTCACCAGCCAGGATCAACCCACATACTTGTGTATGTGTATATGTATATAAAACTGGCTAGTCCCCTGAATTCCAGGCAAGTGATTTAACCATTCATTTAGCTTTACTGAGGTTCTACTTCTTTTGCTGATTTTTCTTGTAACTATCTTAAAACCCACACAGAGGCCATTCAGTGTCTGGAATCCATCACTACTGCATAGTGATGCCTAGCAGAAGGCTTATTCTTTAAAGAAAGAATCCCTGTCTGTCAGATATAGTTAACTTAGATTGTCAGTTGTCAATTGATAAATGTTATGCTTATACATGCACTGGAAATGGAGACGTTAAAAAGTGTCATATGCTGTGTGCCCTTTAGAGAACTTACTGCACTGAATATGTAGAGCTCTTGTGTACAAGCAGCAAAAATGACTGTGTTGATGTTTGGCTTCTTCTGTAGTGGCAGATAGTTTTTTTAGACCATGTGATAGACCACAGTGTGCTCTGTATCAATTCATCGCTGTGCTGGAGTTTGGTTAATTCAGAAGAGCTCTTGGTAAACTCTTAGTTTAATCTTAACTTCTCATTATAGATGTGCCACTTTAGAGAAGTGGCAGATGTTTCATGTTCCCTGTAAGCAGTAATTGGTTGTAATCTTACTCCCATATATTTTTTATGCATTTCAAGTTTTAATAATAAATAATTCATTTTGGCTCTTCCAGATATTTAGTTTACTCTCTTTGGCTGCGAATCACTTGCAAGGGAGATACCATGAAACAGTTGAGCAAGAGGCTATCTGCAAATTTCTGACAGCTGTCTCTGACCACAGAGTTGGGTAAATACAATTATAGTGTAATTTTAGCTTATAGATATTATTAAGAGATTGTATATGTTCCTATCAATGATATGTCTTGTTTGGAGTGCTACCAGGCATCCACATTAATATTGCTTGAGGTACTACTAACTTTGAAGGTTTCAAAGTTCCTCGGCAATATAAACAAAGAGTGTGCTCTAGATTTTTCTTTCCTCTCATTTAGTGTTAAGTATAGGAGAGCCAGTGTCCAATGTCACTTCAGTTCATTTCAGCTCTGTTAAATTTGTATGCTCCCCTGTTGCATACTCCTTGTTCTGTGCTTATCTTCATTTGATGTTAAAATTTTGATGCTTTCACTGAGTGCCTGTTTTCAGCTTCATTTCCACCAATTCCACTTTTATTTTTTTCTTGAATCAATTTGAGTCAAAATTAAGTATGAACACCAGGTAAGCTCTGGAAGTTTTGTCAGAGTGTGCCCTTGACCATGAGGCTTGAAGGTGTCCTGTGCCTGAAATCAGCACCTATTTCAGCAACTTCAGAGATCCCTGAAAAGATTTTGTGCAAGAACTTGGCTAAGAAGTCCTCAATAAACCAACCATTTGTGTCGTTCTGCTTGAGCTGTATGGTCTTAAAGAGACAACTTGTAGTGCCCATAGTCAATTCTGATTGGTCAGATTGTCCCTGCTCAGCCAGGTCCTGCTGGATTTGGAATGCTCTAATTTTGTAGCTTTAGGCTGGTGGGCTGATGGCTGTTCACTGGGTAGCGCTTCACAGTGAAATATTCTCAGAGTGCTTCAGACAAAGCCTCACCAGGTTTTGTTGTTAGAATCCTAGAATCATTTAGGTTGGAAAACACCTCCATCTAGGCCAACCCTTGACTGAACACTACCACATCAACTACATAATAATACTAAGTGCCACGTCCAGTCATTTCTTGAACACTTCTAGGGATGGTGACTCAATTGCCTCCCTGGGCAGCCTAATTAGAACTGCCTAAAGCAGTTCTAATGCTTGACTGCCCTTTCATTGAAAAAGTTCCTCCAGATGTCCAACCAGAACCTCCCTTGTGTCAGCTCTCGTCCCGTTGCTAGTTGCCTGGGAGAAGAGGCTAACTCCCACCTGGCCACAGCCTTCTTTCAGACAGTTGTAGAGTGATAAGGTCTTCCCTGAGCCTCCTTTTCCCCATGCTAAAGAACCCCAGCTCCCTCAGCCATTCCTCATGACACTCACTCTCCAGACCCTTCACCAGCTCTGTTGCTCTTCTCTGGACATGCTCCAGCCCCTCAATGTCTTTGTTGTAGTGAGGGGTCCAGAACTGGTCACAGAACTTGAGGTGTGGCCTCACCAGTGCTGAGTACAGGGAGACAATCTCTTCCCTAGTCTTGCTGGCCACACAATTTCTGGTCCAAGCTAGGGTGCCAATGACTTTCTTGGCCACCTGGGTACACTGCTGGCTCATATTCAGCTTTCAGTGAGCACCCCAAGGTCCTTTTCTGCTGTGCCCCCTTCCAGACACTCTTCTCCCAGCCTGTAGCACTGCATGGGATTGTTGTGACCAAATGGCAGCACCCAACACTTTGTGTTATTGAACCTGATACAGTTGGCCTTGGCCATTGATCCAGCCTGTCCAAATCCCTCTGCAGAGCCTTCTAACCCTCCAGCAGATCAACGTTCTCACTTTGCTTAGTGTCATGTGTGAACTTAGGGTACTCTCAATCCCCTCATCGGATCATCAATAAACTATTAAACAGGACTGGCCCCAACACTGAGCCCTGGGGAATACCACCAGTGACTGGCCACCAGCTGGATGTAACTCCATTCACCACCACTCTCTGGGCCTGGGCATGCAGTTTTCAACTCAGTGGGATACCAGCTTCTCCAGGAGAATGCTGTGGAAAACAGTATTGGAGGCTTTACTGAAGTCCAGGTAGACAACATCCATGACCTTTCCCTCATCTGCTAGGTGGGTCACCTAGTCTTCAAAGGAGGTCATGTTGGTCTAGCAGGACGCATTTTTCCTAAACTCATGTGAGCCAGACCCGATTCTGTGGCTGGTCCTGTGCATGCCTGTGTGATGGCACTCAAGATGCTCCTTCAGTGTCTGAGGGGAAGAGGAGGCAGACCTTCATTTCAGGGCCTATAACAAGACAGAGCAAAGGATGTCATAACTCGGGATTTTGACAAAGGATTTATTGTGGTAAATGCAGTAGTCCTTTCAGGATTTTGTAGGATTTGCTCCTTGGTTTAATTCTTTTCATTACAGTTCATCCAATTGTTGAAAGCTGTTGAGTTATTTTTCCTCTTATACTTTTATATCCCTTGGTAGAGCGTGGAATCAAAATTGGTATTTTATATTTGTTTAAAAATATTAAACTCTGAACCTACAGTTAACAATTAACTATTTCCTCAGTCTGCCTTCTGAACAGTAGTCTTCTGACAAATTTCTTGATGGAGTAATTTCTGCTATCTTTTATTACAGATGTTTCTGTTTTCTTGATAACCTTTTTTGGCTTAACTGGAACCAGAATGGTACCAGTTGTGGACTGAATCCAATTAATACGAAAGTTATCTGATAAGAATTCACAGTTATCTTCCTTAAACCCACTTCCACATTTTTCAGGCTTTTTGACCCAACTTGAAGGTTCATTTGGAATGTTTTGTGACTTAAAATGACCTTTATATGTGAAAGTCATCCCCTTTAGGTTCAATTCCACTTACTAGACAGAAAAGACATCTATAATTTTTTGATAGATTAAATTGTATGCTTATAAGGTACTTCTGTCATCAGCAGGTGTGCAACGTCAGGTTGCTCTCAAGTGCTTTGTATGGGGAGCTTTTTTGTAACATTTTGTTCTGGATGTTTTGTTTTGTTTTTTTTTTTAATTTCCACTGTTTTTAACTCCAACCTCATGAATTATCTTTACAGTTCCTATTCGACTTTTGGTGACATGGAAGTGTTTTTACATGGTCTTGGTCTAGAACACATTAGAGGATTATTGAAGGTGAATATCTGCTACCTATAAAGTAAACCGTGGAAGCAAAATGCACCTACCGCATAATAAAAAGGTTTTATCACTATTAATAAATTAATACAAATAGATTTATTAAACAGAAATTTATTTATAAAATGGGTAGTTAAACTGCAATGGACTAAATTAGATTTCTTGTTTATGTGCATAAGTCTCAACATTTGATGTTTCTAAACTAGACAGATCTTTCATTGCTTCAATAATAGTGCTTTGTAGCTGGTTTTGTTCTTGAACACTGAAGTAAAACAGGGAAGTAAATAAAGTTTAAAACTGTTTTATTCTGAAATTCTGTTTGATGTCAGAAACCCCTTTCTTTTATACAGGAACGAGATATACCTTTAAGACAACTTCTCACCATGCAAAAAGATGACTTAATACAGGTCAGTTTACTACTTTAGAACTTAATTTAATTTTTTTGATGTTTTTCATGTCTTAACTTCTTGTTATAAATGTCTAACCCTGCAAGAATTCTTTCAGCATCTTCTGCAACTTCTTGAATTTTAATGTGAATATAGAAAGGCTTTTTCTGAAGTATGTAATCTCACAGATCAATGAGTGATCAGGAAATAGTTCTAGTTTAATTTTAATTTAAATTTTAGTTGTTACAATTTTTT
>VZTN01023001.1:2171-15241 GCA_013400515.1 Erpornis zantholeuca
TGAACTGTCCCATACAAATGACTGAAAAACAAACCAGTGTTTTTATTACTTTAATATCTAACCTGATCTGTGGCTATAAGTTGTTAATTGATATGTTCCTCTGCAACAATTTGCAAAAATCAGTTTAATATAAAAAACCCCTAAATAATTGGGCTAACTAAAACACTTAGTGAGTTGTTCCTGCTTGAAAAATCAAAAAAGAAAAATACTGCTTTTGCAAAACAAGGGCTTCAAACCAATACTTCAGGTTTTGCTTATGTTTAATAATAAACAAATCTTCTAGACAACCAAATGTATGCAGTATTTTGGAAATTTCATTTTTGTCCTGGAAGGAGGGGATAAGAAGGCTACACTTTTGCAAAGGAACTGATAAAAACATCTCCTAGGTTAAAGCCCAGTGGTTTGTTTTTTTTCAGTTTGACAAAAGAACTGATAAATGCATTACTTACACAGCTCAGTACTCAACCTCTCTTGAAAGGAACATTAACTTTGCATGAACTAATCATCTACATGCTGAAATTTTGTGCTCTGTCATTTATGCATTAAACCACAAAAGAACGTGAATAAAATCCCCTTAGTTTTCCCATGTAAATGAGACTTTGTGTAAATAACTTCTATTATTTCTTAGCCCAAGTGATTTCCACTGAAGAATAGTCCATAAACAAAGATGTTCACATGAAGAAAATGTGGCATAAAATGTTTAAGAATCCTATTGTTGCTTTACATTTTTAAATGGCTCCATATGTATCCTAATCTGTGACACTCACAAATACAAATTAGGTCACACTCAACAGGTGACAAGTTTTAATTGAATGTCTTCTGTCTGCAATTCTGACAAAAGGTGAATGGAAATAAATGAGTCTGGCAAGACAGCCCTGAGCCTTACAATACCCAATACCTCATTATTTTTAAACAGCTATCTATAAACTGATGCTGACAAGCCTTGAACCTTTTATTTCTGTTCAAGAAGAGGTGAATGTACAGAAAGAAAGAAGAAAATAAAAAAAAAGAAAAACATGACAGCTACACTGTTGCATTAAACATGCAATACCCATTATCCCATGATTAGCACTCAAATATTACAAAAGAATATCTTTTACACTTCACATAAGACCTTAGAAAAAAAATCTGTCTCTTTTTTGGAAGCGATACGCTCCATGCACTCAGTTCCTAGTGCCTAAATTTGAGCTTTTCCGAGTGTTATACTACCATATTTTCAGTGGAATTATGCCAGACTCAAGCTGATTTTAAAAGAGACTGAAATTAGGCCAGTAAATACAGGTTATACAGCTTCCACATCTCTTCCTTCCCTTTTCCAAAGTGAAGAAGAGCCTGTGTTACAGCAAAATGTGCATATTTGTAAACTGCAAAGGAAAAGGACTGCAGAACTAAGGCTGAATATACAAAAAGCCCTGGTATTTCTGATATGAAGCAGTTACCATTACATAATACTTCTCTCCCCATCACCTGGATTACTAATATACTAATTACTAGGAAGCAGTGTAAAATAATGCAGCAGCTTTTATGAATAACACAGAAAATACTGTTGCTAATTGCACCATTAAATTTCATGTCAATGTGCTTATATATCATAACCATACTATATGAAAGTATATGCCTTATATTTTTAATTATGCATACAATGTCCTGGGACAAGGTATAAGAATAAATAAAGGCAATCTATCACTAACTAAATACCACAGTTCTAACCTTAATTTATTTAAATATAATTACAGAAGATGCTATCTTGTTTCAGAGTTCAAATTACAACCAATTTAATGAAGTGGAGCTTGCTGGGCTGTAAAGTCATTACTGCATCAATACACTTGTAACCATTACTTTAAAGGTGACAAGCCCAGACCAGGAAAGGCAGCTTGGCTGATGATCCAAGGAGAGGGCACAGAACGTCAGGAGACAGAAAGGTCAAAAAGTAAGTTTGAGCAAGGCCATGCCAATGTCTGAAGGTCAAAAGCAGGCCTGTATTCTAGATCACATCACTAGAGCTTATAAAGAATTCAGGAGCGATGCTGGTGACAACTCTAATAGAAACGAAGTCTAACTGAAGTTCTGGACCATTTGCTGGCAACTCTCGAGAGAGAAGAGAAGATTGAAATGAAACCTTTTACAATAATCAGACTGTGAAGTACCAGCAGCATGAACAAGATCTCAGGACCCTTTTCAGATACAATAATGTGCAGTTTCACAATATTTCAGTTAGTGACTTGGAGGATGTGGGATTCTGGAATTAATCTGTGATCCAGAAGTGACAGGAACATTCTTAATAGTGTGAGTTGAAACAATTATACAAAATAATATCAGTTCTACTGGGAACAAAAAATATCCCATTTAGAATCTGGATTTCTACCTACAGGAAGTGATTTCATTCTGCTCAAACAGAACCAGAGAAAACTAAAGGATGGCTCATCATACTAGAGCTTTAAAACAGATGTAAAATTCACTGAAATATCAAGTTTTTCACCCTAACAAATATGATCCCCTAACTTTTGAGGGTTTTTTGTGTCAGACTTTTTTTCCTTTTGGGACAAAATCTTTCTCATCTTCCTCAAGGGGCAGGCATTCTGTGATGAACTACACAAGAGTAAGACAAGCAAAATTTACTTTCCAAATTGCACTCATCTGGCAAATTAAGTGAGATTTACCTTTACAGCTAAGGCAGCTTTAAAATGCCACTTGAGTCTAAATTGGCCTCAGTGCAAATATATGTGTTCTCACAGAATTTTGGATTTCTCCAAGGCTTATTAATGAAAACATCATTTTGACATTGTCTTTTCTCTTAGTACACCCATAACGACTCTATCTCTGCAATCTTTCTCATATTTATGTATTAAGTAATTATGAGTTAAACTTCTTTTGGTGAAACCCTATGCAATTATTCCCTGCTTTTTCTTTATTGTTTTAAAGAGTAACACAATGATTTGTGGAACTGCATCCATTTCAGACTTGATCCTTCAAGCTTCCTCAAAAGGTACAGCAGAATTCTGAACTTCTTCCCTCTGTCTTCTGCATGCTATTTTATGGCTCTACAGAATCTAGAGCAGGAGGCACAATGGGAGAACAGCCCAAAAGCTTGCACCATGTCTCAGGCTTCTGTTTGCAGCTAACACATTTTTAGCAGCATTATATCTTACCATGATTTATGGTCTAAGTGACTAATTTGACTTACACAAAAGACTTAGGAAGATTTACTAAATGGAAATTTAAAGTAATTGAAGTAATTTAATGAGTACATACACCAGTCCGATGCTAAAAAAAGGGTACTTTTAAACCTATGCACAGAATTTATATGAAAATATGAGTTTGACTCAGAAAATGTGGTAGATATTCTTACTTTTTAGCTTTCTGCAGCCAAAATATGAGTATTCTGCCTTCTATATTGTTTTTCTGTTTGCAAATGTTTTTCAAGACTAGATAGGAGTTACACAGCAGGGTTTCAGTTGTAGTCCCAGAGTAATCTTGCAGTACAACAAGATAACTCTAACCTCAAGATAAAAGATTTTTTTATTACTAGTTTCAGATATATTTGGCAAATGACAGAGCCCTTCTGTACTTTGCACTTGCTGTCCACATACTGCAACTTTCTGTTTCTTAAAATTCCATCTGCTAAAGAGTAAAGTTCAGTGGTGGCTTGCATGGGTACATAGTACAGTTGGGCACATTTTATGACTGTCAGGAATCTGAAATTCTTGGTTTCTACTCCCTTTCTGATTTGTCTGAGCAGTTGCTTGTTTTAAGAAGTACAGTCTTTGTCTGCATATTTAGGTAGGAAAAAACCCAGTGATCTGGGTTACTATGTTCAGACTGGAAAGTACTGACATAGCACATCACAGCCTCTTCTTCAGTGTTGCTTCTGCCTCAAAATCTCAGAGCTTAATGTGGAAAAAAAAAAATTAAGGTTTTTTTTTGTGTTTCATTATATGCAGCGCATTAAAGTGATGACTGCTCAGCTACAAAACAAATTTCCAAATGTAGTGGGTAGAGGGGCATCAAATCAAGACATAACAGAGTAAAATAAAGAAAATTATTTAAAATGTCAATATGGTGGAATTGTTTCCTATTACGATTATAGAATGTCTCTGAAAGATGGAAACAATGAAGAGGAGTTATGTCCTCTGCCTATACTATGGTTTCTGGAAGTGGCAGGTAAAAACATTTGAAATGGCCTTGCCAGGAAGGGATTTCACAAATGGAATTTAATGGAGGACCATGATCCCATCCACAGAACTTTTCTCAAGAAATAAGTATTTGCATTTTATACGAAGTATCAGAGTGTACAAACATTTGATCAAACACTTTCTAGAGTACTGAAAATACTGCAGATTTCAGTGGAAGATTAGGTTGAAGGAATGCTGTCAAACCTCAAAGCCTTTACATTTTTAAATAGGTATTTCTGTATTTACATAAATTTATTCAAACGAAATGTCTTCTCCTTTGTTTGTATATAACATTTCCCCTGTTCTTTCATGAGTATTACTATCAAAGAAATGTGCACACACGAGAGTCAGAAAGTGAAACTGAGAAGAAAAACACAAAAATTAATTGTTCAAGTTCTGATGCTAAGGTTAAGTGAGGAGCAAAACAGGGAATAAATTCTCAAATTTAATTAATTTTACAAGAGAAGGCTCCAGTCCTTTAACTGAATTATATGGGTAGACATATAAAGTAGGTAAAACTATCAGATGTGTCAGAACATGGCAAGTTTAAAAGATGCATACTATTTTGTTAATCTTCTAACGTTCACTTCTTTTCCCTCAACACAAAAAGGACTGAGATATTACTGTATATACATATATCTTAAAATATTAATATAATATCTAGTGATATCAGCTCAGGTGTGAAAAGAACACAAGAATAACTTTTAACAATTCCTATAACAATTGTGTATATTTCTGTTTCATCTTCATAAAGCAATGGAAAAAAAAATGACACACAGGGAGTTAACAGATGCAGACAAAAGTCCTGTGGCCATAAATAAAAAAACATCTAACTCTTCATTTTGAATTTTAAGTATTCTCCCAAACCACTTCATTCCTGCCCTGAGTGTGAGTGATTTATACCTTAGCTCACAGACCCCGCCAGCCTCACGATCTGACGTTCTGCCTGACACACTGCAGTGACAGCTTACCCTGCTGCTTGCGGCCTCTGAGCCTCATCTCGAGGTACTCCTCAAGCAATTAATGGAAGGTTTATTAGTGATACCACTTCATTGATACTATTGCTAGGAGCTTTCCATACAGAAGCATACTGGTTAACCAGCATATTGACAATTCTTTCGTGGTTAGCAACAGGAACAGATCAGAGCCTATGCAGAAAATCCCAGCTGAAAAACATAACTGCAAATATGCTCAGCATTTCCCAGACTTCTTGAATGCCTATAATGTTACAAACAATTAATGTTACAAGGTAAATTGATTTCACTTCAATAAAACACGATAAATTTTTAAACAATTAGACATATAGTCTGATCATAAAGTGCTCTTGCTCTAAAACAGAAACAGTGACAATTTTCTTCTAGTCTCACAGGTAACACTGGGCCTTTGGGAAACGGGTTAATAATTCTACTTTTCTAAACCAGGCAGACTGATTTACTGTAAACGTTCCCCATTACACTTATACTAGATGTCTATCAAATTGCTTATGAGAACAAATTTATGGAAAATATCCAAGAGTAATGCTTTGTTCTTATTAAAATACATGAATATGTATGCAATTTTAGCCGGCCTAAATGAACAAAACAAAGAGAAAAAAGGTCAACAATTTTTGTCACAAGAATTATTCTTTTACACAAGAAACAACTCCTCCCTGTTAAAAATGCCTTTATATAAAAGATGTTTGTCTGAGGAGAATATTTTTCTTTAAACTGTAGTGGCAACTGCTATGAAGAAAACCCGTACAGTGTACAAGGATATGTAAATACAAGTAATTGGGTGACATAATTACATGAGCATTATTTAAAAGAGGAAACAAACCATAAAATTTCCTCATAAATTATTTTTATATAGAATCTTAACCAATGCAGAATTAAAAAAAAAATAGTTTTAAGTCTATAATTCCGGATGAGCACAGTCTATTTAAATTGATACATGTCTACCCTCCTTCTGAATGCAGATTTCGATGGGAATATTCACCATGTGCAACACTAAACACACACATATTTTGTTTTTCTAGGGGCCATGAAAAGAATATTTACCAAACAGGAGACCAAGGTCTTCTCACAGAATGCACTGCAAATCTATTATAGCTTTACTGAAGTCTGCACATTTCTCCAGAGTTACTTCTAAGGGTGAGAAGAGCAAAGAGTTTACTTTCATTGACTTTGTATTTTTTTCTAAATGCTGTGTCCCTTTCAAAGTTTTCTCCTTTATGTCCCAAAGTTCTCTTTCCTCCATTAAAACATCAGACTCATTCTTTCTTTCTTTTTTCTTTTAAACATATCACTATACATTCCTACGGAATGTAACACCCAATTTAATAGACATTAACAGTCAAGAGTAGAATTTACTGAGTAAAATGATGTCAGGTGACATACAAAATAACTTAATGAAACAAATCCACAAGTAGAAACCCAGAAGAGTATTTCGAAATATTTATAACTAGCACCCTCAAACTGAACAAGTGTGTATAATCGTCTTCCAAGGACAGGTTTTGAGCAACTTGACCAGGAAGTGTGTGTACAGTTTGGTCCAAAATTGTGTTTGTGGCTTCCACTGCAACATCCAAGCAAGCCTTTTCTCACCATTATAAAGGCTTTTCACTTAGGGTGTGGTTGGGCATGAACAGGCTCCGCAGGGCAGTGGTCACAGCACCAGCCCGACAGAGTTCAAGAAGCATTTGGACAATGTTCTCAGGCACAGGCGTGAGAACACTCGGGGTGTCCTGTGCAGGGCCAGGAGTTGGACTCAATGACCCCTTCCAACTCAGCATATTCTATGATTCTATGACTCTATGGTCATCACTAGATCACCATAAAATTCAGTAACAGTCAAATTATATTGCATCTTTATTATAAACCTAAAGTTTCTCGCAAAAAGCACATTGGACATATTATGAAACACCTTTTGCAATGTCTCTTTCCATGACATATGTAGTGCCCTTTTGCCTGGAACTCCAGTTCTTCCTGAGATATTTGAACAGGGCATTCTTTTAGCATTATTTTTCTTCCTTTTTCATTTTTTGATTGAAACATTAAAATTTGGAATTACTAAGGATACTGTTCTTATGCCTTCTGAAACAATCATTTCTATGCAAGTTCTCCTAACATTCTACAATTTTAAGTTCACTTTTCCTGCCTATACAGTCAAAGTATGCAGGCTAGTTCACCGAATCTTTTACTTGAAATGTTCATATATCTTCATAATCATATGAAGACAATGAAATGATTACATCAAGGGAGAACAATCACAACTTAAAATATTCATGCAAAGTGGAAATAGGTCACATGAAAATTATTTACTTGATACCATTGCCAAGAGTAGCAGAAATGCATTTAGCATAACCATCATTTAGTTTCAAGGCTTCTTTCATTCCTTTGAAAGCCAGATTATGAAACTATAAATGATATCTAAAGGAAAAATACAAAGAATTATTTTTTTACTAATCTATTGTTCTTGACCTCACCAAAGAAAGCACAAAGATACAGATGCACATATATGTAAGTTCTAACTTCTTAACTGGGTAAGGGGCAGTGAAATTGTGCCTGAGTGTAGATGAGTTCCCTGGGTTCTGGGAGTTCCTCATGAAAAAATGCCACTGTTGTCACTCTGTGATCAGGAAAACAGACACAGGTTTAAAGGAAAAGGAGATTCCAAGATCCATAACGGCCTGTAGTGTATACTTCTCTTTCTGTCAGGAAAACTTCAGGAATGCAGGAACTCTCCAGAGAAGGATCAGTAAAGGCTGTGTGTGCTTTGTGCAGCACAGAGTAACTCAAACCAATGACACTGCATTGCTTAATGACTAATAAAAGCTAGAGTCAAAATTCCTTACTCACTCTTTTATCCTGCCTTACAAAGGCAATTATGAATACAAATACAGGAAACTAAACCCAAGAAGTGAAGGTCTGGAGAGCTATTGGCAAATCAATCTGTGTGGTTTGGTTCTCCACATTTAGATTCTGCCCATTGCTGCATTTCCAAATTACTCTCACAGGATCCAAAATTGTACATAGGATTGTTATTTGAGCAAAACGAATCTGCTTCTTCCTCCTTTTCTCTCCTTGACCTTAGGGCCTTTTCTTTGGATCGGAACCTTCTTCTGCAATGTGTTCATTTGTTTCAGAAAGTATTTAATTTGGATCCATTTTTAGATGTTTCTTTTCGACTAATTTTAATCTGGACATGATATATTCAGAAGAATGGTACAAAGATGTGCAGAGAAATCTGAACAAGAAAGCACAGTTTATTGCATTACTGTAAAGTGACTTAACAGAAATAAGATATTGCCTGTATTTGCAAAGGAAACTGATTCAACTGTTCCTCCTTGAAGCCTTAACTGAGTTAAACCTGGGGAAAAAGAAGGAACTGGCCATTGAAGAAAACACCTCTAATTATGCTTACATGCAGCAAAATTGTGATTCAGTTATAGCAAATATCACTATGTTTTCTGGGAATATCGTTTATTGGAGAAAATGGAAACACATGGCACTGAGGATGGGCCCTATGAGGAAGGCCTTTGGGATTGGAGATGGGACCTTCTTAAAACAGTGATCTCAGTAGTCTCAACAAATCTGATATTTTCTGACACTTTCTTAGGGTTTTACGTGTTTCCCATTTGCTGACATGTGAGATTTATGTGAAAATCGTACACCTTGGCACTGCTCAGGAGCATTTGTTTCTTGAATTGAGGCAGGTTTTAGAAACTGTAACACAATTCATTTTTTACTGCCTTTTCCCTATTTTACAGAGTTATTTTCCACTTGTCATGCCATTGTGTCAGAGATGGTGTGGTGGATTGATACCTCTTTATTATTCTCTCCAGCCTGTGCCTTTCCTTTTAGATTGCTCCGTGATCTTCTTTTCAAACTATCCACAAAGAGTGGAAGTGTAATAAACACCTCTACTTTGTGCCAGATTTTTGTGGGGTCTGCTGTTCTCTCAGTGACGGTATTTGCATATTTCTTGAAACTATGTTAACTTGCAGTTAAGCACTAGATCAATAGGAAACTTGGCCATATATGCTAAATCCATCAACCCAGCAGAATTTAAGTTTTAATTTGACCTTTAAATTAAGATTATGAGCCCACAAAACAACAAAAAGAGAATGCACTTCAACATTTATATTGATGATCTTTCTTTTCACATTTGAAGTAAACTTTTTTTATAACTTCCACAGACCAAAGATCAGTAATTCCACATCAAAAAAATCCTAAACCTCAAATAAATTCAGAGCCAGAATTCTGTGATTTTGATTGGCACCTTTCCTACACCTGAAACAGCACATTTTTCATTCAAAATCATTTCCACAAAACAGCACCAAAATAAGTTTTAAAACCTCTGCATGGGCTTTTTCATTTTTAAACCTATCTTATTAAAAGATGAGGAAATTATCCTTGTAGTTCCATAAATAGGTAAGACGAAGTAAAAAAGCTTTGCACATGCCTGTTTTTTATTTGTCCCATTCTATTGATTTTACTCTGAGGAATGGATTTTCATCTTTGTGCTAAATGTCAAAAAATGCTTTTTATACATTACATTTCTTCTACCATGTTGTACATTGTACCACTAAGGTATACAGTCCTCATCAAAACTCCACACAGTTGGCAATTGGCACAGTGAACTAAACAGACTGAGATTTCAAGTGCTGGGTACTTAACCCAGAGCTGGAGAAGCTCTTTAATCTCGTTTAAGAAAGAGAGGGCATAATTTATCCAGAGACAATCCTCTGATGGCAGCATGTGCACAAGAAAGGGAGGCTCAATGTGCTGAGCTTTAAAAGGGAATTGAAAATAAAAGTCTCTACCATGAATGTACTTCACAACAGTAACAAACAAACAAACAAGCAAGCAGGTTAAGTATTATGCACACAAGGTCTGAAGCATCAGTGAAGAAATTTTGCCTGCGCTGGCAGTTCCGTGAACCAATGCAACTCACAGTGAGAGAGGTTTACCTGCTCATCTCAGACAATTGCTGATGAACTGGGCCATAATCTAACACTTTCTAGATATTTCTCACATGTCATGAATCCTGAAATGAATGGCAATTCACAAAAGTACAATGCCAAACTGATTAATGCATATTATTTGATTTTAAGAAGTGTAAAACTACGTCAGTTTGGAAATGAGGACAGAAAGCATATCTTATTACATGCAATTGCAACACAGTCAATCCTGCCAATGGCAAAGATCAATGGCTAGACTAGTAATTCCTCCACTGAGAATAGCTAGGGCGAGACAAAGAATTCCTTCAGGTCCTTTTCATTCATCAATAGATACCATGAAAAAAAAAGTGGGTTATTTAGTGTGAGTTTCAACTTACATTATTAATGTGAGGAAGCAGACTAAATACTGATTAGCAACAAAGTAAGCACAGTGAAGGAACAAAACTATTGCAAACGTGCAAGAACCTCATATAAAAAGTCAGTTGGACTGCAGACATGTTCTCCCCCCCTTTAAGTTTTGATGTACAACTGTTGAAAATCCTTTAAAAATTTAATTTGGAGCTAGGACCAAATGCTACAAATGGTAGCAAAAGTGGTGCTTTTTTTCCACTCAAATACAGGAATTTGACACAGCCCAGGAAAAAATTGCTAAGTCTGTCTTTCAAGAGAAGGTTTTCCATCACACTTCATTCTTTATTATGGAACAGTTTACCTGAGAACGCACTTAGAGATCAGTGCCATGTTCCACTACACAAAGATCTGTTATTAGGATCCAGCAATTTTACACAGTTTTCCTGATGAACAAATGCCTGCAGTCCTTACTCAGAGAAAACTGCAATTGAAACTCCCCTGCCACCAAAAGCCCAATTGCAGACTTATTGCAGCATAATATCCAACATACCCTCCTAATTAATGTAAGCAGTATTACTGCCATTTATCTTTCTTTTTCATTGTTTCTTACTCAGTTACTTCTCCAGAAAAACGCACTGTGTTTTATTGTTAATTGTGATTAAAAAAAAAGAAATGAGCCAAATCAATTACAGTCTTCTGTCAATCTGTATGGTTGAGCCACAACTTTTACTGTTTTAATTAAATGAAGAAATGGGTCTATTGTTTAAAGGCATTAAAGAAGGCAATTCAAAACTTCAAGTAAAGCCTTTTTTGCTTTTACTGGGGGGGCAGAGATACCCATAAAAGCAATACAGGTCTCTATTTGAATTTCATGGCAGCTTTGAAATTTATAAGAATCACAGAAACAAGTAGTTACCCATTTTTTTTCTTTTAGCTAACGTACTACTAATTCTAATGGGTTTAGGTTGTGAAGACATTGTTACCTACAAAATGTTGCCATGGCTTTAATCCTGGGTTAGCAAGAGGACACAATCTTTAATGAAGAAGGAAATCTAACAAAGTAACAGGAAAAATTCTGAAGCAAAAACAACAAGCCATACAGGTTGTCAATGACAGGGGGGAGATTAGTGGAATTAAACTTTATTATGTATAAAGCCAATCTTGTCTATCATCTGCATTATATAAAAAACTGTCCTGAAATACGTGAATTTCAACAACAGAAATATTTGTTGTAAATGGGATTTGACATATGTGTGAAACTGGATAAAGGGATTTTCAATCAAAGTCTGTCTCTGAACAAACTCTTTAGCAGAGGGTTGCTACAACAGGGAATGCTGAGTAATTATGAAACTACATAATGACTCATCTTTACTTTTCCTTTTTCTGACTCACTCTTTTTTGTGACCAGCAGAGGCTGTAGATTGTGCAGACAGTATTCTGTTTACACAGTCCCCTTTTTCACTCCAAACATCCCTAGGCCAGAGGGATCACCAAAGAAGCCAGTGTAAGAACAACATAAAACATTATTACTCTTCTGGTTTTCCCTAAATGCTCTAGGTAGCCATCACTTTATCCCATGTACACCATGTTCCATTACTGCCCAACCTAATAAAGACTTCTGTCACAGCGATAGCTTTTCATCTTCAGAGCTCTTTTCTCCTCTCCTGATAAGGCTGCCAACTCTACTCTCTGTAAATGAGCTCATGCGAACACTTTATTTTCAGCTTGTGGAAACAAAAAGGGCCAGTGCTCAGCTTCAGAGCTTGAGGGGGCGGTTTGCTATCTTCAAAGCATGACCAAGGCGTTTGAAAGGGATTAAAATTAAATTGGTAAGCTTAGTTTGAAATAAGGAACTTGAAGCAGGACTATTGCACTCACAAACACTGCTTTTTCTTTAAAAGCTTTAGAAGCCCCTTAAAAATGGTCACTTAAACTCATTTTTATCTGTGTACTCTTAAACCTTTGGCAACTGCTTCGATAGGACTGCCAGCCAGTAACCCGTGTTAACACCAGTAGGCACATACAGTGGAGCATCTCCCGTTCAGGACAGATGGTTATCCCATCCCAGTGCACTCAGTTCAGAAACATGTGAATCACAGCTTCAGCTTCCTTATCCAAACAGCAAATAAATTAAAATTTTTGCAATCAGTGGCATATGTTTGCATCTGTGTACAGAATGACTCGGGCCAAACCTGAATTGACATGTTTCATTCAGTGACATCCTATTTTGTGAATGTCCAATTCTTGGCACTGTTTGATGCACAATGAAACAGGAAAAGAAAACAAACTTTTACAAATACTTCCCTGCTGTTGGATTTTATAGATAAACCCAGTTAAATGGACAGCTACTACTGTATAGTGGATACAAAAATCTGTTATATATCTGTTATATAATCTGATAATAAAAGCTTATTATCCTTAGGAACAAAGCAATTAACTGTCTATCTCTTAAAATGCTGCGCTTCTGCATTGGCTGTAGCTGGCCAGGTGGAGAGCCAAGTGAGCAACAGCTCAAGGCACAAGTATTCCTACCATCTAACATCTGGCTCAAAATCCACTCAAACAAAAATTATTTTCTGGTCTTATATTCCTACTCTGTCCACATC
>VZTN01023001.1:22595-51095 GCA_013400515.1 Erpornis zantholeuca
TCACCAATTAGTGAAGAATACTAAATATATTAACTATTGTATAAAAATAGGCGTCTTTCTAGAAGGGAGAAACAGTAGGAATCAATATGGTATGACATTTCAGGGTTAGAATTCCCAATTTTTAAACATACTGTAGCTTATAGGTAAATAAATATCATATAAATGTTATATTATCTATCATATGATATTTATCAATACTCTCGGTTATATATAGACCTGCTGTGTGTACATATATCCTTGGTGTATTAATAGTGATATACTGATAGTAATAATATATAATTATTAATACGTATATATGTTATGGAAAATAAGGCATATGAGTGTATATGTAGGCAGAAGAAATTTTATCCTAAACACCTGAAGTCTTCCAAAAATTTGTGACTAAAAAGACATTGTTAAACAGAGAAACATGACCCTGAAAGATGGTCACCATCAATCCCATATTTATCCACAGTTTCCTTCTGTATTTAACACAGCCTGCACATGTCACCAGAGTACTTCTATCTGCATCGACATCTCCTGATAGGACTTGCTTATTATTTTACTTCCAACTCAAGGGCTTTAAGGAAAGAACTATTAAAACAATTGAAAAGTCTAAATCCCCAACTATTACAGCCAGATTCACACTTCCTGTTCAGCAGCTTCATTTCTAAAGCAACATCACTGAAATTCTTTAATCAAAAGCAACAAAAAGGTGTAAGAATAAACAAAAGCCTCTGTTTCATCCTTTAGGCATGAAAGCAGCAAGACATTCTTAAAGCACTAGGAAGTGCTCAAGTTGTTCCTATCTATGCAATATCATGAAAGTTGATTTTGGTTTGCTTGTTTTTCTTTACTGTTTCCAGATAGAGGTCTTAAGTTAGGAATAAGAGGAGATATAAAGCACTTCAAACCAAATTCACATCAGTAGTATAAAACAAATCAGGGAGTAGTAATAAATGTCAGAGCTGCAGCAGCAAAGGCGAGACACTGCTTTTTCTCATACTTAAAGTGAAATACCTAGCTGTTATCTTTGTGCCTGCAGAGCCTCCCTATTGTAGATTCAATAATACAAGAGGCTTCTTATCAGCAGCCCGGGTGACTGATTGGAGCTGTGATATGTTTAGACAATGCACTGTATTTAACTGAATTTCCAGATGCCCCAACTCAGACCGGAGTAGTAAACGCCAGAGACTAATAGGAAATTAAACATGTACAATGGACTAACTCCATTTGCTCTCGCACACTGTAATGTGTTTAGTTAACTTACTCATAGTCACACTTTATCTTTTTCTCCATGGATTCTCTAGGATATGTTTCAAATTGGTCAAAGATTAAATCTTCCTTTCATTTTTTCTCACTATTTTATTGCTGCTTTCCCTTATTATTTGCCACTCTTTCTGTTGTGCAGATAAGCTAAACAAGATGACCCCAGGTATACTCTGCCAACCCAATTATCAGCTAGTCAGGAAGTAAAGCAAGGGTACAGAAGACTCCATAATACTAATATTAATATAACATGAGAGGAACAAAATCAGCTGTTTATCTCAATGAAACTGTTTATTTAGCTCATTTGAAATTTAAATATGAATTTATGGTGAACACATGCAGGAATCTAGTTTGTGGAGGTCACTAAAGACATGGTTTAAACTAACAGTTACTCAGTATTTTTATTAATGAAAACAGTATAAAATAAGTATACTCTGAATGAACCATTTGGAGAAGAAGAGGCTTTAATGTAACTTCTGAACTTTATTCCCTGGAACAGAGAAGAGTAATTGCTTTTTAAATAAATTCCACGACGGATCTGTTTATCTATTTGGGTCTCTTGGAAAAATTTCCAGAACTAAGTTCTTCATTAATATATCAACCAGGCTGTGGATGTATTGAACTTGATAAATCTAAAGAATTTTTACTAATATGGAAATAAGAGAAAGACCTGAAAACAAAACACATTCTCACACCTACAAATACCTTCAGTCATTGTATTTATTATTTTAGTTCTGATATAAAAAACTCAAGTAAAGCTTACATTAAAAAAAAATAAAAAAATCTTAGGTCTGAGACACAAAAAGAAGGCCTACAAAAGGCTCCCAGATACGTAACACAAGAAGACAGGAAAGCATTGGCAGCTTTTTTTCCAAGCTACTATCTGACCTCAATACTTTTTGGGCCAAATCCTGCAGTCAAGTGGGCTGATAGCTTTCGCACTTGCAGAGAAATCACTCTCAGAATTAAGACTAGTTAGGTCAAAACAGCAGAATATGCCTTATCAACTTGCCAGAGAATTAAAGAATATTTCGAAAAAATATTCCTCCACTCTCCAAATATTAACTGCATAAGGAAGGTAATTACTTTATGCTTTATCGTGAAAGAATCAGTTATTCAATCTCCGATGGAAACAATACAGCAGAACAACAGATTTCTAACCTGATCAAATAAAGGAAATCCCAGTCTACTAATTTAGAAAGTGTCACTAGAAAAATGTATTTCTAGGGTTTTTTTCTGATTGGGTGTTACAAAAAAGGCCGTAAGATACTACCATTAGGCTTTACTTAATTTTTGCCTGTGTTATTGAGATCTTTATCTATCTCTATTCCTCAGTGTATATCCATTATGCACATGGAAATCAATTACCAAAATGGTAGTTTTCTAAGTTTTCTCCTGATACAATATATGCCATAGTACAGATCTGAGTTTTTAAAAAATTAATTCTTATTCCTACCAGAAACTAGTTTCTTGAATTCTTCACAAACACCTCACTAAACAAAGGCTAATAAAACAACCATTATAAAGTGGGCTTCATGGAACTCTTTTTTTCCAGCTAGTAGACAGTACCTCCAGTGTCACTTTTCCTAATCAGGTCTGATAGATATTGGAAGTAAAAGACATGGACAAATCTTTGACCAGTCTTTAATTAGTATCACCAATGAAATATTTATTCTTTTACTATAAATCTAGAAACCCAGGGAAGCTGTGTTTGCATCTTTTATCAATTTAAATAATAGCTTGCTTTATTGCTTTTGTCTTAAGAACAGACAGGCTGAAAAATTATTTGTACCCACAACCAATTTCTGGCTGCCATGATCTGTACAGTTAAGGTGAATATTTAATAATGCCATTTAGATCACGGAGACCTCTTAAATGCGTAATTCACAATAACCCATGACAGATGTGTGCAAATGTATGTGTGTCAACTTTACAAAACGGCACAAAAGGAGTAGTAAAGAAGTTAAGAGTTTCTCCAATTTTCCAGCAACTGGCCTTTTATATGGAGAACTGAACTACCTGAGGCATTGAATCCTGTTCCCCTTAATGGTAACAAACTGTAAACACCTGGCTGAAGGAACTGAAAAAGTTTCCCAATACTATATAAAATAAGACATGGAGCTACATCTGTGAGTGTGCCACGAGGAGGGAGCAGGTTGTTTGACCTGTGTGTGCACATGTACAGACAGAACTCAGCACACAATGGTGCCACCACTCATGAAGTATATTGGGCCACACAAGCTGTGAAGAAAACTACGTAAATGGATATAAGCAATGCACTTCAAGCTGTAAACAGAACATCAAAATACATGATGAAAAACAAAGGCAGAAGTGCTTATTACACATTAGCACCCTACTGCTACCAGGGTATCATGGACATATCCTCCTATTATTGCCTCTGCTTTTCACAAGAGGGAATTCCTGGTGACTGCTGTCAAAAGTGACATCAACACAGAAGAATGGAGAGAATGGATGAATGCAAGGACACACTCTGACAAAACCAATACAAGTATCACAAATGCAAAGCAGATGAATGGACTCTTGAGAGCCCATAAACAACTGCAATACTCTTGAATGGTTTTCTCCCAACTCACTAGTTGTTACTGTACTTTCCACAAACCTATCATATGCTGTGAAACATTAGTGTCTTTGCCTTCACTGTCATTACACTACTTAGTCTAAGTAGAAACAAGGACTTTATCAGGAGGGAGTTATCTGTGTTTGTTGTGTGCACTGGAGTTTTAAGAGAGGACCGTATTGATAGGAGCATGGTGTGGTTTGTATTCAAACTTATCTGGCCACAGTGTAATGGAGTTCAGAATTCCAATAGAAAAGCTAATAAAAAACACCCAAAATAGGAAGAGGGGAAAGGACTGGATGTGTCAACAGGGTACAAAACTAGACTGACATCATCTTTCACAAAGATGGAATAAAAAGATAGTCTTGTTGGAAATGTCTTTCATGATGTTATGGTTTAGTACTATGAAGTCCATCCCCTACCCAGCAGCTCAGTGCCAGTGTTGCCAGTTACTGCATTGGGATTAGAACACAGGCCTTTTGTTTATCAGTAGTCAAAAACAAAGAGCTAATTTATCATCTCAATTAAAAATTCAGTGGAGCAATGCCCCATGCACATGAAAAATCATTGTGAAGACTAAATTTTGGTAAAAATCTTTTCTCTTTAGAGAAAACAAGCTATTCAGACTTGCAAAGTAATTTTATCTCAGATAAAAATTTAGCATGAAAATTAATTTGTCCTCTTTTGCTAGTTTAGATTGCTTTTATTTAAATACATTTAAATAAACCTTCCTAGAACTGATTAGATGATGGTTCAGTATAAGGCTATATGACATTTATTGCTATTTGTGTTATCATTACCTACACACGACTTAAGATAACTGTCACCATAATTTACACTGCACAGGGTGCACACATCCACGTACGTCATTATTCCATCTAAAACCCCCTGCAGTTACAAACACTGCACAGCCAGCCCCAGGTTGGGTCCACATAGGCAAGAAGTCAGAAGGTAGAAAACGTGAGGACTGACTGTAGTTCATCCAGCCCTTATTTCTGCTTTCTTTTGCATCAGACTTTATACAGAAAATTAGGCTAATAATGCTGAACTCTGCAAATTAACATCCTTTTGCTATACATTATTACTAGCCTGAACACATACGACATTCCAGATATATTTTTGAAACTGAGGAAGATACTGCGATTTCCAGTACTTGCAAGCACAAAAGTCTTCCCATTTCATGTGCTTTGTCAGCAACCTCTTAACACTTAAATTTTAGAACTGCACCACTGACTGTTACTGGAGGACTCCTACCCATCTCAACTTGTAACAGAAGACACTGGATGAGAAAGGGTCACTTAGCAGGGCTAGGAATAGTCTGATCCATTTGTCTTCCCCCAGTCCCATGCTGAGTGAGCTTATGACCCAGGGATCTGGGTCAGTCGCAGATGTCAACTTTGGGGACAAGAATAAGGTTTTTCAGTGTTCTTTTTCTTCTTCTTTCCCCAAGAAAATGTGTTTGTTTTAGACTAAACCAATGCTCTCAGAGTGGTCAGGGCTTGGTTGCTCCATAAGCTGAATCTGTACTGGGAGAAAGCAGCATGGTTCCCTCTCCCTGTCCATTCCAGGGCCACAGCAACTCCATAATTATTTATTATATTCTCAGCCTGACAAAATTTTCATGAGGAATGAAAGCAAAAGAAGAACAAAGGCAATTTTTCACTATTTGTATTCCAGCATATGCTGAACAGAATTTTACAAGAGAAAGCATAAACATTTCTTTATTCCGAGACAGAGTCTTTTGCCAAATAATAAAATCCTGCTACAAATAATGGAGATAGAAAGCCTTCTCAAGTAAAACATTGCCAAGATTGGTAAATAAGGTATGTTTAGTCACTCAAAGAGGAGGGATTCTTACGAACTGTGGTTTGTGTTCTCTGCTCTCTGAGAGGTCAAGGAAACACACTGTGTTTGTTCATAGGAAAGGAACTTCCCAGTTTTGACATCTGACCACAAAAGAAAAGCCCTTCTCCCAGAAGAGAAATCATAGTATAGTCTCAGCACTAATGGAAAGATATTCATAGACCTCACTGGGCAGTTCCTACCTTCAATGCCAATCAGAAAAATGTCATTGCAGGGAATATATGCAACTCTTCAGGCTTCTATGAATTTTGGGGAGGGTTCATGAGATTTTGATTTTCATTTTGGCAAATGGGAATTTGACCTGGGAGTACACTCCCTAAAGTTCTCATAAGAAAGGGAGGAAAGATGGTGCATTTCAAACCTTATGCAGGTCAGTCAAAATTCTCACAGTTGAATGGTGAGCCTTCCACTGCTGTCCTGCTTCAGATTTAAAGACTGGAGCACTGGAAGGACAGCTTGGATTGACAAGAAGGAGCTCAAGGAGCTACTGTACAAATGTACATCATCAAAATCATGAATGATGTACCTCATGTGAGAGGCCAAGTGCAAAATCTTGCACTGAAAGCCTGAAAAAGGAAGCTGTAAAGGGTTGGGAGAAGGGGCTGAGAAGAGAAATTAACAAATCCTTTTTTTTTCCCCTAACTACTGCGCAAAAAAACTGTAACAAGAAAGGTTTTGTCCAAATGTTACCATTTTACTTTCAGTTGTGTTCATACTGGTCCTTTCCATGAAAGGGTGTACACACCAAAGCAAGGTGTGGCCTACCACATATTTGATGTCCACATAACATTTTGGCCTTCAACAAAACTTCCAACAATACCAGAAAAAGGCAAGATTTTCCATCGGAGAAGACAGATATTTTTATTTGCTTGTTATGTAAAGATCTTCCCTTTTCCATTTACATGCAATACTGTTAACTAAATAACAAGCCTGGTATATAGCTGACAGTTCACAGAATTACTGTGTTATCACCAAATAATTTTTCCTATCCCTTGTTTTGTAAACAAGGTGACTTAAGGGTCTTCAGAGTTTTAAAGATGTTTAAGTTATTTAAGAGTAGAAGCTGGCTTTTCAAACTTGAATAATCAACACATTGTTAAATCAATAACCTCAATGATCCTCTTTTCTAAAAAAAGCCCCTTATGCTGTTTTGTATGAATTTACAAAAAGAACAACTTCTGGCTTTACTACTACAGTGAAATATCAGTTACAAGCTTTTCAAGCCCATGTTGTCTATGATGCACTAAAAGTGAAAACTGTCTCCCTGATTCTGCACCATGCTTTACAAAAAAACCACACCGTTTGCAGATCAAAGGGAGACGATTTATGCTTTCATCCCAGCTGACGGACGATTAAATTAAAACAGATCAGCAGTACAGTGCATGGGCAGGTGGCTTTAGCTGCCACTGTCGGCCTCAGAGCGATTAAATTGCGGTGGAGATGGAGGGCCTTCCGCTCTCATTCCCGCACTTACAGATCAAACGGTGACAAATGAGATGTTACTGCTCTTGTAAAGCAAGGCTACAATCTGTCAAAATCCAACATAATTTGTGACCCTACGTGACATCCTCTTTCTCTTTTTTTTGACATTTGAATACAGTGATTGTACTAGAGTCAAGTCCATTTAAGTGAATATAGTCAATTCTATCTAAAGGAATACAGCCTGTTAGCTCCAACATGGTAGCTGAATATATATCTGGTTAGTACTCCAGCGACCCTTTGTGTTAAGTGCATACCATTAACAATGAATTCTGATTTTTCCAAGTTATATAATTTGATATCTTGACAGCTCAGACACTTGAAGCACCACTATTTGTTTTAAATGGCTTTATTTTATTGTTTAAATGTCAGTATCAAAATAAAGTAATGCATACAGTCTTGTCAGATCTAGTGCAGTGGGAAGTGCTACTGTGAGAGGAAAAAATGGCCTTGAGTTTGTTCTAAAAATGGTCCAAAAAGTCAATTATGTCTTTTGCTGCATCCTTGAATGACTAGCAAAATTTCATTTACGCTGGGTCTTTTGTTTTATGGGGGAGCTTATCCAGGTACTGAGGAAGGAAGCACAAAGGGACTGCAGCATCTTCCTTTTAAAAAACTGTCATTCTAATAAATAAAACCTTCAAATAAACAACAACAACAAAAAAAGTAATTGCATGTGTATTAATTTTTAAGAATTTGTACAAATTGCAATAAATTGCCATAGTATTGTCTGGAAGATCAAAACTATGAACTCTACCCCAAACTGCAAATTAACACAGCCAGTGAAAATCTGATTTGGAGAATACTTGTAAGAATTGACTAAATCTTTCTGTTCTTGGTTTTCCTTCAAAGAATAAATACAGTTTACAGCACAGCAATGTTGTTAGAATTCGACCATATCTATTTCCAGTAACTCTGGGGTTAACAAGTTCTTCTTCACCACAGCCAGGAATTTACAGCATTTATCGTTCTCTTAACGTTTTAAGGTGGGCAGTTTAGCTATCTACCACAAAGCAGTCAAAGATCTGATCTAGGGGCTCTTTATATTTTCTGTTGACCATTGATCTTTGGGCAGGATAACTATATCCTCCGGGGAATTAAGTTAGAAACAGCTTTATTTACGAAGAATGAAGACGCATACAAAATCTCTCAAGTGAAAATCTTGGGGGAAAAATAGATACGGTACACTGAAAAGATATGGTATACTTAAAGTCTGTACAGTACACACAATTTTTTTGTCCACGGTCAAAATTTAAACCACAACTTCTTTCTTCTCATTTGCATGCATTCCCTGTTTAGCATATAGTCCTTAAACTGGATGCAGCAATACATTTGCTAATAAACACAGCCAGCAGCTAAGGTGAATGCCATGAAGCTCCTGTAGATAATCTGCCATGTGCAGAAAAAAACAGCTGGTGGCTGGTGCCATATTTGGCAAATTATATACACTAATCCTTCCTTATCACGATGACCCCTGTAGCCTGTCTAGGCTTCAAGGCCTGTCAACACCCCATTGTTACCGATTTATAAAAAGGAAGACTGGGCCCATGTGCCACACTCTATCCTTCTAACCTTGCCTATTAAAGGCAGGGTCTCTGCAGAGTCTGACATGGGGAGGGGGAGTGGGCATGTATATATTTACATGGGCAGCAAACGGCACTTCACCCTAAACAGAGCCCTGAGAGCACTGCGAGGCCCTGGGTCAGCAGGGCTGTTGTGGCAGGAGCACATCCAAGGTGTCTGCTGTAGCTTATCCCTACAGCTGTGCTGGGAATTGCACATGTCCTCGCTGAGGAAGAGCTGGCTTTACCACACCAGCAGGGAGAGGCCATGCAGAAAACCCCCTCTGAAACAAGAGGCTCACAAACAGGGCCATAACACAAGAAATCTAGAGCAGTAACACATTACCACATAGTTTTTCTTGCTATTAACCATCATGGGGAACTACTTGCTCCAAATTCAGTATTAGGACTAACACACTACCCAGATGAGCGAGGTACCAGCTGAGCTGAAGGGATACTTCCCAGGCTGCAATGAGGGGAGAGCACAGCAAAACACCCACCAATACCAGTTATTACAGCAACTTCTTTGCACTAGAATCTGCAGTTTCTTTCAAACTGCAAGATCAGCGGGCCAGGGATTGTGACACAGTGATAAATCCCATCCATGGGGCTTGAAAGAAACACCAACAAATGTTTCTCTCCTGTTAGTACATATAACTATTAGTACATGATGTGTTGATGTGCAGCAAGATATCCTATTGTAACAACACACAACCACATCTCAGGATTGCAAACTGGCCCATGTTTAGAGGTGATTACTGGCTTTTTATGCGTTCTACTCAGCTCCAGTTTTTGTAAAGGCTGTTCGAGTTTTATAGGCTGTCACAAACCACAGAGCTGATCTCATTCCACTCTTCTTCTTTCCCTCATCTCTTTGCTTCTGATGTAGATTCTGTACCAGTCACAGGGGATGCAGGTAGGCTTTCACCTTTGACTGTAAGCATGATAGGAGGGGAGAGAGAGGTGGCGGAAACATTATTAACTTTAAAATATTTCCTGTTCTTCCAAGATGAGAATAAATTGTCCCCATATGACTATGTGGTATAAAGATAAACTGTTCTCCACCCTTTAGGAATCCTATACCACCTCAGGGTTTTCCTTCTAACCTCCCTAAATAAAACTCTGCATTGCTTCCCATGAATAACATTTTTTAATAATTTAAAGTATCTTCAGTTTGTTGAGGTTTCTTTTTTTCCCCTCACTGCTTATTATGTTTTTCAGTGGCTCCTTCAGATTCTGCACCCAACCCATACCTATTGTTTCATTAATGAGGCCAGCTAAGAGTCATATATTTCTATTTAGCTTCCTGGGCAACAGAATGGAAGCATGTGTGCGGGTAATGTTAACATAACCAAAGGCCTCCTAGGAATAGAGTGAGAACACAGTGCCTTTGATTTATAAATAGATATCACTATTTATAATGCATAAACAAAATGTTTCATGATTTGTAACACTAAGCCCAGGCAGTTATATTGTTCAAAGAAAAAAATCCAAATGCCTACTGTCTACAGAAATAGAAACACTTATTTACGCAAGCATCATAAGGGCATGAGGGCTGATACTATGTGAACTCCTGCCAATTAAATGAGTTACTTGCTAATTGTTGTCCCGTATCTTCAAGGACCAAATGGGCAGGACAGTGCCCCGTGAGGCAACATGGTATCATGTAGCAGAGCTAAACCCAATCCAGGTTAGGTTTAATGTTCAGAAATGATCACATACTGTATTACCCATGTCCAGGAACAACATTTTGATTGCAGGAATGCTAAGCTCCCGGTCTTAACCACAGCCAGCACTTGTTGCTACTGCAAGATTAATGTTATCTCTGCATTTAAGTAACCCTCATATATGGCCAAAATTAGACTGTAAGAAGTCCAATGGCCTGGGAGCGATATTGTTTTTAGCAGCACTCTACAAACGCTCTGCTTGGGCAAACCATCTGGGTCTCATGGGAATGCTGCCCCTTCAGTGCAGTCTAATGATGCCTTCCGTGAGCGGCGGCGTCACTAGCGCCTTGTGCATCACTGCAGAAATACTTCAGGAGAGGATAAGTCAGTTCCTTAACTTCTACTGGGCATGGTGAAGCTGTCCTTTCAAAAATTATGTGGGTGATTCAAAGGGGGAAATTGAATTCAAGGAGATAATGCCCAACTACAGTATAAGGGTTTTGTTCTTACGTATTTTAAATGCCATCAGTGCTATTTCAGTGCTGAGTTCTGTAACTAATACTTTCTTGTCCTACTGAAACATCTGTATTTGTCATTTATTTTGGCAAGTGTACTGCTAGCTTGCTGCTCATTCCTTCTGGCTGTGGAATGAACAGACACATCTATTTCACTTGCAGTCCTCATGCTGGGGGGGTAGCCTATGCTTCCATTAAACATAAGAAAAAGAAACCAAACAAGAATCCAAAGACAGCCCTGTGTGAAAATGCCACTATTCCTATTTGAACAAAATTGCACAGGAATTAAAATTAATCAAAAGGAAAACATGGGAAAATTTCTCTCATTTACCAGATATAGTCACAGAAGTCTCAATATGTTAGCAAGTGTTCAATGGATTATGGATGAGGCCTAATATATAACTAAATTTCCATAGTAAATCAATACTGTTGGTTAATCACATTGATATTTACTATTGTGATTTTAATACTAAAATTCATGTTGTTAAAACATGGTGCAAAACTTTATATTGTATATTTATTTATATTGTATTGCATCACAGAATAATTCAAGCATGCAGTTATTGTCGCACATGAGACAATAGCCATTAACATTTGATGGACAAGTCAGAGTATTAGAACAATAATTGAAAAAACAGATGACCTAGTGCTGTTTTCATGCTATTTAGGTCATCATATAACATTATAGAATAGTAAAACTGAGTTTGCTTTTAATGTGAGACTAAAATTAAACATCACTGAAATCAAGCCTCAGGGGTTTTTTTTATCAGTACACACTGGCAATAGAATAGGTAAAGTACTCATGCTTACAAAAATTTTAACATCTTTAGACATACTCACAGAGGCTTATTTCTGCAGAACAGTCTTCTAGGCACAGGACCCTCAATCATGTTGCACAGGGTAGTTTATTTGCCACCTATATTTGGTTTTTAATTTCTCTTTCACTGCTTGCACATAACTATTAATATGTAAACAAATATTTACCTGGAAATGTTTTTTTGAACACTTTCACCACGGACTACTCCTTTGAGAGCAAGCTGGCTTCTATTCAGGACTTATTTCTTCAGTTTTGCAATTTAAAACTAACTTCTCTCTTCTAACAAGATAATCCTGAGCAGGACTTTCAAGCACTGCTGAGCTAATAAACCACATGCAACCACACACAGTAATCCATAGAACAGTACTAAAGGACTCAATGTGTGATGGCATAGTTTAAAAAAAAATCTTTCCTAACAAGACTGTTTCCATTTTGTTAGGACAATCCCATCAGAACTTTCAGTCTCACCATCTTTTCAAGGCTTTTTTTTTTAATCTTTTAATATTGTTCCTGTTTGGTCTTACTGGGTTTTTCAAGCTACTGGCTAAGACTGTGCTTTCACAAAATTTTCAACTCTTGAAAAAAATACACCTCTCATGAGAACTGAACAGAAATGTTTAGGAAATATTTCTCTAGTTAGTTGCCCAGAAACATCCTAAATAATTTCACAGCCCGTATTCCTACAAATCAAAACTGCTTAACACACAGCTTTTTTTTTAATTGGCTGTCACTGCCTTTGTTCATTCCTGATGCTCTGTGCAAGAAGAATGAGCCCACTTCCTCTTCCTATCTGGCTAACTTCAAACAGAAGTTATTTTGTGAGCACTTCTAAACAAAGGATGCCAGACAGAGTCTTTTCGGTACTTCAGTGAATACCCTGCTGCTACTACTAATGTAGATATATATGCTTAAGCTTCCATGTCATCCTTTACATATTGTAGCAAACATACACTTGCCAAGAGCTGAACCTGCCCAACACATCGTGGGTTATGACTCAATTTTCAACTTTGTCCTGCAAACTCAGGAGAAGACGCAAGTTAATTTCACTGAGATTCACTTGCCCTCTTCCAAGCCTGGGTGTGACAAAGACATCTGCAACCTATTTTATCACACACACCACCCAATGGGTAGAACACCATGGTTCAGCAATAAACATTTCACACTAATAGCATAAAAGTGACTAACTGGTTATTGCTCTGTTGTTCTTCAGACAAAGAACCCCTCTTTCTCTACTCTTCCTTCAATACACGCCAAATCTTTTCTTTGTCCCCAACACAGGAAAAAGAGGAATGACAGGACTTTATGCCCTGTCCACACTCTACCCCCTTCACAAAACCAGTGGTTTATTTAGGGCCCAAGCCTGCTACAGCCTATGATCTTCATTACTATCTTCGATCTGTCCCCACTAACACCCAGCAGGACTTTCCACTCATGATCTTAGCCCTCTATGTGCATCAAAACTGACGGACAGAGAAAGCATAAAACCGAGATTAAAATTACTTTTCTTCAGATACACTGAGCATGGACACCTTCTGTACTTCAGTAACGTGAGAGCAGACCATGGGCATTCTGAACAACAATGTTTTGCCACAGATGTCCTTGCGAAAAGAGCAAAGAACAAGGAATACTTTAAAGAAAAGAGTTCATGCACTAATATTTGTAAAATGAAGAATAAGGGAAAATGATAGTTGAATTGAGATAAATTACTTATAGACTGTGTGCCAACCAGTGTGCACCAAGATGACACTTTTTTATACAAAAAAAGCCCTTGGACAACTCTCCTGCACAGTTCCTGGCTCATTTAGAGATCCTGTCCCAACATGACCTCAGAAGGTTTGTGGTGTCTGACCAACACTGAGAACAAGAAAGAGAGAAGCATTAACTTAGGATTTTTGTGGTCTGTAATCCATGGGCTCATGATGATGCATTGATTCAAACAAACTGAAGCAGAACAGCTTTACAGTTGTAAGAAAAACTGATGATTATCAGCCATTGTGACTAAAATTGGTATTTCAGAAAAAACGGATATTAATTCTGTACATATTGTACTGATTTAAAGCAAATGTGCATATGAACATTTGGCAGAAATAAAGGAAAATAATCATCTGTTGATGGACAAAACTATACTTGTTGTGGTAAGAGGAAAAGGAGAAGAGGAGAGAGAAAATGTAATCTTGCATTACATCCTGTAATGCAAGAAGTTCAGGCTATTCTTTTCCCAAAATGTATGCATAATTACAAATGTTAACACCTGCTATTTTTGTAGCAACAGCAAATCCCAAAGTATTTTACAAATCAACAATATATTGAAAAAAGAGAATAAGCATAGGGAGAAATCCACCAGATTATCAGTAGCTCATAGTGATATTGTACAGTAGTACAGGATGTGAAGTAATATGAATACTTTACATCATTAGAATTAGAATTTCAGGTACAAGTCCTTTCTAGAGAAAGAAAAAACTTTAGATTGCATTGCCATAACACACCAAAACAATGGGGGGCAGTTAGAGATGAGAATGGGAAGGTTTTAATTGTTACAATTTCCTATTTAGAGAAGGAAAAAAACAGAAAAAAGAAAGTATCATCTCCACATTTATTCTGTGGGAAACCTATCTGCTGTAATTTGAAGAGTGCAGCTTCAGATACACAGAAATATCCAGGAATATGGAAATGGACAACTTTTAAATTACTTTATCAAAGTTCTACAAATCTTTGTTCAAAGAAGACAAAGCAGTCAGTATTAAGCAAATAAAGCTCACTTGCATCTATCTAAAGCATTTTATTAAACAAAGCTGAGGGTGAGATATCGCAAATGGTTAATGCCTGGGGCTTTCATCTCCAGAGACCTGGGTTCAAAGCCTTGCCTAGGCAACAACGAAGCCCATTTACAGATTTCACAAGCCAAGTTTGATAGCTGTTTCCCTCAAATACTGACTGTATCTTTCCTTTTGTTTGCAAAATATATAACTTCAGCACCAAGACCAATCTTTCCCATATGTATTTTCATCAAACAACCACTTCACATTAGCATAATTGGCCCCCCCTTTCCACAAGAGGCCCAGGACAGAATAAGCAGGCTATAAGTCACGCCTAATGTATACCTGCAATAGAAACTGGATGAACTGTGCAACTGGAGCCTTCCCTGCCATCTTCATCAATCTGCTTGCTAATATGACTGTCATCATGCTCCTACAGATCTTTGAAGGGGGTATTAATGTAATGATTATTTATACAAAAAAAAAGGTTGTGATTTCACACCCAAACCCCACACTCAAAATACCCTAAATAACTCAGTTTATTCAAAAAAATAATGAGTAACAATTTCTGGGAAAGAAATCTTATGATTCCTTTCTCCGATTGTCTTATTATTTTTTCTCCAATGAAAAAAATCGCCTTTGTTTTAGGAATAGAAAAAAATTATTTCTCTTTACTAGAAACGTATTTGTTCTCCAAAATTTTCTCATCATCACCTTTTCTAGAGAAGAGATTAATCCTCATTTTACCCCTTAGACAATAATAGAGAACCAGAAAGGAAAACTGCATTAATCCCTGAATGACTGTAAAGCTGGTTGATGTACTAGAACTACACACTGCAAAAATACTATTGTTGTGTTTTTCTGCTGTTTTGTCTGAGTTCTAGCACTTTGATACTCAATTCTGTTTCTTAAAATACCAGACTTAACTCAGTTTTTACACTTCTATTCTGCTCCATCTAGTGGATTATTGATTTTTGCAATGAATGCTGCAGCAACAGTATTCTAATATACCATGCTGGGTTAGCTATTAGGACAAGGGACCATGTTCAAATGATTACTTTTTTGGCCTTAGATGAAACAAATTAAGTCACATTCCTGGGTACCTGGATAAGACTATAGGCTTCTGGCAGCGTGTTCATGCAACATAAATGGGAAAATGGTGTCATTTAATTATATCACTGAAATGAGACTAAGTAAGGGACAGGCCTTGATTATAAGGGACAGGTGGCAAAATTTCTCCTGGTGCTTGCACAATTTACTAGGTCAGTCCTGGGGAAAAAGAATATTCCATGCCTGTGTTTTTTTGCTAAACATCAACATCCTCCAGGCTTCATAGCCTAGATTTCAGAGTTTTCTTCCTACACTTTGTCACAGGAAAAATGAAGTTACACACTTGATAAGCTGCTTTGTTTGCATGATATGAAAAGTTTTATTCAACCAATGTCTCTTCAGTACATTTGTGGTGGTTTTTTTTCAGTGCAGTGCTGTTTGTAATACTCTCTTTTAAGACTGCTGTCCAGGTCTTCTGCTAACTTTTCAGAGGGATGTTTAAGGTAATGAGAGATTGATTGATGAGAAGAAAAATTAGGTAATTAGTCCACCCTTATGTGTAGCTCATCTCAAATCACTGCAGCTTTCAATGGTAAGAGTATTTGCTTTCTTTTCAAAAGCAAATATGAAAATACTTAGCCAACAAAACCCCCTACATCAATGAATCAACAATATTTGTTCATACATGGCATCACTGGAACCAATGATTCAAAGATAATGGTATTTACATGTCTGGTAGGCAAGGTGTAGGATCTGTGCTCTCTGAAGCAATTTACAGCAGAAGAAAGAAATATTAATTTACTCTCCCAAACCACACAAAGTTAGTATGTTATGCTTGGTTTCAATCAGGAATCTAGCTGGCAAACCCATAAAAAAGGGTCTATAACCACAAAACCCAAAAGTTAATTGAAATACTAAGCCCAAGGTTTTCCAAATAATTGGGGTTTCTTTTTAAACTTATTTTTTTCTAGTTTTCTTTTCTTTCTTCTCTCTAAGATGATAGGCAGCTCCAGTTCTCAGTTATAACTGGATGAGATAAGAGTAACTCCAGATTGATTTGCTTTTCAGGACTTTATTGTAATAGTATGCACATATAGCACTTTCTATCAAAGAATCTTGAAGTGTTCCATAAATATTAATTTAATAAGCCTCACAACATGCAGGTGAGCCCCATATTATTGTATCTATTATATTTTTGCTGGAGGCACACTAAGTAGAAGTATCTTGTTCCAGAATAGAAATAAAGCCTTAATTCCAATCGTCTGATTTCATCACTAGAATTACTCACTCCATGAAAACCCATCTGCCCCCAGATCAACAGCAACTTTGTCACTGCCTTCAGTGGAGCCAGGACTTCATGAAAAGACAAAATTCTTCCTTAGCAATTTGGAACTAAACAGTACTTTTTAGGTTCAACATCCTGCATTAGTTAATATATCTTCAGGAAGTTTCCTCCTAGAAACAGATGACTGACTGCAATAGAGATGCACAAATATTTTAAAGATTTTAAGTATGCACACAATTGACCTGGTATATTATAATAGCTCAGGCAATATGACAATATACTCCTTTGCTCTGTGCTGCTTTAATTCATGAGAGTCAGAGATCTGACTTTGCAAATAGAATTGCAGACTTAATTTTCAGAAGTGACTTCCATTTTTACATTCACAATTTTGCAATCACCATAGTTGTGAGAACAGTGATATGCATTAAGGTAATTGATTGTGCTTTGAAATCAAGTAATCAAATGAGCATCAATTAAGACTGCAAATGTTTGAAGCCACAGAACTACAAAGTAAAATTATTTTTCCTTGTAAGCTTCCACTGAAATACTCTATGCAAAACTGTGTCTTCTTTCTGGATCAGCCTCACACCAAATATTTAGTGAACATATTAAAGATTCATATTGGGCGGTAAATGAGGGGTCTACATGTGGACTTTTTCTATTTCGGTATCTCATTTTATACTTAACCAACTCTCACAAAAGGATATGTACCTCCTATGTACCATAGTGCTTTTTCCATGCGACCCACCAAATGGAGCTGGATCCTGAAGAGAGACCCAGGCTTCCTGCACAAAGCACGGGGAAAGGCAGAATATAAATGAGCCAACATACACAGACTGCTGCCACCTACACATTATGTGTACAATTTATAACTAACTTTCAGACCTGTGCTTCTACCAGGCTTCCTGGAAATGCCTTGCTCCTTTCAGGATTCTTGGCCTCCTGTTCCTGTTTCTGCAGGAAGTAGGTCAACATGCCTTTTCTCCAGCATGCTTGGATTTCTCCTCTTAGAAAATATAACATCAGTTCTTCCAGTTCAGAGCCCTTACACAGATTTGACACCCTCCACTGTATGAGGAATGAAAAGGTACTCCAGCTCCTGGGAAAAAGCTCTAACTGTTATGGCGAGGATGTGGAAAAAATAAAGCAATCATCCTGCATGCAGAAACATCACCCCTCCCTTTCCACAAGCTGGCTGCTGCTGAGGCACAGCAGTGGGATCACCAGGATGGTACAGCAGAAATGACTGCGGACACTGTGTGTGGTGTCCATGTGCTGAGGTGTGACGGGGTGCTCTGAGAATGTCTGCCAGATCAGGCTCTCAGGGGACTCAGAGGAACATCCTCGCTTCCAGAGCTAAGCAGTAGATACCTTGTGAGCTGTTCAGACCTGTCAAAACAGACACTCCTGCACTGGCACAGAAGTATGATGCTGTAGATGGCTACAGAAATTTTAAGGGCACTCTAGAAACTACAGCAGCATGAACTCCAATACCTGGGAAATTTCACTATTAAAAGATATCCCAGGACTACCATTTCAGATTAGCGCAGATAAATTCCACCAATCTTTTCACTTCACATAAATTAAGTATTTTGGTGGAATCAGCTTGGATTATCACTATATATGCAAATTTCCCTGAACCTCAGGTCATCATTTTACATCCCAGATTAATATTAAAACAGAACAAAAATCTCAACCTCACTATTTTCGAGGTCCATGAAAAGGCAAAACAACTTCTCAAGATTGTTTGACTACTCAGCCTGAATCTGCAGATAAGGTTTGGTGCTTTACTAATTCCAGTGACACTACCAGGAAAATCCCATCCCATAATAAGTGTTGGCAGCACTGCATCCTGAAATTGTAAACTCTCGAGGCACAACTCTTGGACATCTAAGATTCTATAAAAACAATAATGCATGCAACTTTATGCAATTTTCAGCTAAAATCTGTCAATCCCTCTTTCTCTGTCCTCCCTCCTCCACACAGTTACGACAGAAATTTTGTTCTGTTAGGGCAATATATATTTTTAATGCAAAATTTCAACAGGAACCATTTTTTATGGTCTACTAATAAACCCTTGAAAACAGGGATTTATAATGGAAACAGTGACGGACCCTTAACTACAGTGTATGCAACCATAATAAAAAGAATTAATGTAGTCAATTTGTACTACTGTTCTCAGAACAAAAAAAACCTCTATTTCAACTGCAATCCTTTCAACAGCTGATTGGCAAGCCTGTCCATTTCTAGTCTGCAGTGTTGTCAGTTGTCTTCAACGTGATAATGAGCCTGTCACCATATTCAAATAGCCCTGTGACAGCATGTTTTGTGAGCATGACGTCCACTGCAAAGGGTCTGTCAAAAAGCACCTTTCAGAAAATGAAAAGAGAATGCTTTTCTGATGATAAATCTAATTTCTTCATAGCTAAAAGAGTGAGATTTTTCATCTGATTTTGTCAGTGTTGTGTTGCATTTGTGTCTTCAGATAATCCTGTGTTCTGATGCATAAAATTTTAAAGTTATCTGTAAAGACAAAGTGAGAAAGAATAATCTTTTTTGAGTTCACTGGAGGCTTTGCATAAAACTGCAGTATTGCTGGCTTTCCATCAAATTAAAACTGGAGGGGGGAGGGAATGACATGGAAGGGTAGCTTGCAACCAGAAGCAAAGAAGGCTCACAGTAAAGATCTCAAAGTCTACACACACTAGGGTCTCCACTCTTCCCCACACAGCCTATTAAAAAACCTCCTTTGCTCTGTGTGGTCCTAGTTAAGTATGACCAGGTTGCATGAAATTCCCTGGCTTTCAGACCAAGGCAGCAGAACGTAGACACAGGCAGAGCTTCCTTGTACTGCTGCAATTCAGGAGTGTGTGTTCCATACACTATGTATTCCACGTTCGGCTGCCACTCCTGCTACTTGTCAGCTGGGGAAATTTTCAGCAAAGGAAGAATTTGATTATTTTGGCAACACAGATTCCTTTCCATGTGTCTAAGCATCCTCTGTTAATATCAACGGGAAACATACAGATGCACTGAAATACAGCACTTTATTTTCCCTGTTGACAAAAGCTGCCCTTAATTTGACTTCACCTTTTAGGATTCTTTTCACCAATAGCTGACTGAGGAGTTCACATGTAAAGGGAAGTGTTAAAAAGAGAAATGTAAAAGCCCAAATGAACAAGCAATAAACCTTTCTCTCTTTCAGTCATTGGGTGAGAAAGGGGTGGACACGGCTGGACTTTGAAGTCCCAGGCTGAATGACACATTAACCTTGGAGCAGAAGTTCCACTTCTAGCTGTGCTTCTAACACCACATGTGACTTTTACTAAGCAGCTCTTGTTCTCTTTGTCTGAGGTTTAATATAGTAAAATGGGGGTATTACTGCTTACACATCACAGACATTCTCTAAAATGTAAAAAAAAAAAATCTCTGAAAAAATTGTTGACAAGCTCATGACATATTCACTGCAGAAAAATCATCTTGCACAAGGCCAAGGTGTTTCAAAAGTATTAAACAAGTTTGTTTCCTTAATTATGTGTGAAAAACAGCAAACCTGTAGCGTTAGGATACTAACCATGGAGTTCCCCTGCTAACTACTGAATAGTATCAAAATTAAGTATTTTACTATTACCATGCATTTTTCAGGACAGTAAGAACAGAAGGTTGACTATCACATAAGGCTACAGTCTAAAGGCTGTACCTGCAAGAATCTGGTGGGATTTGTTTGAGGTTAGGGGCAGACAGATACTACAGGTGTGAAGGCACTCCTTCACCACCTTCAACATTTGCCTTTCAAAGGACTTCAATGCTTTTGTCTCCCAACCTCCGTTTTTCCCTTCTGTTTACACAGAAGAATAAATACCAATATTTATTCTGTCTATAATTCATGATGAAAATTATGAGTGAATAAGGAATGTCATTAATTCAGGTCTACCAAGCTGAAATAAGACAATTTTACTGAAATTCATTTTTTTTTTAATACAAGGAGGCCTTAATATAGAGAATCTGCATTTTAAATTTGGGATATACAACATGGTATGCCAACTTTGATCATGTAATTCAATACACCTATAACTGAATAAAACACAAAGATAGGATTTTTACACATATTTTTAAGTGAGGGCAACTAGGCACTATGCAGCTTTAGACAGCACAAATGGACAATCAACATTAAACATGACTGATTTTTAAATTCTTCATTGCTCAGCTGGAGGGAAGTATTACAAGGCCAAAAAGCAAAGCTATGGACAGCTGGCTTTGTGCAGTACCAGTTCTCTGCCTCAATTTTCAAGCCATTCATTTCTTTGGGGGGGCTGGAAAAAAAAGGGAGGGGAAAAAAGAAAAAAAAAAAAATCTAAACTAGGCCACACAAACATACAAAGAAAGCTTGGGTCTCTAGGACTTTCATTGTCTCAGGGAGTCGTCACCACCCTGAACCCTCATTAAAGCTGAAGAGATGCGGGAGCAGCATTAAAATGAATGCAAACCATTTGCCGCAATCTTCTGCTCACACCATCTCCAAATGAAGGCAGGCATTGCATAATCCAGGCAGCTCGAGCTCCTGACAGGTGGATGATTTATGCTCATAGTCGGAAGAATCGGAGAGCCTGCAGAGGACACAGCGTGAGCAAGGTGGTGGCGAGACAGATGCTCTCAGTGGGCTTGCAGAGGCTGGCAGGCTCCAGCTAGCTCAGGTGCAACTTGAACACTTTAGTACTGAACTCATATTGCCTAGATTCCAGCACAGCAAGATACCATTTACAATATTATGTACAGTAGATATACTATCAAACCTATCTGTGTGCTGTTTATCTATTTGTGCATACACACACACACACACACACAACATACATTTTTTCTGTTTGCAGTTCAACTTACTGCATACACATACACTTTGCATGTGCACACACTCCATTGAAAAAGAAAGGGCAGATTAGGACAAAATCTGCATTGTTACAGCCACACAGCATAAGTGAAACCACCAGAGTTGAACAGATGTAAGTGGGGGAAGAATTTGGCTCTAGCTTTCAGAGAACAGGGATGGATCTGGGATACTAAAAATCCTTTCAGTTTTAAGAGTGTTTGAAAGCTAGAAAAGAAAATGACCAGAGGAAAAATCAAAACACTCACAGGTCCAAACATATTGGGATATTCTCATCACTCATAGTATCTATCTGTAAAGCACAGAAAATGCCAGAATCACACTGTTCTGCAAAAAAGCACAATATTAGCAAAATAGAATGTAAACGACCCTCAAGTCATCTACTTCAATCTTCTGATGACATTATTTCTACTGCCTTATTCAGGACTATTTAAAAATCCCATCCAAAATTGCAACATCATTTCCAACCACATAATTCAGCTTCCTTTTCCAAAAGGAAGTAGAAATTGGGGTTTGAATTTTCACTTCTGTTCTGTAAGCAAGAAAGTGGTCTATTAAAATAAAAATAAATGAAATTACATACATGTAAACAAGATCTTACCCATGTTTATGTCACACATCTATAAGTTCATTTCTTCTTTAATAGAAAAGGCAAAGCCTGGACTAAATCATCCTACCTTAAGCATATCAACAAAATAAACAATTCACCTGTCTCATATCAGACCCACCACATTTTCCAATGAAACCTGCCACTTAATTAAGTATGTAATTTTCAGGGGCAATCGAGGAGTTAAAGCATTCAAATGTGCACACTGCAGGTTATCTGGGTTGAATCTGGGACTTTGCTGACTCTCAGCTCCTTTCCACTTTAACAGATGGGGTCAGAGGTGAAACTGCAGACGAGAATTAAAGACACATACATCCCTTTAATCAGATAACACATTCAAAGACTTGCAAATTCCCAAGAAGCCACTTTACAGGCACGTGTCATGGGCTATTCCATAAAGGGGGAGGGAATGGTGAAGCGGAGGGAAAGACTACTAATTTCAGCTAACCAGCATTAAAAATGGCAGGAAATTAGAGAAAACAAATGGGAACAAAACGGGATTGCTAACATTCCAAATGCTTTCTCATTGCACATGCCTCTCTAGACAGGAACACAAATGTTGGAAGCCTCAACACTCTGCATTCAAATGCTTTTCCTAATTTCATTAATCAGCTATGTTTAAGAATACTTCCGTAACGTGTATTTTAATTGGAGATGAACTGAAGCATCTTGCCAGGATGGATATCTCCAGCAATACCAGGATGCCCAGAAGGAAATACAGTCATTCAGCCTGACTAGTCCTCATGAAACAGTGAGTCAGCTAACAAGAACCTCAAGAAATTAATGATTCTCTCTCCCACCTGGCCAGAAAAAACACTGCCTGGAGGATATGTGCTTGCAGCAACTGTTTTCTCATCAGCATTGTTCTGATACAATCGTGGTTTGGAAGAAGAAAATGAATAGAAAGTCATGAAAATGAGAGAAGATAAAAAGAGAAAAGAGAAGGATCTCATGTCATCTTAGCTACTCTGTGGCTTTGTTCTCCAATTACTGCATCTCTTTGCATCTCACACAGGATCAAGCAATGGTGCAGGTGGCACACTCCAGCAAATGGAAGACCACCAAGACTATGGCTGTGCACACCAGACTCAAGGGGTGTTCCAGCTTCTCTTTGTCTGAAATACAGAGACGTATATTTTGGGTGCTACTCTTGAGGGCTATTGAGAAGAAAGACCCTTGTTATCTCAGCCCAATTCTTCACCTGAGTTATAACTTCACAGAAACTTTTCTAATACATCTTTGAGCAAGAATTCACAAAAGCAATACATTTAAACTGGTATTATAAAACAGATTGCTACTTTTTAAGGGAAACGTTCATTTTTCTTTATTTTGATATTTAGTAGTCTATTTGGTCTTCAAAATGGAAACTTAGGAGCTTTCATTAAAAGTTTGACAGGGAAACCAGGAAGCAGCTTGTGACCTGAAAAATCAGTTCAGAGCAAGACCTCTCTTAACACTTCAATAAAAACAGGCAAATACCCTCAATCTGGATCCAGTGTATTTATGCCATCTCTTAAGTCATCTTACTATAAATGATCCTACTTCATATCCAGAAATGGAGGAGTTCTGGTGACTTGAAACAAGTTCCTCCTTCCAAATATTAACCACTGAAATGTGAGATTGACCATCTAATGAAACGTAAGGTGCCCATTTCTAAAGCTCTGATGGAACTACAGAAAATACAAAAATGAGAGAGAGCATAGGAACTGCAGACACTGGAGACCATTGTAAGCACAATGTGGCAGACTGTCATGAAAAGCAACGTGTGGCTGTACAAGTGTTGAACAAACAATGTAAGACTTATCTGTTGATTGATTCAGATCAGAACAGAAGACATGGCTTGTCTTCAGTCAGCCACGCACAGGACTGAAAAGGAGTATTAGAGATGTAGGGCATTGGTGAAGTAGTTTTTACATTTCTGACTAAAAATGACAAGAACAGCATTGTATGGACTGGTGCTTGGCTGAAGAGGGAAAGAAAAGGAGACAAAAGATGAGGATGATGGTCTTGTACTACCTGTTTTTCCCTAGGGTCTGTATGTGCTCAGCATGCTGCAAGTTACCAATATTCTCTCTTGGTAGTCAAGCAGTTTTGCTGATAAACATTTACAGCCAACAATTCTGCCACTAAAGGCACAGACTGGAGTTAATCTGATTAAAGGACAGTATCACACAGACTTTCTTTTAGAAAGTATTTCAATTCTTCTAAATTAAGTATTTTAATAATTAACTGTTTTAACATGTACTGCAGTAAGACCCTATGCAAGCAAGTTGTATGGAGTGTTGATTTTGGATCTGCTACACTAAAACTGTAACCAAAATTGACTTCTCATCTTACACCTGATGATCCAGAGACCTAAATCAGACGCTTAAGAGAAAAACAGATAAATGCATTAACTTTGTTGGAACAAGAAGGAAAAGGAAAATATTGATATTATTCAGTAAGTGTATATATTTAACATGGCCATGTTTGACTTTCTCCAGAATCATTAATCTAATAAAAGCCTATTGAGGCTTAAAATAAAGCTATGCTTTTCATTTATAAAGACTAATAGCTATATTAAGCGACTATTGTGAGCACAACAGACTCCCCTCATAGTTTCCCTTTTCTGTCATATAAATACCCTAAAAAAAAAAAGAAAGAAATTAAAAAAAAAAAAGAAAAAACTGGTTAGATGAGATCTATTACTAGAATAGCTAGTAAGCATGGCAAAAGCTGACAAAAAGACAACTCATTGCAGAGGATCACATTAATTTCAGATTTCAGGCTGCTGACTTTTAACCACAAAAGCCACACTACAAACTCCAAATGAAATAATATTCCACCTCCATATTCTAGTGACTCAGTGAGTAGAACCAGCAAAGGCTCACCACTTGCAGTGTTGCCCTTCTCTGGTCTTAAAATTAAAACCAAAACATGGTTTATGGGGAAAAGGGGTTTTTACCTCGGTATTTATTTCAGGATCCTTAGGTGCAGCACTTTGTCCATGTGGAATGCCCTGAAATGCACACACTGCCCTCACACACTGAAATACACACAATTACAGGCCTTGCAAATTAGCATATCTATCAAAGATTCCCCAATGAGAGGGTCGTGTGAACCCCCTGTTCTAAAGAAGCTTCTCCCTGGGATGGGCCTATCTTAGTTTACAAAAATGTGTTTTGGAGAGGACCTTTGTGTCTGAGGCTTCCAGGATGTCTGGTCTCCTGGTTAAACAGTGCAGTGAGTCTCAGCTAAGTTATCAGGATTGGAAAATTACAAGTATGTAGGCTAAATGCACTAAGAATACATAGAACTATATAAAAGGGTATATAAGAGGGGTATAAAAGAAAAGACAAAAAATCATCCTGGCATCAGCAGAAATACCTCAGCTTATAAAAGGGCAATGACTGGTCAGAGAGAAAACTGTGGCTTAGTTACATTAATGTCTCAAAACCTATGCTGATTCTAACTTTTTTTTTTTGTAGGACAGCAGAGATTTAGTAGTGTGAAATAATTGAGGGATAGCACTATATGAGGTCAGAGGTAACAAGTGCAGGTAGAAATCTTCCTACTTTTCAATGCATTCATTGCTTTGACTGAGTGAAGAGGCCAAGAGAGTTCCCCAACCTCCGAGTTTTTTGGTACCAATCCATCCCAAGCAGCAGAAGTCTGCCTGAACACCTTCCACATGGATTCTAATTACCATCACCTGCATCGTTTCAGCCCTTCACCCCAATTAATCCTACCATACATTCTGTTGTTTCTACAAACAAAAATTTTACACAACAAGAGTCTTAGTGAGGAGATGTGAGTGCATCCCAAGCAAGGGCTGAGTAAAACACAGAAAGGCTGGCTCCAGAGTAGCACTTTAGAGATATAGATATGCATTACCCTTAAATGCACCTCTACCAGAGATGCTACAGCCATTCCACCCAAAAGGGAATGCACAGCAGAAACAGAGAAAAGTGAAGAATACAAATTACATTAATGTTACTCTTTACAAAATGACCCCTATTTAATATAGGGCAGGACCCGCATACAAGAATTCAAGTGCTCTGCAATAAATGGCAGTGCCATGTTGATGTATGTGTTTATGGGTGGCAGAGACCAAGAATGAAAGGAAGCTATTTGTCTGTGAGATCATGGGAAAAGTCCTGCATCCTTCAGACTTGTCTCTACTGACCCTTATCACTTATATTGCTGTCACTATACTTCCAGTGCACAAGCAAATGTTCATAGGGGCTGAATCTTTTCAAAACAACAAGTATCTTTTGCAAAAAATTGAGTATTTTTTAGTAAAATAAGGAAAATACTGCTTCCTTATTTTAGGATCAAAAGAAGAAATTTGACAAATGAGGATGTGCAGTTAACCACCTCAGATTATGATGAGAAAATATTAGTACAAAGTGATTAATTTTTAATAGCATTCCAATTTAAGTAGACTCATGAATCTGCAGAACCTAGTCCTTCCAATTCTGAGCAAGTAATAGGCCAGGGATGTGCACTAAGAAAATTACTGTAAAATTTAATCCTATTCAAAATCTTTCAAACTAATTATTTTCAGTAACAAAAGCACTAAGTAACTTTAGGTTGAAAGCATTCTTTGCTTGTCTGACCCTGCAAACAACTGCTGCCACTGGGATTCTCAGCAGCGACGACAGTGTGAGCACACTCAAACCTCATGTCTAATCTCAAGGAAGCTGCTGGTGAGTGAGCTAGCAAACAGCTCTGACCTCAGATTTGCAAATGCTAACACAAAAACCTCTGCATTTATAGATCTGTGTAAAGCTAAGAAATGTAAATAGTTCTCAAACTCAGACTTATAAACAATACTCCTTTCTCCACATTCGCTTCATACCTCCTCTTTTATGAAAGTGAAGCATTTGTATAAAGGAACAACTGTCAAACAAAATTGTACCTAGAAGGAGAGAAATTCTGTTTAAAGACCAAGTCCAGTGAATTCCTGGAATGTCTCTGTTTTATTCGCCAAAATACTCAGAGACAACACAAACCAGAGTGGCCCAATGCTGTAACACAAGCACCATGAAAACTTCTCAGGAGGCTGACACTTGGTAGGAGCTGTAGGTGCCTTCGTGTGATTTCTAAACTCGGGAAGAATATCCACATCTCCAATATTTGCTTATTCCGGGTTATTTTTCTTGTGGATGAATAGAAAAGCTAGTTCTTGAGCTCACTATAAACACTAACCTGCAGCTGAATAGTTCGTCCTTCCTCATCAGTTACAGAGAGTGGATAGTCATGAGCTGTGTTTTAGGGCAGACAAATTGGGCTGTCAGTTCTAATGTGTGAACTGGGCTATCAGGTCACATTTTGGTTAGGAACAAAGAAGGCTACTTATGAACACCAACAACACTTAGAGATTAGCTTCTATTGTTTCCAAGGAGATTTAACAGGTCCCAGTATATATTAAACCAAGCACATGTTGAAGGAAAGAAAGAAAAGGAATGCAAAGGGGAAGAGAGAAAGAAAAAGGGGAAAGGAAGAAATAAAAGTGAAGGAAAGAGAGAATTAAAAGGGACGAAGAAAAGGGGGGAATGGGTGAACAGGGAAGGAAGGGAAGAAAGGGGGAAAGGAAGGAATAGAAGAGGAAAAGAAACAGTTTAAAAAAATATCATGACTAGAAACCAAACACCTTCATAATACATTGAAATGCAGACGACTGATATTTGGAAGAGACATCAACAGAAGACACAGTATGTTATCTCCTGATGTTTAACACAGGAGCTTTGTTTAATATCCTGCATTAATGGAGGAGCTCCTTAAGTGTAATATTACGATAGAGAGCAAAAGAAATATCACTGAGGTCACTGCCGTTCTATTAACTGTCATCCTGTACCGAAATATTTTCTTTGAATACCATTAATGCTTTCTCTTTTCCTTTGTTCTAATTTCTGAAGGCAGCAGAAACTAAAACTTCGTCCACAATAATTTCTGCTTTCGTCTTGGCAGAGTAATGGTATTAGACTTGTGAGAGAAATTTACCTTGGCAGTGTCTTATGCACAGGTCTTTTCTACAGAGACATTGTTAGAAGGAATCCTATTAAGCAGGCTTTTTCACCACCCTCAAAACATAGGTTATAACACAATTTTAGTCATAAAGAAGATTGCTTATTTTTATTTATTATTTTGAGATGGAATCCATTAATCTGCTCCTCTGCATATCACACATCTCTTTACAAAAGACTAAA